>CM046661.1:5971525-6506525 GCA_025594165.1 Tamias sibiricus | reverse complement strand
AAATGGCAGCTCTCAGTGTGAGGGTCAAGTGGAGATGAAGACCTCTGGAGGCTGGAGAACACTCTGTGCCTCCCACTGGAACATGGCCAATGCCAATGTTGTGTGCCGTCAGCTGGGCTGTGGAGTCGCCATCTCCACCCCAAAGGGAGAGTACTTTGTGGAAGGAGGAGACGAGATCTGGAGAGACCGATTTCACTGCTCAGGGTCTGAGTCCTCCTTGTGGAATTGCCCTGTGACTGCCCTGGGTGTTCCTGCCTGTGCCCTGGAAACACGGCCTCTGTGGTCTGCTCAGGTAAGAGAGGTCAGGGCTGACTGGTACTCAGTTTGCTCACTGAGTGAAACTGTTTCTAAGAGCAGAGAGCATGGAGAGCAGTCTTCAAAAGTGAGACATTCTGTAGTGAAATGTGGCTCTTCTACTTATCATACATATTTCAGTTCAAATTAAGGAGTATTAAGAGTGATAATTCTTTAAAAACATTATTATTTAAGTATAATTCATAAAGTATAGAATAGATAATTGTATAGCTTGATGAATCAAAGTAGAATGTACCCAGTCATGTGACTCCAACTCCAATGAACAAAGAACATTAACCAGCCTGAGAAGCTACCTTTACACCCATCAATTACTATACCCTCTAGTAGAAACCACTCTCCCAACTTCCACTACCATAGAATATGTTAAACTCTTTGCAAAATCATGCAATATGTTTTATTTCATGTCTTACTTCTTTGACTCAATATAATGTTTGTGATTCATCTATATTTTTGTTGATAGAAGTGCTTCATTCACTGTTAGTGCTGTGTAGTGTTCCATTGAATGACCACATGGATGCATGTTGATCTATTCAACTAATGATGGAAATTGGAATTTTTTTCCCGATTCTTACTATTAATAATAGTGATGTTACAAATAATCATGACTCAATGACTCTTGGTGAGAGTATATATGTATTTATTGAAGGTGATTGACACTTGGCCTTTTGTTTTCACTCTGTTAGTGGTGTTTGTGGATGAGCCAAATTATTTTAACAAAGTACATTGCCGGGGACCAGCTCTGGCTGGGGGGGTCGAGGACGTCGGCGAGGAGGTGAGAGAAAGACCACGCAGCACACAAGTCTGGAGGCTAACTCTAACTTTACTTCTTTTACCCAAGTTTTTATAGCCCAGACAGCACAGTCTTTTGCATTACAGCTTTTGAGGTTACATTAAAGAATTTCAGAGTTATACATTATGAGGAAACAAGTTGCATTAAGGAATTTCAGGGTTATACATTCTGAGGGAAAACAGGATATTATTCTAAGTACATATTACTGATTAAACTTATCTAAAAATGCAGAGAAAGCATATATTGATCAATCTTAAATGTCAAGAGCAAAAACTGTTTTTACCTAAAACTATTTTTACAGCCCTTTAAGATCACTCACAATGTCCCACACCTTGATTGCCCTAATACATCATAGCTAAACCTTGTCTGAACTCAGCTTACTATTGTTTCCTATAATAACTTTGTTCTGAATTAGAAAGAAGGAAGTACAGCTATTTCTCAGAAGTTAAGCTAACAGGTATTTTTCCTTTGATCGGGTGTTAGATCTAAGGGGTCTCTACCATGGAAAACTTATATCAATATATCTTAAACTAATATCCTAAACTTACCTAAGATAAAAGAATCCTTATCAATCACAAGAAAGCCTTATAACTATAACTTAGAAAAGTCTGAACTATGGGGCACAGCAAGAGCCACAAGTTTAATCATTACTTACAAGCCTAATGTCTGATTATAAACCTGTTTTTCTCAGGACCTAATGAATTTGCTATAGAGCTCCTGACTCAGACTTCACAATGTAAATTTGTGTGATCAGATTTATGTTTAATAGCTAATTTATGAGCCCCTAGTGGTCACACAGAAACACAGTGAGAATAGGGAGATAGAATTAACCATCGCGGCGCCATTTTTGTCTAACATCGTTCCTGGAAGAGGGAGAGATGCCTTGCTTTCTCTCCCTATTATTTCAGACAAGGAGCCTTGTTCACTTGTCCCAAGGAAGATGTGACAGTACATCTCATCAACTCTTTCCTGCAACCATAGTACTTTTTTTAATATATATTTTTTGTTGTAATTGTATTTTATTTGTCGGATTATTATATGGGGTTGAGGTCTATTGCCCCCCCCGCCCCTCCCCCGTACCCGGGATGGTTCTCTTCTGTCTACCAAAAGAGGCCAGAGGGGCCTACCTCAACGATGAGACTAGATTGGGAAAGTAAAGGCTGCCGACGCCTCTTCCCCCGCCTTCAAAAGACTCAGAGCCGCGTCAGGGAGCCCAGTCAGTAGAATGCCGGAACTCGGTTTATTGAGAAAGTTGGACCGTCTTATATAGGACATGGGCCAATCAACAGAAAGATCACGGGGACACATAAGGAGCATGGGCGGATGCCATTGGCGGAGCCATTGGCCTATCTTTGGGGTGGTTTCAGTTCTCACAGCCACGCCCCCTGCTTAGCCTAGGTCCTGTAACAGGGCGTGGTAATGTGGCAAGCAGCCAGAAAGCAGTGTACGGTCCCGACATTTATTTATTTATTTTCATGTGGTACAGGAGCCCTGACTGGGGAGATGGCTGAGTTTGCGGTTGGCTGCAGGCCATAGAGATATTCGGACATTGCCGCCTTCCGTGGTCTCATGGGACTTGGCCCGGGATCTTGTGAGACTTGAGCCAAGATCAGATCTGGTCGGCGCCATTTTGTTTTGTGGGTTTTTTGGTGGTGTGTGTTAGAGTCATTGTTAGAGCCGGAGAGAGAAGTTATCAGAATAAAAAACCTGTTGGTTTCCAGTTTGCCTCTGAACTTCTTCCCGCGGCTTCGTTGCTCCAAGTGGCAATCGCTTCAGGCGGCGACAATGTGGTGCTGAGGATCGAACCCAGTGCCTGGCATGTGCTAAGTGAGTGCTCTACTGCCGAGCTACAACCCCAGCCTTCACAGTACTTCTTTTTTTTTTTTTTTTTTTGTACTGGGGATTGAACTCAGGGGCACTTGACCACTGGGTCACATCCCCAACCCTTTTTTGTATTTTATTTAGAGACAGGGTCTCACTGAGTTACTAAGTGCCTCGCCATTGCTGAGGCTGGCTTTGAACTCGCGATCCTCCTGCCTCAGCCTCCCGAAGTGCTGGGATTACAGGCGTGCGCCACCGCGCCCAGCTCACAGTACTTCTTATGTCCTTTAAAAGAAAACTGTCTGCCCCAAGATTCTGAGTAATTTCTTGTACAGCTATTTGTATTTATCATTTAATTGTATAATCCTCCTAAAATTGATTTTTTTGGTACCAAGAATTGAACCCAGGGGCACTTAACAACTGAGCTGCATCCTCAGCTATTTTTTCTGTATTTTTCAAATTTAGAGACAGAGTCCCACTGAGTTGCTTAGGGTCTTGCTAAGTTGCTGAGGCTGGCTTTGAATATGTGATCCTCCTGCCTCAGCCTCCGAGCTGCTGGGATTATAGGTGTTCGCCACTGAGCTTGGCTAACGTTGATTTTTTTTCAAGTTTACTTTTTATTCTAAGTTGTTAGAAATGACGGCAGAATGTATTATATTTCATATTATACTTACAGAGCACATTTTTACATATCTCTGGTTGTATACAAAGTATATTCACACCATTTGTGACTTCATACATGCACTTAGGGTAATGATATCCATCTCATCTAACGTTGATTTTTAAGGAAGATAGATATACAATTTCATAGACTCAGGACCCTTTCCTGAAAAGACTGGTTCTGCATTGCAGTGCCACCTCTGTCACATACAGAGTACAGACATGTCTGAGACTTTCCAGGCACCATTCTGTTTCACTGAATCAGTGTTCATCTTGCACAAAGACCACACTACTATTATTATTATTACCTTCATAGTAAATCTTGCTATGTCAATAAAATAACAGCTCTAACTTTGTTGTTTTTCTTCCCAAGTGCGTTGATCATTCTTTATCTTTTCCAAATAGAGTAAATTTTTGAATTAAGTTGTCATGTTTCACCAAAAAAAGCATGATGATAGTTTGATTGAGATTTGGTTTAATCTAAAGATAAATTTGGGAGTAATTGGTTTGACAATATGGAGTTTTTCAACTCCTCTATGTGTCATTTATGTCCATTTATTTATACCTTCGTTAGTTTTTTGGAGACATTGTACATCATTGATTAGGTTTACTCCTGGGTCTTCTGTCTTTTTTTTTTGTTTGTTTTCATGAGTACTCCAGCTTTTCAGTTTTGTCTTATAACTGTCCATTGATATTAGTTGAGGTATGTTTTTGCTTTTATTTTGAATATTGAGCTTGTGAGTGGTGTTATAATTGAACCATCACTTCTAATCATATAACTGGATTTTGAGTTTTCTGTATTTGTACATTTTATGCATAATGCAGTCTGCAAATAATTATAGTTTCATTCTTTTTAATTTTTATAATGTTTTCCCCATCATTTGAACTAATCAAAGTTGTTCATCATATTTTTCAAAAACTTCCAGCTATCTACTCATTTTGGTCTGTTTTTCTTTCCATCAATTGTTGACCGAGGTGTGTAAAATTTCTTAATCTAGTTGTCTGTTTCTTTTTGGTTTTTATTTTTTTGAATTTACTCCATGTATTTTGAGGCTTGTTTTTAGTTACATACAAATTTAGAATAGGTTTTTAAATTTTAGTTCTATGCTATCTCTTTATGATTTTGAAATATTCTTCTATATTTCTAGCAACTTTTCTCTCCATAAAGTCAAACTTGTATGACAATAGTATATTCATACCAAATTTCTTCACATGGTATTTTTTCCCCATCATTTTGTGTTTGACCTGTGTGCTAGTATTTACTGTGTGTCTCTTGAAATTAATGTAATGTTGAATTTTGCTCACTTCTAAGAGGCTTTGACAATCTTTGATTTTAATGGATACATGCAGTGCATTTACGGTTAAGGTATTATTGATAAATTTGGAGAAAATATGCCATATTCATGTTTCTGTTTGTCACCTTTATTTTGTTACTTTTTGCTTCCTTAGTAACATTCTTTTTGTCAAACCAAATACATTTTATTATTGCATTTTCTTCTCTATTAGGAACAGATAAGATGCAAGAAATAATATCAAATTCATTTGTATCAGCTAAGAGTTGCTTTGCACACTAAAATATGGTCTATTTTGGAGAAGGTTCCATGAGTTACTGAGAAGAAAGTGTATTCAGCTGTTTTTGGATGAAATATTCTATAGATATCTGCTAAGTCCATTTGATTTATAATATTTTTTAGGTATAAAGAGTTTTTACTTTGTTTATGTCTGAATGACCTAACTGTTGGTGAGAGAGGGATGTTGAAATCACTCGGAATTATCATACTGGGATTTATCTGAATCTTTAATTTGGGTAGTGCCTATTTTATGTAATTAGGTGCAGCAATGTTTGGGGCATAAATATTTATTATTGCTGTATCTTTTTGTTGCATTGTTCATGTTACAAGTATAAAGTGACCTTCTTTGTCTCTTTTGATTAATTTTGGCTTGATGCCTGCTTTGTTTGTATGGGAGTAACTACTCCTGATTGTTTTCAGGCTTCATATCAATTTCCATTCTTTCCCTTTCATCCTGTGGCTGTCTTTGCTTGTGAGGTGAGTCTTGCAAACAACTTATAGTTGGATCTTGTTTTTTAATCCATTCTACCAGACTGTGTCTTTTAATTTGAGAACTGAGACCATTCACCCCAGTATAAGGTAGGACAGAATGAGAGGTACTGTTGATTGGAGTTTTGCCCAGACAGATCTGATAAAAGCACCCCCAGGGTAGAGCGCAGCAGATTTCTAGGAGGGGAGTTCCAGCAGCTGGATCAGGCCTTAGGGATTTTTCTGGGTGGCATCTGTTCTGGAGAAATTAGATCAACACATTCTTAGGGCCAGGCTAATGCTGATCTGTCCTAGGAGTCTAGGTCTCAGAAGCCTCCCAAGAATTCTATTCATGGGGCAGGGGAGTCAACCCTCTACAGGTCTCATACACTCTGATGCCCATGAATATGCAGCTTTCCTCTAATCTTTCATCTTGAATCCAAGCCAGAAAGGTTTATTTTGGCTCATGGTTTCAGAGGCTCCTGTCTGTGGTTGGTCAACTCCATTACTCTGGGCCTGAGTGAGGCAGAACATTATGGTGGAAAGGTGTGGCAAAGAAAACTACTCAGTTCACAGCAGCCAGGAAGCAGGGACATAGAGATAGGGAGTGACCAGGACAAGATATAGTCCCCAAAGCCATGCCCACAGTGACCTACTTTCTCCAACCACGTGCTACCTGCGTACGGTTTCCACCACCTCCCAGTAGTTCATTCAGCTATCAATGGATTAATTTATATGAGGTCACAGCCCTAATGATTCAATCATTTCCTAAAAGTCCCACCTCTGAACACTGTCATTGCTGCATTGGGGAGCAAACCTTCAACACACGAGCTTTTGGAGGACATTCTAGATCTAAACCATAACATATTCCCTGCCCTCACACATGCACAGCCTCCATATTACTATCTGCCTCACCAGAGTGGTATATTTGTTACAGTTGATGAACCTACATCAACACATTCTAATCACCCAAAGTTCATAGTTTACGTTAGTGTTTACTTTTGGTGTTGTAGCGTCTAAGGGTTTGGACAAATGTATGATGTTATGTATCCACCATTGTAGTGTCATATGGAGTATTTTCAGTGTCCTGAAAATCCTCTGTGCTCCACCTATTCATCTCCTACCCCCAACCCCTGGAAACCTCTGATTTTTAGTGTCTTCATAACTTTACCTTTTCCAGGATGTCATATACTTGGAATTGAACAATAGGTATCTTTTAGTGATTGGGTTTATTTTCATGCAGCATTGATGAAACCGACCAGGTTTCTGCTAATAGTCTTCTTTAGCCCGGTATTAGTGTGTTTTCCACTGCTATAACACAATATCTGCAGCTGGAAATTTATAAAAGAGTTTTATTTAGCTCAAAGCTTTGGAGGCAGAAAGATCAAGGTCAGGTAGCCCCATTTATGGAAGTTGCATCATGGTGGGAGTGTATATAAGAGGTGAGACAAGAAGCTGGAGAGATACTTGGGGATAAGGCTGATCCTTTATAACAACTAACTTTTGTGAGAACTAACCAGAGTCCCAAGAGAACTACATTAATTCCTCCCTCCCAAAGACATCATCCCCAATTACCTAACCAGGCTCTACCCCTTAAAGGTTCTACCACCTCTTAATACTGCCATGGTGGGGGCCAAACCTCCACTGCACGAACCTTTGGGGGACAAAGTACATCCAAACCATAGCAAGGCCCTTCCAGCTTTTGTCCCAAAAGCAATAGCAATGTTTTAGGTAGCATCTCAGTTTTGTAATATCATGGACGAAGAGGCTATGAAGATGCATGAACAAGTCCTTTCAAAGAAAAGTATTTTAATTTGTCTTTAGGAAATATTTTGAATATGGTCAGTGTAAGTGTCCCAGTTAACTATTATTGCGCTAACAAAACTTTGGAAGCAACTTGGCTACTGAAAAGCAACCAACCAACAACCAGCAAATACATTTAATTTTTCTGAAGATTTCATGGTCTAGGAATTTGGAAATGACCTAGCTTGACAGTTGTCTCTTGTGGTCTTTCATGAGGTTGCACTTAGATGTCACCTGGGGCCAAGGTCATCCAAAGGCTTGGCAGACCTGGGAATGTAAGCTGGATTGCCCATATGACAGGCAACAGGAAGTTCCGCTTGACCAGATGGTCTCTCCAGCAAGATAGTTCTCAACAGAGTCAGATTCCCCCTAGAGCAAATGTCCTAATTGAACCAGGAGGTGCCTGCACAACTTTTCTGACCTAGTCCTCTAAGTAAAACAGTTTTACCACAAATGCGTTCTATGCATTCTACTCACAAAGTTCAGGTGAAATTCAAAGAAAAAGAAGAATAGAGTCCAATTCTCAATGAATGCAGTATCACAAATTTTGTGGATGTATTTAAAAACAAATCACTGTAAGTCTATTAAATATCCTGCACAGTAATTGCAGTATTTCTAATTTCCATTTTTTAATGGAAATTAAATGCAATTGTGACATTGTGCATTTGGGACTTAATATAAATGAATATTAGGTCTTTTGATCATGTTTCTCATGACTTTTTCCTCCCTCTCTGAGCTTTATTCTGTATATTTTCTCTTGGTCCTTTATTATACTATTTCTTTCTTGAGCTGGTTTAATATGTTGTAATTCCCATCCTTTGAGTTCTAATTTTAGCTATTGTCTTTTCCAGCTCTACAAATTTTCATTCTTCATTATATTTTTTTCTGCCAAAATTTAATCTTGTCATTGAATTTCTTGAATATTGTAATCATGGTCATTTAGGTAACTCCACTAGCTGAGTTTTTGAGAATTTCTTTATAATGCCTCATTTTTCCCCTCTTTTTTTTCTTTTATTTTTAAACCAGGTATTGAACCTGGACTGCTTAACCACTGAGCCACTTCCCCAGGCCTTTTTATTTTTTATTTTGAGACAGGGTCTTGCTAAGTTCTTAGGGCCTTGGTAAGTGGCTGAGGCTGGCTTTGAACTAGTGATCCTTCTGCCTTTGTTTGAGCCATTGGGATTACATGCATGCACCACCATGCTGGGCCCCCTCTTGGTTTTGAGAAGTTTCTTATGTCTGGGTAATTTTTTGTTCACAAAATTTATTGTAATTGAAAAGAACATTCCAGGTCTATTTGGTTTATGAAAAATTTAATAGATGAATCATAATTGTATATATTTATGGAATACAGTGTGATATTTTGACATTATACATATATCATATGTGAATAATTTAAATCAGCTAATTAGCATGTCCATCACCTCACCATTTTTTTTTGTGAGAACACTTAAAATCTATTTTTTTAAAAAAAAATTTATATTTATTTGCTTTAGTTGTACACAATGCATTTGTTTTTATGTGGTGCTGAGGATCGAACCCGGGCCGCCCACGTGCTAGGCGAGTGCTCTACCGCTGAGCCACAATCCCAGCCCCTTAAAATCTATTTTTAAAGCAATTTTGATATACACAAAACATTACTATATTTTTTTCCATTTCTTTTTTTAATTCAAAGTTGTATTAATAATAGTACTATGGATTACAGTTCATAGTACACATATAAAACATCTTCTTACATATCACTGCTTGTATACAAAGATACAAAGTATATTCGTACCTTTCAAAGACATTACTGTTAACTACAGTGGATATGCTACACAATGAGTCATGAGAATTTCTTCTTCTCTTTTATCTGAAAGTTTGTACCCTTGGACCAACATCTTTCCTTTCCCTATTTTTGTCCATTCCCCAAGTATCTGGTAACCAAGATGCTACTATGCTTCTGTGAGTTCCACATTTTAAGATATGCTTGAGTATTTTTGATTGGCAGACATGAAAATTGTAGAAGTCCTTTCAAAAAGACTGCATTTGCTTCCTCCTTATTTAGAGGTAGATGACCTTATTTAAAAGGATGTGAAGTAATTAGAAGTGGACACTGTTCTCCATGAGGATACCTTGACTTTTAGTTCTTGCTTCCCTTATGGTACACATTTTTTTCTGGTTAACAGGGGCTTCCTCTTTGGTCAACTCTCAATTAAATTTGTGTACTTCAGTCCTGTGAATCCAGCAGAACTTCTGCTGGGATGTTCAGAATTACAGCTGTTACTAGTGAATGGTCAAATGCCTCAGGGAAAAATGGCTCATCCAAATTCTTTTCTTATCTCTGAACTTGACTCCAAATTCTTTGTTGCCTTGGGAGCTCTATAATGCTTTCAAAGAGCATTGATATAGTTTTATTTTACTAACATCAGCCCTAATGATTAACTTAAAATAGAAAAGTCTGTCAGAGCAGAAGTAGAAATCTCCATTAGAAGATTAGCTCTGAAGATATGATATTATTGCTCCTTAGAGTGTTCATCTTAGATGCCATCACTAGATTATCGTCTAGTTTAATTCAGTTTCCTGTTCTCTAACCCTTTCTGTAGGAAACCAGACCCAGCTGCTGCCCCAGTGCAATGACTCCTGGTCTGACCCAGCAGGCTCTGCAGCCTCAGAGGGGCACCCTGCCAACTGCTCAGGTGAGCAACACCCCAGGACCAGAGCCTTCCCATTCCCTGTGTAAATGCCCACTGACATGGCCCTGTCTCTCCTCAGACAGCAGACAGCTCCGCCTGGTGGACGGGGGCAGTCCCTGTGCAGGGAGAGTGGAGATCCTGTACCAGGGCTCCTGGGGCTCCATCTGTGATGACAACTGGGACCTGAGTGATGCCCACGTGGTGTGCAGACAGCTGGGCTGTGGAGTGGCCCTGGAGGCCACCATCTCTGCTCACTTTGGAGAGGGATCAGGGCCCATCTGGCTGGATGAGCTGAACTGCACAGGAGAGGAGGCCCATGTGTGGCAGTGCCCTTCCCAGGGCTGGGGACAGCACAACTGCAGGCACAAGGAGGATGCTGGGGTCATCTGCTCAGGTCTGTGGTGCACACAGTGCACAGGTTGGGGAGGTCTGGGAGGGTCTTCAGGATGGTATCTGAACAGTACTTCAAGGTAGGGAATTACTAACAGGGCCCAGGGGAGGAGGCTCCTCTCACAGTGCCTGTCTTTCCCGCAGAGAAGATGAGGTGCTTCCATTTTCTGCTGCTTCAGCTGAGCTTCTGCGGTGTTTCTCATCCGGGGATTTGAGCTCGACCCCCAACCTGTTAATTCAGGGCTGTGAGTCTGAGATCTCCCCAACCTGGAATTGAGCTGACCCCCAACCTGTTAATTCATGGCTGTGTGGGCCTAGTTCTTCCAAACCAAGAATCAAGCCAGGTGTTCGCCTGTTAATCCGGAAATCTGGGCTCTTCCTTGGTTATGCAAATGAGTTTGAGCCCAAGCTCCCTCCTAATGCCTGGGGGTCTGAGCTCGGCTCCTCTTTGCCGATGAGATGCCACTTTATGCGACCACCAAGAATTAACTTTGTGTGCTTTTGTCTGTACTCTTGATGTATTTCTATTGTATGACCACCAGGTTCTAATACATTTAATTATCAATAATAAAACCAGTTCAATGGCCCTGTGGAATCTAAAGCCAGAAACGAAACTAGCTAAGCTGGTAGGATCAGCCCAGTTGAAGTTTAAAGAAGATACTAGGGCAATATAACTTTATGAGAAGGCATACCTAGAGTTGGAGAATTTTTAACATTAGCTTTAAGATTTTTAGAATACCTTCCCCTGCCTACATATAAGATTAATTAGTAGTTAGTATAATTGATCTTCCCTAGGTAATTCCTGAAACCTTTTATAGTTAATTACTGGAAATTCTTTATTATAGTTAATTCCTGAAATTCCTTCTTGAGTTAATTACTGGAAACCTAATGTAACCCCCTATAATTAATTACTGGAAATTTTTATTATATAGTTAATTCCTGGAATCCTTTATTGTAATCTTCTTTACTGAAATTCCTTTATGTTACCTCCTAAAGAAAAATTGTGAATTATGGTGCTTACTGAGATGTATAAAAAGCCATACTGAGAAAAGTAAAGAAAAAAACAGTAGAAGGATTTCTACAACCTGGCTCGTGTGTGGATTATTTCATCTCGTTGACGTTCCCTCTAGCATCAATCGGGAAGAACTTAACATCCTTGCTGAAGCTGGTCTTCAGCTGAGCTTCTGCTGACACTGTCATTCTGTGTCCATTTGAAAGCAGATCTCATGCTGCAGTCACCCATGGGTTCAAAATCTGTCTGAAACCCACTGGATTAGTTTCCCACTGTTGCTGTTACAAATTACTACAGAGTTAGTGGCTTAAACCCACCCTAGTTTATCTTACAGTTGTATAGAAGTCCAACCCAGGTCTGCCTGGGCTAAAAAAACAAGGTGTCAGTAGGTTGCATTTCTCTGAGGCTTTGGGAAGACTCATTTCCCTGCCTTTTCCAATTTCTAGAAGCTGTCTGGATTCCTTGGCTCATGGCCCCTTGCTACTTTTTTCAGACAAATCCCTTTGTACCTCTCTGACCATTCTTCCATGGTCACATTCCTTCTGACTGTGGCCTGAAGAGGTTATTTGCTTTTAAGGATACAGGTGTAAGGATGTGATTATATGCTTAATCCAGGATAATTTGGCATAAATCTCACCATGAAAAGATCCTTACCTTAACCCTCTCTGCAAAGCCCCTTAGCCCCATGAGGCAACAGGGATTAGGATATTCACAGGCTTCTAGTATTAGGAAGTGAACATTTGGGCTCCACTCTTGTGCCTCTTCACTGTCCACAGTGCCTTTCTCAGGGTATGTCACATGTTTAGCCAGGAAATGGGATTCAGCTTTTCCTCTTTGCAGAGCGCCTAGGTCAGTGTTCCCGCCTGTCCATTTTTCACTACATCATTATGGTAGGAATAGAAAGATGGGTACAAACTGGCAAAATCAGATAAAGGAAGAAGAATTTCATTATTTTCCCTTAGCAGCATCAACAATGTGTTTTCACTACCTTTGAGATAGGAAGAAAAATAAAACCAAAACCAAAACAAAAAACAAAAAAACAAAAAAAACCCCAAAAAAACAGAAAGACCAAAATGTTAAGAGTTCAAGGCTCACTGAGACCTTCCCATTTCAGAGTTCCTGGCCCTCAGGTTGGTGAGCGAGGACCAGGAGTGTGCTGGCTGGCTGGAGGTTTTCTACAACAACACCTGGGGCAGTGTCTGCCATAGCCCCATGGAAGCTGTGACCTTATCTGTGATCTGCAGCCAGCTTGGCTGTGGGGACACTGGGACTCTGGACTTTTTGGATCCTCCCAGGGAAGGTTCTAGACCCCGTTGGGTGGATGGAATCCGCTGTCGGAAAACGGATACCTCTCTCTGGCAGTGTCCTTCTGACCCTTGGAAACAGAGATCTTGCTCTCCAAAGGAGGAAGCTCATATCACATGTGCAGGTGACCTACTGTCTGTTTCTGTGTTTGTCCCATCCCTGCAGGTTACTGAAGGCATTATGGTGATCATTTTATTTCAATGAGGAAACTGAGGTTGAGAGACATTAAATATATGCCGACATCTTTAAGTTAGGATGAGTTTTGGGAATCAAATTTCATCTTGGTCAGCTCTTAAACCTGTGGTCATTTACCCTGAAATGTGTTACACCAGTCAGACAACTTCTCAGGTCAGTCTGTTGGCAGAAAATAGTTGAGAGCTCTGTAGGTAGAGACTTAATTCCAGGCCAGAGAACAGAGAAGAGAAGAAAACACAGCCACGACTTGTGTAGAGTTTATACTCCAGTGCAGGCAACACTTATTACACAGAAATTTGAGTGTCATGAAGAAGTGGAAGATGCTGGATCAGAGTTAGAGACCTCTCTTAGGCAGACCTCCCCAGTGACAATCCTGTTGAAGAGGGATTTGTTTGTTTTCATTGACCACATCGCAGGGAACTCCTGAGAGGTTGATATAATTCTGATTGCATTTATTTTTTCTCAGAATTCCAATCTTATGGTATCTATCCTTTTATTATTGTATACTAATATGCCCCCATCCTACTTTCACAAACCAAATACTAGATTTTGGGGCCCTTTTATCAGCAAATTCCCCTAAACCTTCAAAGTTATCCAAATTCAACTCTTCTCAGAAAGCACTTGTTTCCCTATCAACTGGAGGCCATGTTTCTCTTTTAACATACTTCTTTCTTGCAAAAGACATGGCATATATTTAGTCCTTGCTCTCAGTTATCATTTCAACATCCAGCTACTTTGAAACTCATGTTGTGAGGTTGTTAAATCCTCTGTGTTAGTTTGTTGCTATTGTCCCCATCCTCTCCTCTGTTTCAAACACCCAGGCTCACCAGAGTCTTCTTTATTTTGCTCCTGGTACCATTAGTAGTCACTTTAATAGCTTTAAATACAACTGAGACAACACCCTGGCTTCTCATTCCATTGAGTTTCTCATCTCTAATCTCCTTTCCCTCTATCCTACCTCTGCCTACCCATATACTATTGAACATCAACAACTGTCCATCTTGAGTTCTTGAGTTTATTGTTCCATTCTCTGACCATTGTCTCTTCCCTTAGGACACATAACATATAATGCTGTTTTTCTCATAATTTTCATCCTCTTTGAGATGCCCCATACCCTTCCACAATGATGTTTCTGCCTTGAAGTTGGCTGAACCTGAACTGAATCCTCTTATATTGTGAACAAAAATAAACCTTTCCTCCTCTATGTTGTTTTGTCAGGTATGCAAATGCAAAATGATGCAAAGCTGACAAATATACCCATCAGTGTACCCAAGGGCTTGATGCCCAATATCTTGAAAAACACACAAATGGGTGTTCTTTCTCAACCTCACTTCCCTCTCCAGATACTGCCCTATCCATTCCTCTGCCTTCCTCTCCACAGCCCAAATATTCTCAAGTATTGTCAGTAGTCTCTCTTTAGGCTTACTGTTCTAAATTCATTTCATTTGGGTTTTAGACAAGAGGATGGGGACAATGGCAACAACTCCTCAGAAGTGGTTAAAAAATGAAATCTAAGAAATAGTCCTGAGTTTGTTATATTATTCTTGACATCTTAGCACTATTCTCATTCCTTCTCAAAATTACTGATTTTTAATTTTTTTTTCTTTCTGTTACTCTACCTCATTAAGTTCTTTTCATATATTGTAACTCCTTAGTTCAGATTCTAGAGTTTAGACACTCTAAGGGGTATGTATAAGATCTCTACTTTTTCTTAGTTGTACTCTCATCCTCAGCCACATGGACTTAAATGACATCTATATGCCAATATCTCCCAAATATGTGCCTCTACAGCTTAGCTCCACCTTTACTAAAATTTCATATATTCAATTTCTGCGTGACATCTTCACTTGTATATATAACAGGCAACTCAAATTAACTTCTAAAGAAGAATGCTTGATTCCACCCTTCTATGCTTGCTCCTAACACTTTCTACCTGCTATATTCTCCATTGCAGTAAATGTCACTACCATTGCCCCATCACTTAAGATCAATACATAGTAGTTAACCTCATTTCTCCATTTCCCTTTTCCTCCACATCCCAAATAATGACAAACTCTATTGCTTCTATCCTCAAGTATATCCTTAATCCTTGTACTCCTTCCATCTCTTTGTCAGTCCAGGAAAGATCACCTGTTGCCTAGGTTAAGCAAGTATCTCTGGTGATCACCTACATCCACTCTCTTTCGATTGTCAGCCAGAGAGATGTTTTAAAAATTAGTATCATTTTCTCCTTGATTATACGTCTCCCTTCAGTGACTCCTCATTGAGCTTAATATAAATCCAGAATGCTTATCCACTTGACAAGGTCCTTAAGACGTGTTCTACAGCTTTCCTCTCCTGTTACTCTTCCCCTCATGTACATATTAACTGTCATTGTTTCATTGAAGAGGACAGTTTTTTTTTTTTTTAAACTTGTGTTGTTTTGTTTATTCCCTAGGAAACTTTCTAATGTGTTATCTTCTTAGGGCCTTTGTACTATCTGTTTTCTTTGCTAAATATTCTGGAAATATTTAAGAAAAGTGGAATAATTAAATATGTCAAAATCTGTTGCAGCCATAGAGTAAATAAGAACAGAAAAGTACCCATTAGATTAGGTAATTAGGTAGTTATATGCCACTGAGCATCCTAGTGAGAACACATTTTGATTTTTTTAAATTAAAAAAGAAATATTTATTTACTTGCTTTTTGTTGTACACAATGCATTTATTTTACGTGGTGCTGAGGATTGAACCTGGGCCGCACATGTGCTAGGCACGCACTCTACTGCTGAGCCACATCCCCAGCCCCCGGTGCTGGTTTTTCAGGCATGAAGAATGCAAGAGTTATGGGGTCAGGGATGCTTCCACCAAGATTTCAAAGGAATCACTGTGAGGCCAGACAGTGTGTCCCAGGGTCAGAATCCCTGCAGGCAGCCCCAAAGAGGGTGATGCATGAAGCTATGAATGTGAAGCTGTAATGGAGGGCCTAGGATATTAGAAATGCCAGGAATGAGGAACGTCTGCTGAAGAAAGCGGTAGAGCGCAAGCAGATTCAGCCCGAGAGAGGTCGTGTGGACTGCAACCAACAAGGCCAAGGGGGCAGAGTGGGTCAAGCCCTGTGGGACTCACATCTTGCCACCAGGTGCTGCAGATGCCAGATGTGGAGCTATAGGATTTATTGTTTGCCCTGCTGAGTTTCCATCTTGCTTTGGTCCCCATTTCTTCCTTTGGAATGGGAATGTTTACTCTATGCCATTGTAAGTTGCCCTTTGATTTTTTTCTTGTGTCGTAGTATCCTGCCCTTTCTTCATTTTTTTTTCTTTTTATTTGTTCTTTTTAGTTATACATGACAGTAGATTGTATTTTGACATATCATATGTACATGGAGTATAACTTCCCATTTTTGTGACTCTACATGATGTGGAGTTACACTAGTTGTGTATTCATATATGAACATAGGAAAGTTATGTCTGATTCATTCTACTGTCTTTCCCATTCCCATTCCCACTTTGCCTCCACTCCCACCTGTCCAATACAGTGAACCTCCACTCCTCCTTCCCTGCCACCTATTGTGAGTTAGCATCTGCCTATCAGAGAGAACATAAGGTCTTTATTTTTTTTGGGATTGACTTATTTCACTTAGCATGATAGTCTTTAGTTCCATTCATTTACTGGCAAATGTCATAATTTCATTCTTCTTTATGGCTGTGTAACACCTGTGACCTGTGAGCTGAACTGGTTTTAGAGACTTTAGACAATCAGTGGCCATCATCTCTTTTTCTTGCTCTTTGCTGAATAGGATTAGGTTTATATGATTGGCATCCCATCAGAAACACAGGGGGCTGGGGCTGTAGCTCAGTGGAAGAGCACTTGCCTAGCATGTGTGAGGCACTGGGTTCGATCCTCAGCACCATATAAAAATAAAGATATGCTGTTCATCTACAAATACAAAAAAATAAATAAAAAAGAAACACAGTTAGTAAGGAGATTGTTACAAGATGAGGTAAAGTGATTCTGATGAGTGAAAAACCCAAAACCAAAATAGCAAAAATCCTTCCCCAAACTCCCTTAGACCCCCATAACTTATCTCAGAATTTCTATTATGTTTGCTTTTATCAAAAGACTTTTTTTTTCAACTAACAATGCATCAAAATTATTTTTGGCATAAAATAAAGAGATTATAAATTAGATTTAAAAAGGTTGTTTGCTGCCAGGCGTGGTGGCGCACGCCTGTAATCCCAGCACTTGGGAGGCTGAGGCAGGAAGATCATGAGTTCAAAGCCAGCCTCAGCAATGGCGAGGCACTTAGCAACTCAGTGAGACCCTGTCTCTAATAAAATACAAAAAGGGGCTGGGGATGTGGCCCAGTGGTTGAGTGTCCCTGAGTTCAATCCCTGGTACAAAAAAAAAAAAAGGTTGTTTGCTGGGTGTGTTGCCCACGCCTATAATCCCAGTGGCTTGGGAGGCTGAGGCAGGAGGATCTTGAGTTCAAAGCCAGCCCTAGCAAAAGCTAGGTGCTAAGCAATTCAGTGAGACCCTGTGTCTACATAAAATATTAGAAAGGAATGGGGATGTGGCTCAGTGGTTGAGTGCCTCTGAGTTCAATCCCCAGTACCAAAAAAAAAAAAAAAAAAAAAAAAAAAAAAGGTTGCTTGCAAGCCAATTCCTTGTATGTATAATTGTCTAAAGGAACTTAAATACCATGTATAAATATAATGCTCTAATAAAAATGATTGTATTATATTCAAATCTAGAGAAATAATAATTATTTTGGCAACTCCTTTACTGAAGATTGAAACAAACTTGATGTTTCTCATAGCATAGAAGTTAGCAGTATAAATTCTGAAAGACAAGCTGGTTGGTTTCTTTCCAGATATGTAACCTTGGGAAAAAATTATTTGTTATCTAGCATATGATAGGAAAATAATGCTCTTTCATTTTAGCATATAGAATTTGATATTTGGAGAGGAAAACAATGTTTTAAAACATGTATATTATTCAATTAATTAGAAAAATTTTGCATAGATTATATCTCCCCTATTTTTTTGAAGGGATGCACCTATGGGTGCTTTACAACTTAGATACACTGATAGCCCCTTTAAGTTTTTTTTTTTTTTAAATTTTGAGACAGGGTCTTACTAAGTTGCAAAGCTGGCCTTGAACTTGAATGTATAATTTATCTTGTGGTATCAGTGAAAGAAATGATAGATTTCTAAGGAAGGGGTTTATCATAATATGCAAGCTGCTCCTTAGGAGTTTGCACTTGTAAAGTTGCATTCCCTTCTGTTGTGCCATCTCTTAAAAAATGTGTCTTCTTTAAAGATCATTGCAGGAATGGAAACCTGACTAACACATATCATTGGAAATACAATTTATGGTCAGGTGCAGTGGCACATGCCTGTAATCCCCACAACTCAGGAGGCTGAGGCAGGAGTATCTCAAGTTCAAGGTCAACCTCAGCAACTTAGTAAGACCCTGTCTCAAAATAAAAAAAATTTAAAGGTGCTGGAAGTGTATCTCAGTTGTAGAGCACCCCTGGGTTCATCCCTAGAACTTAAAAAAAAGGGGGGGGGAATATAATCTATGCAAAAATTTAAAATTAATTGATGACACAATAGAACGGAATACAACTCTACAAGAGCAAACTCTTAAGAAACAGCATATTATGATGAACTCCTCTTTTTTTAAAAATATTTATTTATTTGCTTTTAGTTGTACACAATGCATTTATTTTTATGTGGTGCTGAGGATCGAACCTGGGCCACGCACGTGCTAGACGAGCGCTCTACCGCTGAGCCACAACCCCAGCCCTAAACTCCTTCTTTAGAAAGATATCATTTCTTCATTGATACTGCAGGCTAAATTATGCTTTTTGCTACCTTGAAGTAATAGTTGAGGCAACAGAATGCAGAGGCTTCACAATGAGTCCCACTTAATATAAATATCTAGACAGACCAATACTCCTCTAAAAATTAACTTTTCTTTTCTGATTGACAGTTAAATAGAGTTTTAATTTCATAGCTTAACAATGAATGGTCATATACTGAAACCAACACATACACCTAGCGTTTCAGTCTAAATTTGTCCACATACACAATTGAAATCAATTACAAGGTATGGCCTAACAGATGCTAGGGTAACTTTTAAAAAAATAGTTTTTATAGGTATTAAACAACTTCTTGCACAACAAAGTCATTATACATATAAGGCAAAGTCAGAGCTTTTATATTTACATTTATTTTTCCTTTAATTTTTAAAACACTACTATAATTGAATATTAAAACAAAAACAATAGCAAGTGTGAACATATTTTGATTATAGTCTTCACTCATTCACTACTGCATATAAGATGTCTGCAGTGGGTGTTATTCACTGGCCCCTTTAAGAGGTTTGACACTGAACACCACCTCTGGGATGATGTTCATCATGGTCATATGCTTCTCCATTATAATGGCACCGTCTTTCCTGATTTGGATCAAAGTCCACCAGTTCTACCTGATCCATTTCATCAGTCTCTTCTACTTTCTACCTCTCAGGTAGGAGTTTTTCCAGTAGAGTTTGTCAGGAAAGTGAAAGCCATTTTCAGGAACGTTTACCTTAAACTTGATGATTAGGCGACTCTTTTCATATGGTGTACCATAAATTGGCATACCTTTATTTAACACACACTTTATATCTCCATGCTTGACAATCTGCCCTGGATGAGAAATGATGACTGTGGTTTGATTATGAAAAGTGGATACTGGATTCTGGAAGCCACTTAATTCTTCAACCAGCTATATGTCCATATACACGCAAAGGTCTTCTCCTTGTCCAGAAAAACAACATGGTCAGGGCCAGGGTTGTAGCTCAGTGGTAAAGTGTTTGCCTAGCATGTGTGAGGCACAGGGTTTGATCCACAGCACAATATAAAAATAAATAAATAAAATAAAGATACTGTGTCTATCTACAACTGAAAATTAAAAAAAAAATCTATTAACCCCACCTCCCTAAAACTAGCATGGTCCTTCTGCTCTTACACAATAGATAATAACTCCTGTTTCCAGTCCTAGCTCTTGGTCTCCGTCACCATGGAATGCTGTCTTCTATCCATCTTTCATGGCTTTGTCAATATGAACTTCTAGAATCATCTTCTCTCCAACTATATTCTGTTGCAGCTTTGACATCTGTCTTTAGGACGGATCTGTTTCCCATGGCCTGGGTATTCCATGCACACAGATTGAATTTATTGAACCATTCCAGGTTCTTTCTGATGAATTCTCATTTATATTCCAGTACCTCAGCAGTTGGGACAGCACTCTATTGCTTCTTTCTTATCATCTTGGCCTTCACATTTGTTACAAATCACATTCTTTTGTAGAGCCATTTCTCTTGTTGCACCATTAAATCTTCTAATGTTACTGAGAGCTGATTCACAACATTAAAAAAAATTTATTCATTTATTTATATGTGGTGTTGAGAATTGAACACAGTGCCTCACAAATAGGAGGCAAGTGCTCTACTATTGAGCCACAACCCCAGCCCTAACACAACATTTTTACCTCTCCTTTCTCTCTGTATCCTTCCCCCTCCTCCATAAATTCATATCAAAGATGTCCATGGGGGATCCAAAAACCACCATCTGCTCCACCCTCCTTAAGTGCCTATTCTCCTCCTTGTCATATAATTCCCTTTTCTTGGCATCAGAGAGAACTTCATAAGCTTGAAAAATCTGTTTAAAAATTTCTCCTTCATTTGGATTCTTGTCAGGATGGTACTTGAAGGCCAGTTTCCTGTAAGTTTTCAATTCTTCCTAGGTGGCATTTGGTTTGACCACTAAAACATCATAGTTAAGTGGTTTCTTTCTTTCTTTTAAAAATTTTATTTATTTGCTTTAGTTGTAACAATGCCTTTATTTTTATGTGGTGCTGAGGATCGAACCCAGGCCGCGCATGTGCTAGGCAAGCGCTCTACTGCTGAGCCACTACCCCAGCTCCTAGTTAAGTGGTTTCATTCACCTTTTTCTACAGCTGGGGAGTGGGCTGGGGTTAGTGTGTGTGGGGGTAGGATTGTGTGCAGCTGGGGCAGCTGCCCCTCATCTACCTCTCACTGAGTGTTCTGAAAAGTTCCAGAAATGTTTATTCTGGCTCATAATTTTGGAGGTTTTAGTTCACAGTTGGTTAGGCTGTTGATTTTGGTTTGTGGTGAGGCAGTATACCATGGTGGGAATACATGGCAGAGGAAGCTGCTTATCATGGTGGCCAGGAAGTGAAGGTGCCAGTATCCCTTCAAGGGCATGCCCCTGAAAACCTAACTTCCTTCCATGAAGCTCTGTGTCTTAAAGGTTCCACCACTGCCCAATAACATCACTAGCTGAGGACTAAGCACATGTGCCTTTTGGGGACACTTATCCAAACCAAAGCATGGTGAGTTCATACTTAAGATTGTCAGTTCTCATAATATATCAAATATATTTATCCTTTGACAGTTATATATTTCAGTCATAAGTTGGTAAGTTTCCAGTAATTTTACTTCTTTTCTCATATAGATATGCTTAATTTTAATGTAATCAAATGTATCCTTCTATTATTTTGTGATTTCAATTTTGTCAGAACATTTGAACTGAGAAGTTCATAGAATTTTTTTTTGCCATGAAAAATTATTGAAGAATGGAATATGAAACCATAAAAATGGAGTAGCTATAATTTTGTATTTCTTACCTTGAGCCACCAGTCTCTATAGTGGGAGATGCATTCATGGATCCAGGTCTTGTGAGTTTTTCTTGTCCTCAGTCACTTGAAGTCTGGCTTCTGGGAAAGAAAGCTCATCTGAAATTGAGCCCCAGAAGCCTCAGGATGGCTTTCAAACCTTGGCTTACTGATCGGTCTGTGCCCTCTTGTGTACTGATTCCTTTTTACCTCTGAATTGGTTCTCTTGTTCATATCTTTGCATACAAGTTTGAATGCCCTCCAACTGTGCGTTTCCTTGGATCCTGCAGGTTCAGTCCCCTAGAAGGAGAATCCTCTTTTCTGACCAACCCCTAAGTGTATGTTCGTAGGAGTCAGCCATCCAAAATGGTTTTTCTTCAGATGCTTGCTCATAGGGGTCCCATTCTGAAACCAATTTTTGAATCCTTTCCTCAGATACTGTCCCTGGGAAAAGAAAAAAATTCATACCATTGCCTATGACATGTTGCTTCCAAATTCCAAGACAGAACATTCACTTATTTGTTTTTTCTCCCCTAGGATTTGTGCATCTGGTTGGGGGACATGGTCTCTGCTCTGGGCGAGTGGAGGTGAATTCCGGAGGAGGATGGATTCCAGTATCTGATGGGAATTTCACCTTCCCCACAGCCCAGGTCATATGTACAGAGCTGGGGTGTGGCAAGCCTGTATCTGTCCTGGGGAACCTGCCCTTCAGAGAGGCCAGTGAGCAGGTCTGGGCTGAAGAGTTCCAGTGTGAGGGGCAGGAGCCTGGGCTCTGGTTCTGCCCCAGAGTGCCCTGTCCTGGAGGCAGCTGCCCACACAGAGGGGCTGTGCAGGTTGTCTGCTCAGGTGAGAATCACAGCAGGACCTTAACCTCCCTGTACACTCTGTGGGGGTAAGAAAAACGTGTGAGGTTGTTGAAATCCTGTCTTCTCCTGCCAGAGTACATAGAAGTCAGGCTCCTGAAAAATGGCAGCTCTCAGTGTGAGGGTCAAGTGGAGATGAAGACCTCTGGAGGCTGGAGAACACTCTGTGCCTCCCACTGGAACATGGCCAATGCCAATGTTGTGTGCCGTCAGCTGGGCTGTGGAGTCGCCATCTCCACCCCAAAGGGAGAGTACTTTGTGGAAGGAGGAGACGAGATCTGGAGAGACCGATTTCACTGCTCAGGGTCTGAGTCCTCCTTGTGGAATTGCCCTGTGACTGCCCTGGGTGTTCCTGCCTGTGCCCCTGGAAACACGGCCTCTGTGGTCTGCTCAGGTAAGAGAGGTCAGGGCTGACTGGTACTCAGTTTGCTCACTGAGTGAACTGTTTCTAAGAGCAGAGAGCATGGAGAGCAGTCTTCAAAAGTGAGACATTCTGTAGTGAAATGTGGCTCTTCTACTTATCATACATATTTCAGTTCAAATTAAGGAGTATTAAGAGTGATAATTCTTTAAAAACATTATTATTTAAGTATAATTCATAAAGTATAGAATAGATAATTGTATAGCTTGATGAATCAAAGTAGAATGTACCCAGTCATGTGACTCCAACTCCAATGAACAAAGAACATTAACCAGCCTGAGAAGCTACCTTTACACCCATCAATTACTATACCCTCTAGTAGAAACCACTCTCCCAACTTCCACTACCATAGAATATGTTAAACTCTTTGCAAAATCATGCAATATGTTTTATTTCATGTCTTACTTCTTTGACTCAATATAATGTTTGTGATTCATCTATATTTTTGTTGATAGAAGTGCTTCATTCACTGTTAGTGCTGTGTAGTGTTCCATTGAATGACCACATGGATGCATGTTGATCTATTCAACTAATGATGGAAATTGGAATTTTTTTCCCGATTCTTACTATTAATAATAGTGATGTTACAAATAATCATGACTCAATGACTCTTGGTGAGAGTATATATGTATTTATTGAAGGTGATTGACACTTGGCCTTTTGTTTTCACTCTGTTAGTGGTGTTTGTGGATGAGCCAAATTATTTTAACAAAGTACATTGCCGGGGACCAGCTCTGGCTGGGGGGGTCGAGGACGTCGGCGAGGAGGTGAGAGAAAGACCACGCAGCACACAAGTCTGGAGGCTAACTCTAACTTTACTTCTTTTACCCAAGTTTTTATAGCCCAGACAGCACAGTCTTTTGCATTACAGCTTTTGAGGTTACATTAAAGAATTTCAGAGTTATACATTATGAGGAAACAAGTTGCATTAAGGAATTTCAGGGTTATACATTCTGAGGGAAAACAGGATATTATTCTAAGTACATATTACTGATTAAACTTATCTAAAAATGCAGAGAAAGCATATATTGATCAATCTTAAATGTCAAGAGCAAAAACTGTTTTTTACCTAAAACTATTTTTACAGCCCTTTAAGATCACTCACAATGTCCCACACCTTGATTGCCCTAATACATCATAGCTAAACCTTGTCTGAACTCAGCTTACTATTGTTTCCTATAATAACTTTGTTCTGAATTAGAAAGAAGGAAGTACAGCTATTTCTCAGAAGTTAAGCTAACAGGTATTTTTCCTTTGATCGGGTGTTAGATCTAAGGGGTCTCTACCATGGAAAACTTATATCAATATATCTTAAACTAATATCCTAAACTTACCTAAGATAAAAGAATCCTTATCAATCACAAGAAAGCCTTATAACTATAACTTAGAAAAGTCTGAACTATGGGGCACAGCAAGAGCCACAAGTTTAATCATTACTTACAAGCCTAATGTCTGATTATAAACCTGTTTTTCTCAGGACCTAATGAATTTGCTATAGAGCTCCTGACTCAGACTTCACAATGTAAATTTGTGTGATCAGATTTATGTTTAATAGCTAATTTATGAGCCCCTAGTGGTCACACAGAAACACAGTGAGAATAGGGAGATAGAATTAACCATCGCGGCGCCATTTTTGTCTAACATCGTTCCTGGAAGAGGGAGAGATGCCTTGCTTTCTCTCCCTATTATTTCAGACAAGGAGCCTTGTTCACTTGTCCCAAGGAAGATGTGACAGTACATCTCATCAACTCTTTCCTGCAACCATAGTACTTTTTTTAATATATATTTTTTGTTGTAATTGTATTTTATTTGTCGGATTATTATATGGGGTTGAGGTCTATTGCCCCCCCCGCCCCTCCCCCGTACCCGGGATGGTTCTCTTCTGTCTACCAAAAGAGGCCAGAGGGGCCTACCTCAACGATGAGACTAGATTGGGAAAGTAAAGGCTGCCGACGCCTCTTCCCCCGCCTTCAAAAGACTCAGAGCCGCGTCAGGGAGCCCAGTCAGTAGAATGCCGGAACTCGGTTTATTGAGAAAGTTGGACCGTCTTATATAGGACATGGGCCAATCAACAGAAAGATCACGGGGGACACATAAGGAGCATGGGCGGATGCCATTGGCGGAGCCATTGGCCTATCTTTGGGGTGGTTTCAGTTCTCACAGCCACGCCCCCTGCTTAGCCTAGGTCCTGTAACAGGGCGTGGTAATGTGGCAAGCAGCCAGAAAGCAGTGTACGGTCCCGACATTTATTTATTTATTTTCATGTGGTACAGGAGCCCTGACTGGGGAGATGGCTGAGTTTGCGGTTGGCTGCAGGCCATAGAGATATTCGGACATTGCCGCCTTCCGTGGTCTCATGGGACTTGGCCCGGGATCTTGTGAGACTTGAGCCAAGATCAGATCTGGTCGGCGCCATTTTGTTTTGTGGGTTTTTTGGTGGTGTGTGTTAGAGTCATTGTTAGAGCCGGAGAGAGAAGTTATCAGAATAAAAAAACCTGTTGGTTTCCAGTTTGCCTCTGAACTTCTTCCCGCGGCTTCGTTGCTCCAAGTGGCAATCGCTTCAGGCGGCGACAATGTGGTGCTGAGGATCGAACCCAGTGCCTGGCATGTGCTAAGTGAGTGCTCTACTGCCGAGCTACAACCCCAGCCTTCACAGTACTTCTTCTTTTTTTTTTTTTGTACTGGGGATTGAACTCAGGGGCACTTGACCACTGGGTCACATCCCCAACCCTTTTTTGTATTTTATTTAGAGACAGGGTCTCACTGAGTTACTAAGTGCCTCGCCATTGCTGAGGCTGGCTTTGAACTCGCGATCCTCCTGCCTCAGCCTCCCGAAGTGCTGGGATTACAGGCGTGCGCCACCGCGCCCAGCTCACAGTACTTCTTATGTCCTTTAAAAGAAAACTGTCTGCCCCAAGATTCTGAGTAATTTCTTGTACAGCTATTTGTATTTATCATTTAATTGTATAATCCTCCTAAAATTGATTTTTTTGGTACCAAGAATTGAACCCAGGGGCACTTAACAACTGAGCTGCATCCTCAGCTATTTTTTCTGTATTTTTCAAATTTAGAGACAGAGTCCCACTGAGTTGCTTAGGGTCTTGCTAAGTTGCTGAGGCTGGCTTTGAATATGTGATCCTCCTGCCTCAGCCTCCGAGCTGCTGGGATTATAGGTGTTCGCCACTGAGCTTGGCTAACGTTGATTTTTTTTTCAAGTTTACTTTTTATTCTAAGTTGTTAGAAATGACGGCAGAATGTATTATATTTCATATTATACTTACAGAGCACATTTTTACATATCTCTGGTTGTATACAAAGTATATTCACACCATTCGTGACTTCATACATGCACTTAGGGTAATGATATCCATCTCATCTAACGTTGATTTTTAAGGAAGATAGATATACAATTTCATAGACTCAGGACCCTTTCCTGAAAAGACTGGTTCTGCATTGCATTGCCACCTCTGTCACATACAGAGTACAGACATGTCTGAGACTTTCCAGGCACCATTCTGTTTCACTGAATCAGTGTTCATCTTGCACAAAGACCACACTACTATTATTATTATTACCTTCATAGTAAATCTTGCTATGTCAATAAAATAACAGCTCTAACTTTGTTGTTTTTCTTCCCAAGTGCGTTGATCATTCTTTATCTTTTCCAAATAGAGTAAATTTTTGAATTAAGTTGTCATGTTTCACCAAAAAAAGCATGATGATAGTTTGATTGAGATTTGGTTTAATCTAAAGATAAATTTGGGAGTAATTGGTTTGACAATATGGAGTTTTTCAACTCCTCTATGTGTCATTTATGTCCATTTATTTATACCTTCATTAGTTTTTTGGAGACATTGTACATCATTGATTAGGTTTACTCCTGGGTCTTCTGTCTTTTTTTTTTGTTTGTTTGTTTTCATGAGTACTCCAGCTTTTCAGTTTTGTCTTATAACTGTCTATTGATATTAGTTGAGGTATGTTTTTGCTTTTATTTTGAATATTGAGCTTGTGAGTGGTGTTATAATTGAACCATCACTTCTAATCATATAACTGGATTTTGAGTTTTCTGTATTTGTACATTTTATGCATAATGCAGTCTGCAAATAATTATAGTTTCATTCTTTTTAATTTTTATAATGTTTTCCCCATCATTTGAACTAATCAAAGTTGTTCATCATATTTTTCAAAAACTTCCAGCTATCTACTCATTTTGGTCTGTTTTTCTTTCCATCAATTGTTGACCGAGGTGTGTAAAATTTCTTAATCTAGTTGTCTGTTTCTTTTTGGTTTTTATTTTTTTGAATTTACTCCATGTATTTTGAGGCTTGTTTTTAGTTACATACAAATTTAGAATAGGTTTTTAAATTTTAGTTCTATGCTATCTCTTTATGATTTTGAAATATTCTTCTATATTTCTAGCAACTTTTCTCTCCATAAAGTCAAACTTGTATGACAATAGTATATTCATACCAAATTTCTTCACATGGTATTTTTTCCCCATCATTTTGTGTTTGACCTGTGTGCTAGTATTTACTGTGTGTCTCTTGAAATTAATGTAATGTTGAATTTTGCTCACTTCTAAGAGGCTTTGACAATCTTTGATTTTAATGGATACATGCAGTGCATTTACGGTTAAGGTATTATTGATAAATTTGGAGAAAATATGCCATATTCATGTTTCTGTTTGTCACCTTTATTTTGTTACTTTTTGCTTCCTTAGTAACATTCTTTTTGTCAAACCAAATACATTTTATTATTGCATTTTCTTCTCTATTAGGAACAGATAAGATGCAAGAAATAATATCAAATTCATTTGTATCAGCTAAGAGTTGCTTTGCACACTAAAATATGGTCTATTTTGGAGAAGGTTCCATGAGTTACTGAGAAGAAAGTGTATTCAGCTGTTTTTGGATGAAATATTCTATAGATATCTGCTAAGTCCATTTGATTTATAATATTTTTTAGGTATAAAGAGTTTTTACTTTGTTTATGTCTGAATGACCTAACTGTTGGTGAGAGAGGGATGTTGAAATCACTCGGAATTATCATACTGGGATTTATCTGAATCTTTAATTTGAGTAGTGCCTATTTTATGTAA
The DNA here is from genome assembly GCA_025594165.1 of Tamias sibiricus. Taxonomy (NCBI): domain Eukaryota; kingdom Metazoa; phylum Chordata; class Mammalia; order Rodentia; family Sciuridae; genus Tamias; species Tamias sibiricus. The sequence continues at coordinate 6,478,473 of CM046661.1, read as the reverse complement.
TTAGGTGCAGCAATGTTTGGGGCATAAATATTTATTATTGCTGTATCTTTTTGTTGCATTGTTCATGTTACAAGTATAAAGTGACCTTCTTTGTCTCTTTTGATTAATTTTGGCTTGATGCCTGCTTTGTTTGTATGGGAGTAACTACTCCTGATTGTTCTCAGGCTTCATATCAATTTCCATTCTTTCCCTTTCATCCTGTGGCTGTCTTTGCTTGTGAGGTGAGTCTTGCAAACAACTTATAGTTGGATCTTGTTTTTTAATCCATTCTACCAGACTGTGTCTTTTAATTTGAGAACTGAGACCATTCACCCCAGTATAAGGTAGGACAGAATGAGAGGTACTGTTGATTGGAGTTTTGCCCAGACAGATCTGATAAAAGCACCCCCAGGGTAGAGCGCTGCAGATTTCTAGGAGGGGAGTTCCAGCAGCTGGATCAGGCCTTAGGGATTTTTCTGGGTGGCATCTGTTCTGGAGAAATTAGATCAACACATTCTTAGGGCCAGGCTAATGCTGATCTGTCCTAGGAGTCTAGGTCTCAGAAGCCTCCCAAGAATTCTATTCATGGGGCAGGGGAGTCAACCCTCTACAGGTCTCATACACTCTGATGCCCATGAATATGCAGCTTTCCTCTAATCTTTCATCTTGAATCCAAGCCAGAAAGGTTTATTTTGGCTCATGGTTTCAGAGGCTCCTGTCTGTGGTTGGTCAACTCCATTACTCTGGGCCTGAGTGAGGCAGAACATTATGGTGGAAAGGTGTGGCAAAGAAAACTACTCAGTTCACAGCAGCCAGGAAGCAGGGACATAGAGATAGGGAGTGACCAGGACAAGATATAGTCCCCAAAGCCATGCCCACAGTGACCTACTTCCTCCAACCACGTGCTACCTGCCTACGGTTTCCACCACCTCCCAGTAGTTCATTCAGCTATCAATGGATTAATTTATATGAGGTCACAGCCCTAATGATTCAATCATTTCCTAAAAGTCCCACCTGTGAACACTGTCATTGCTGCATTGGGGAGCAAACCTTCAACACACGAGCTTTTGGAGGACATTCTAGATCTAAACCATAACATATTCCCTGCCCTCACACATGCACAACCTCCACATTACCATCTGCCTCACCAGAGTGGTATATTTGTTACAGTTGATGAACCTACATCAACACATTCTAATCACCCAAAGTTCATAGGTTACATTAGTGTTTTCTTTTGGTGTTGTAGCGTCTAAGGGTTTGGACAAATGTATGATGTTATGTATCCACCATTGTAGTGTCATATGGAGTATTTTCAGTGTCCTGAAAATCCTCTGTGCTCCACCTATTCATCTCCTACCCCTAACCCCTGGAAACCTCTGATTTTTAGTGTCTTCATAACTTTACCTTTTCCAGGATGTCATATACTTGGAATTGAACAATAGTTATCTTTTAGTGATTGGGTTTATTTTTATGGAGCATTGATGAAACCTACCAGGTTTCTGCTAATAGTCTTCTTTAGCCTGGTATTAGTGTGTTTTCCACTGCTATACACAATATCTGCAGCTGGAAATTTATAAAAGAGTTTTATTTAGCTCAAAGCTTTGGAGGCAGAAAGATCAAGGTCAGGTAGCCCCATTTATGGAAGTTGCATCATGGTGGGAGTGTATATAAGAGGTAAGACAAGAAGCTGGAGAGATACTTGGGGATAAGGCTGATCCTTTATAACAACTAACTTTTGTGAGAACTAACCAAGAGAACTACATTAATTCCTCCCTCCCAAAGACATCATCCCCAATTACCTAACCAGGCTCTACCCTTAAAGTTTCTACCACCTCTTAATACTGCCATGGTGGGGGCCAAACCTCCACTGCATGAACCTTTGGGGGACAAAGTACATCCAAACCATAGCAAGGCCCTTCCAGCTTTTGTCCCAAAAGCAATAGCAATGTTTTAGGTAGCATCTCAGTCTTGTAATATCATGGATAAAGAGGCTATGAAGATGCATGAACAAGTCCTTTCAAAGAAAAGAATTTTAATTTGTCTTTGGGAAATATTTTTAATATGGTCAGTGTAAGTGTCCCAGTTAACTATTATTGCGCTAACAAAACTTTGGAAGCAACTTGGCTACTGAAAAGCAACCAACCAACAACCAGCAAATACATTTAATTTTTCTGAAGATTTCATGGTCCAGGAATTTGGAAATGACCTAGCTTGACAGTTGTCTCTTGTGGTCTTTCATGAGGTTGCACTTAGATGTCACCTGGGGCCAAGGTCATCCAAAGGCTTGGCAGACCTGGGAATGTAAGCTGGATTGCCCATATGACAGGCAACAGGAAGTTCAGCTTGACCAGATGGTCTCTCCAGCAAGATAGTTCTCAACAGAGTCAGATTCCCCCTAGAGCAAATGTCCTAATTGAACCAGGAGGTGCCTGCACAACTTTTCTGACCTAGTCCTCTAAGTAAAACAGTGTTACCACAAATGCGTTCTATGCATTCTCCTCACAAAGTTCAGGTGAAATTCAAAGAAAAAGAAGAATAGAGTCCAATTCTCAATGAATGCAGTATCACAAATTTTGTGGATGTATTTAAAAACAAATCACTGTAAGTCTATTAAATATCCTGCACAGTAATTGCAGTATTTCTAATTTCCATTTTTTAATGGAAATTAAATGCAATTGTGACATTATGCATTTGGGACTTAATATAAATGAATATTAGGTCTTTTGATCATGTTTCTCATGACTTTTCCCTCCCTCTCTGAGCTTTATTCTGTATATTTTCTCTTGGTCCTTTATTATACTATTTCTATCTTGAGCTGGTTTAATATGTTGTAATTCCCATCCTTTGAGTTCTAATTTTAGCTATTGTCTTTTCCAGCTCTACAAATTTTCATTCTTCATTATATTTTTTTTCTGCCAAAATTTAATCTTGTCATTGGATTCCTTGAATATTTTAATCATGGTCATTTAGGTAACTCCACTAGCTGAGTTTTTGAGAATTTCTTTATAATGCCTCATTTTTCCCCTCTTTTTTTTCTTTTATTTTTAAACCAGGTATTGAACCTGGACTGCTTAACCACTGAGCCACTTCCTCAGGCCTTTTTATTTTTTATTTTGAGACAGGGTCTTGCTAAGTTCTTAGGGCCTTGGTAAGTGGCTGAGGCTGGCTTTGAACTAGTGATCCTTCTGCCTTTGCTTGAGCCATTGGGATTACATGCATGCACCACCATGCTGGGCCCCCTCTTGGTTTTGAGAAGTCTCTTATGTCTGGGTATTTTTTTTGTTCACAAAATTTATTGTAGTTGAAAAGAACATTCCAGGTCTATTTGGTTTATGAAAAATTTAATAGATGAATCATAATTGTATATATTTATGGAATACAGTGTGATATTTTGACATTATACATATATCATATGTGAATAATTTAAATCAGCTAATTAGCATGTCCATCACCTCACCATTTTTTTTTGTGAGAACACTTAAAATCTATTTTTTTAAAAAAAATTTATTTATTTGCTTTAGTTGTACACAATGCATTTGTTTTTATGTGGTGCTGAGGATCGAACCCGGGCTGCCCACGTGCTAGGCGAGTGCTCTACCGCTGAGCCACAATCCCAGCCCCTTAAAATCTATTTTTAAAGCAATTTTGTTATACACAAAACATTACTATATTTTTTCCATTTCTTTTTTTTATTCAAAGTTGTATTAATAATAGTACTATCGATTACAGTTCATAGTACACATATAAAGCATCTTCTTACACATCACTGCTTGTATACAAAGATACAAAGTATATTCGTACCTTTCAAGGACATTACTGTTAAATACAGTTGCTATGCTACACAATGAGTCATGAGAATTTCTTCTTCTCTTTTATCTGAAAGTTTGTACCCTTGGACCAACATCTTTCCTTTCCCCATTTTTGTCCATTCCCCAAGTATCTGGTAACCAAGATGCTACTATGCTTCTGTGAGTTCCACATTTTAAGATATGCTTGAGTATTTTTGATTGGCAGACATGAAAATTGTAGAAGTCCTTTCAAAAAGACTGCATTTGCTTCCTCCTTATTTAGAGGTAGATGACCTTATTTAAAAGGATGTGAAGTAATTAGAAGTGGACACTGTTCTCCATGAGGATACCTTGACTTTTAGTTCTTGCTTCCCTTAAGGTACACATTTTTTCTGGTTAACAGGGGCTTCCTCTTTGGTCAACTCTCAATTAAATTTGTGTACTTCAGTCCTGTGAACCAGCAGAACTTCTGCTGGGATGTTCAGAATTACAGCTGTTACTAGTGAATGGTCAAATGCCTCAGGGAAAAATGGCTCATCCAAGTTCTTTTCTTATCTCTGAACTTGACTCCAAATTCTTTGTTGCCTTGGGAGCTCTATAATGCTTTCAAAGAGCATTGATATAGTTTTATTTTACTAACATCAGCCCTAATGATTAACTTAAAATAGAAAAGTCTGTCAGAGCAGAAGTAGAAATCTCCATTAGAAGATTAGCTCTGAAGATATGATATTATTGCTCCTTAGAGCGTTCATCTTAGATGCCATCACTAGATTATCGTCTAGTTTAATTCAGTTTCCTGTTCTCTAACCCTTTCTGTAGGAAACCAGACCCAGCTGCTGCCCCAGTGCAAAGACGCCTGGTCTGACCCAGCAGGCTCTGCAGCCTCAGAGGGGCACCCTGCCAACTGCTCAGGTGAGCAACACCCCAGGACCAGAGCCTTCCCATTCCCTGTGTAAATGCCCACTGACATGGCCCTGTCTCTCCTCAGACAGCAGACAGCTCCGCCTGGTGGACGGGGGCAGTCCCTGTGCAGGGAGAGTGGAGATCCTGCAGCAGGGCTCCTGGGGCTCCATCTGTGATGACAGCTGGGACCTGAGTGATGCCCACGTGGTGTGCAGACAGCTGGGCTGTGGAGTGGCCCTGGAGGCCACCATCTCTGCTCACTTTGGAGAGGGATCAGGGCCCATCTGGCTGGATGAGCTGAACTGCACAGGAGAGGAGGCCCATGTGTGGCAGTGCCCTTCCCAGGGCTGGGGGCAGCACAACTGCAGTCACAAGGAGGACGCTGGGGTCATCTGCTCAGGTCAGTGGTGCACACAGTGCACAGGTTGGGGAGGTCTGGGAGGGTCTTCAGGATGGTATCTGAACAGTACTTCAAGGTAGGGAATTACTAACAGGGCCCAGGGGAGGAGGCTCCTCTCACAGTGCCTGTCTTTCCCGCAGAGAAGATGAGGTGCTTCCATTTTCTGCTGCTTCAGCTGAGCTTCTGCTGACACAGTCATTCTGTGTCCATTTGAAAGCAGATCTCATGCTGCAGTCACCCATGGGTTCAAAATCTGTCTGAAACCCACTGGATTAGTTTCCCACTGTTGCTGTTACAAATTACCACAGAGTTAGTGGCTTAAACCCACCCTAGTTTATCTTACAGTTGTATAGGTTAGAAGTCCAACCCAGGTCTGCCTGGGCTAAAAACAAGGTGTCAGTAGGTTGCATTTCTCTGAGGCTTTGGGAAGACTCATTTCCCTGCCTTTTCCAATTTCTAGAAGCTGTCTGGATTCCTTGGCTCATGACCCCTTGCTACTTTTTTCAGACAAATCCCTTTGTACCTCTCTGACCATTCTTCCATGGTCACATTCCTTCTGACTGTGGCCTGAAGAGGTTATTTGCTTTTAAGGATACAGGTGTAAGGATGTGATTACATGCTTAATCCAGGATAATTTGGCATAAATCTCACCATGAAAAGATCCTTACCTTAACCCTCTCTGCAAAGCCCCTTAGCCCCATGAGGCAACAGGGATTAGGATATTCACAGGCTTCTAGTATTAGGAAGTGAACATTTGGGCTCCACTCTTGTGCCACTTCACTGTCCACAGTGCCTTTCTCAGGGTATGTCACATGTTTAGCCAGGAAATGGGATTCAGCTTTTGCGGGGGCGTCTGGCAACCCAACCAGTGTTTGACAAGGATCCACTGGGAGAATGATGTTTGCAAGGACTCATCATCTCGGGAAAATGCCAGAAGTTTTTATGCCTCTGGGATCTGGTGCCTTTTTTGCACTATTTTCCTAATAATATATTACTCATACTATTCTCTGGTGTTGATCACTGAGGGTGGAAGGAATGCTACGGTATTTTCTAAAAATATTAATAAAATATTAGAAACCATGACCCCTTCCCTACCACAGACAGTAAATAATCTTCTGCCACTGTGTGATGTGTCTTCTTCCTGGGGTGATTGTTATAAACATGTATTGTTATATGTGGGAACAGTCACAGAGCCACCTGTTTCTCCAGTCATGAGTATGCAAGAAGCACATAGTCCCACTGTTAGTAATCAGAGACAGAATAAAATTATAGTGCTTCCTACTACAGAGACCCCATGGGGAATAGCTCTTTTGAATGGCTTACTTACATGAGTCATCTAACTTTCAGAAATCTGGTGCTTACGATCCTTCTTTAGTAAGATTAGCTTTGCTAAACAATGTAACAGATTTTTACAAAGAAATTGACCATAAGAACCACTAAAGCCACTGCCCTCTTGCAAGCCCGAACTTAAAGATTAACTTAGGCTAATTTAGACAAGAATAGAGTTAAGAGTCTAGCTTGTTTACCACAGCTAAGCACTATGTCAAGGGCATTTATGACAAAATAGAAACTTAAGATCAACTTTGCTGATTACGTTCACAGTTTAGACATTAAAATTATAACAATAGCAGGGGATGTGGTGGGAATGTTATTGTCTCATGCAATCACATTTTCTAGTAAGCCTGTTCTGTACTAAGAATTCGATGAGTCTTATGTTAACCACATTCTTGGCATGTTACACTTTAAAAAATGTATAAAAACTGTGTGTGAGCTCAATAAACTTGTCAGCATTCTACACTGGCCTGTGAGTCTGTGTGGTTGCTGTCCATCCATCGCCGATGCTGTCTCGCCGTCAGAACCCCTTGACCAGGAAGACCCCCGACCCTGCTAGGGCTGGACCCCGGCAAGCTTTTCCTCTTTGCAGAGCGCCTAGGTCAGTGTTCTCGCCTGTCCATTTTTCACTACATCATTATGGTAGGAATAGAAAGATGGGTACAAACTGGCAAAATCAGATAAAGAAAGAAGAATTTCATTATTTTCCCTGGGTTTTTCCTTAGCAGCATCAACAATGTGATTTCACATTGGGATAGGAAGAAAAATAAAACTAAAACCTGTAGGAGCCCTAATTAAGGAGATAGCTAAGATTGCGGTTAGCTGTGAGCCATAAAGATGTTCAAGCATTACCACCTTCTATGGTCTCCCGAGACTTGGGACATTGCGGATCGGGTTGGCGCCATTTGCATGGTCTCGCAAGACTTGGCCCGAGAGATTGTGGAGCGGCCAGCGCCATTGTGTGGTTGGTTGGAGGAGTGTGATTTGCGGGTAGGAGTTGTTCTTGGAGCCAGAGAGAGAAGCTGGTAGAATAAAGAGCCTGTTCGTTTCCAGTCTGCCTCTGAACTTATTCCCGCGGCGTCCTTGCTCCAAGTGGCAATTGCTTCAGGCAGCCTTTATGGCTCACACCTAACCGCAATCTTAGTTATCTCCTTAATTAGGGCTCCTACAAAAACTAAAAAAAAAACAAAACAAAACAAAAAAAAAAAAAAAAAAAAAACCAAAAAAAAAAAAAACAACAACAGAAAGACCAAAATGTTAAGAGTTCAATGCTCACTGAGTCCTTTCCATTTCAGAGTTCCTGGCCCTCAGGTTGGTGAGCGAGGACCAGGAGTGTGCTGGCTGGCTGGAGGTTTTCTACAACAATACCTGGGGCAGTGTCTGCCACAGCCCCATGGAAGCTGTGACCTTATCTGTGATCTGCAGCCAGCTTGGCTGTGGGGACACTGGGACTCTGGACTTCTGGGTTCCTCCCAGGGAAGGTTCTAGACCCCGTTGGGTGGATGGAATCTGCTGTCGGAAAACGGATACCTCTCTCTGGCAGTGTCCTTCTGACCCTTGGAAACAGAGATCTTGCTCTCCAAAGGAGGAAGCTCATATCACATGTGCAGGTGACCTACTGTCTGTTTCTGTGTTTGTCCCATCCCTGCAGGTTACTGAAGGCATTATGGTGATCATTTTATTCTAATGAGGAGACTGAGGTTGGGAGACATTAAATACATGCCAACATCTTTAAGTTAGGATGAGTTTTGGGAATCGAATTTCATCTTGGTCCAGCTCTTAAACCTGTGGTCATTTACCCTGAAATGTGTTACACCAGTCAGACAACTTCTCAGGTCAGTCTGTTGGCAGAAAATAGTTGAGAGCTCTGTAGGTAGAGACTTAATTCCAGGCCAGAGAACAGAGAAGAGAAGAAAACACAGCCACGGCCTGTGTAGAGTTTATACTCCAGTGCAGGCAACACTTATTACACAGACATTTGAGTGTCATGAAGAAGTGGAAGATGCTGGATCAGAGTTAGAGACCTCTCTTAGGCAGACCTCCCCAGTGACAATCCTGTTGAAGAGGGATTTGTTTTCATTGACCACATCGCAGGGAACTCCTGAGAGGTCGATATAATTCTGATTGCATTTATTTTTTTCTCAGAATTCCAATCTTATGATATCTATTCTTTTATTATTGTATACTAATATGCCCCCATCCTACTTTCACAAACCAAATACTGGATTTTGGGGCCCTTTTATTATCAGATTCCCCTAAACCCTCAAAGTTATCCAAATTCAACTCTTCTCAGAAAGCACTTGTTTCCCTATCAACTGGAGGCTGTGTTTCTCTTTTAACATACTTCTGTCTTGCAAAAGACATGGTATAGATTTAGTCCTTGCTCTCAGTTATCATTTCAACATCCAGCTACTTTGAAACTCATGCTGTGAGGTTGTTAAATCCTCTGTGTTAGTTTGTTGCTATTGTCCCCATCCTCTCCTCTGTTTCAAACACCCAGGCTCACCAGAGTCTTCTTTATTTTGCTCCTGGTACCATTAGTAGTCACTTTAATAGCTTTAAATACAACTGAGACAACACCCTGGCTTCTCATTCCATTGAGTTTCTCATCTCTAATCTCCTTTCCTTCTATCCTACCTCTGCCTACCCATATACTATTGAACATCAACAACTGTCCATCTAGAGTTCTTGAGTTTATTGTTCCATTCTCTGACCATCATCTCTTCCCCTTAGGACACATAACATATAATGCTGTTTTTCTCATAATTTTCATCCTCTTTGAGATGCCCCATACCCTTCCACAATGATGTTTCTGCCTTGAGGTTGGTTGAACCTGAAATGAATCTTCTTATACTGTGAACAAAAATAAACCTTTCCTCCTCTATGTTGTTTTGTCAGGTATGCAAATGCAAAATGATGCAAAGCTGACAAATATACCCATCAGTGTACCCAAGGGCTTGATGCCCAATATCTTGAAAAACACACAAATGGGTGTTCTTTCTCAACCTCACTTCCCTCTCCAGATACTGCCCTATCCATTCCTCTGCCTTCCTCTCCACAGCCCAAATATTCTCAAGTATTGTCAATAGTCTCACTTTAGGCTTACTGTTCTAAATTCATTTCATTTGAGTTTTAGACAAGAGGATGGGGACAATGACAACAACTCCTCAGAAGTGGTTAAAAAAATGAAATCTAAGAAATAGTCCTGAGTTTGTTGTATTATTCTTGACATCTTAGCACTGTTCTCTTTCCTTCTCAAAATTACTGATTTTTAATTTTTTTTTTTTTTGCTTTCTGTTACTCTAACTCCTTAGTTCAGATTCTAGAGTTTAGACACTCTAAGGGGTATATATAAGATCTCTACTTTTTCTTAGTTGTACTCTCATCCTCAGCCACATGGACTTAAATGACATCTATATGCCAATATCTCCCAAATATGTGCCTCTACAGCTTAGCTTCACCTTTACTAAAAATTCATATATTCAATTTCTGCGTGACATCTTCACTTGTATATATAACAGGCAACTCAAATTAACTTCTAAAGAAGAATGCTTGATTCCACCCTTCTATGCTTGCTCCTAACACTTTCTACCTGCTATATTCTCCATTGCAGTAAATGTCACTACCATTGCCCCATCACTTAAGATCAATACATAGTAGTTAACCTCATTTCTCCATTTCCCTTTTCCTCCACTTCCCATATAATGACAAACTCTATTGCTTCTATCCTCAAGTATATCCTTAATCCTTGTACTCCTTCCATCTCTTTGTCAGTCCAGGAAAGATCACCTGTTGCCTAGGTTAAGCAAGTATCTCTGGTGATCACCTACATCCACTCTCTTTCGATTGTCAGCCAGAGAGATGTTTTAAAAATTAGTATCATTTTCTCCTTGTTTATATGTCTCCCTTCAGGGACTCCTTATTGAGCTTAATATAAATCCAGAATGCTTATCCACTTGACAAGGTCCTTAAGACCTGTTCTACAGCTTTCCTCTCCTGTTACTCTTCCACTCATGTACATATTGACTGTCATTGTTTCATTGAAGAGGACAGTGTTTTTTTTTTTTTTTTTTTAACTTGTGTTGTTTTGTTTATTCCCTAGGAAACTTTCAAATGTGTTATCTTCTTAGGGCCTTTGTACTATCTGTTTTCTTTGCTAAATATCCTGGAAATATTTAAGAAAAGTGGAATAATTAAATATGTCAAAATCTGTTGCAGCCATAAAGTAAATAAGAACAGAAAAGTACCCATTAGATTAGGTAATTAGGTAGTTATATGCCACTGAGCGTCCTAGTGAGAACACATTTGAGAGTGGAGAGTTTGAATGGGGTGCAAACCAGAAGTACCAAAGAATAACAAGTAGATGAAAACTGTACAAAATCCTTTTGAAAAACAGACTATGAGGGCGAAAGTGTAAAAAAAAAAATGGTGCTGGAAATATATTTATTTGATTACCAAGTAGATTAAGGTGTTGATGTGGGTTGGGTGAGTTGCCTTTAAAAGTAACACTGATAGATTTCAGTGTGTATCTCAGGTGCAAAACAACTAGAACCACGTCATAGGGAGTTTGTAACTAGGCTATTTAGCAGAAATGCCAGGGAAGCTGCAGTCAGCATATTGTGGTTAGACGTTGAAGGACTTCGTCAGGGAAGAGGGAGGAGATTTTTGTAGCTGCCTGATGCTGTTGCTTGAAGCTATGATGCCGCGGGAGAAAATTCAGAGGCAGGAATGAAAATGAAAAAGGTCTTTTATTCTTCTTCTTTCTCCGGCTTCAGCAACCTATCGAACTCTAACCGCTCTGACTCTTTTCAACCAGCAACCTTCTTTCTAACAACCTCTAACCAACCTCACCCGGTTATATACATTTAGCTTTAACAAGGACAAGTGCTTATAGCTCGAGCTTACAGGTGCGTCACACAGTGTTCACGGGCATACAAAGATACTTTGAATAATGTATGAATATCAGGTGGAACTTAAACATCTTTTATGGCTCTCAGCTAACCGCAATAGCTATCTCCTTGATTAGGGCTCCTTCAGATTGTTCAGGAGCTGCTCCAGGGAACAGAGTTGTAACTGATGGATGGAAATTACAAGGGGGCAGGGGCATGCTTGGGTTTACTCTAAGAATAAATAACAGAAGAATCTCATTCCTGTGAGGTCCTGAAGGAGAGGATGGCCAACCCGTCTTCTCTTACACCCTCCCATCTTTCTCTTTCCTTCCCAAATAGGCCACACTTGCTTTTGCTGGGTTTGTGCATGGTGGTTTGTGCAAGGGGAGTTATGTTCCCACCAGTTTGTATTAGGCTTAGAGAGAAACCATCTCCTTTCTATTCACTTAAGTTACAAAAACATCATTTATCCGTTATAAGCAACAAAGACATGTAAAAATATAAGAAGATAACTTAGTCATATCACATCATCCTTTGTCTATTAATATTCCCCTGATGTAAATAGGATTAATGAACTGGTAAGTACCATTTCCTTCATTTTCATGGAAAACAAATTATTAAAATTACCAGGCAACTCCTAGCATATCATTTAAGGTAAAAATGAATGAATTGTGGGAGTTGCCCAAATATGCAGCTAGGAAGAATGTGATGATAAATATTTGAGAGGCAGATGTTTATATTCTCTACTCGTCTCTCTTTTCTCACTCCCCCTTTTATTTCCTGTGGCAGATGAAGGGATATTAAGCAGCAAAACTGTATATTGAAAATTTTTTTCTGAAATAAGACATCATGAAATGAGAGGTAGGGATGTCTACAGTCTTGAAGGTGATCAGCCACCCAAGAGAGGTTCTGCCTTCATTTTCAGAGATGTTCCTACATAATGCAGGTGTGTCAGGATAATAGGATAATAATATATACCAATACTGGTTTTTAATAACAAGTGCCACATATACATCTATTTTCTCAGTGTTATTTTGCATGTATATGTACTTCGTTTGGTTTCAATTTTTTTTTTGTTTTACACAAAGTGTTTTCATACCATTTGGGTTTTTATACATGCACTTAGTATATTTTTCCAGCTCCTTCTGCCATTGTTTCTATCCCCTTGCCCCTTTCCCTTCCCTTCCTCCCCTTTTTTCTATTTAACATTCCTTCATTCCTCTCATCCCCCCTCCCTTGCCACTATAATTCAGTATCCTCATAGCAAAGGTATCAATCGACCTTTGGTTTTCTGGGATTGGTGGATTTCACTTAGCATTATTTTCTCCAACTCCATCCATTTACCTGCAGATGCCATGATTTTATTCTCTTTTAGTGCTGTGTAATGTTCCATTGTGTACTTATATCAAAGTTTCCCTATCCATTCATCTATTGATGGACATCGGGGTTGTTTCCACAAGCTAGCTAATATTAATTGTGCTGCTATGAACATTGATGTGGCTGTGTCCCTGTAGTATGCTATTTTTAAGTCCTTTGGGTAAAGACCGAGGAGTGGGATAGCTGGGTCAAATGGTGGTTTCATTCCGAGTTTTCCTAGGAATCTCCATACTGCTTTCCAAATTGGCTGCACCAATTTGCAGCCTCACCAGCAATGTAAGGAGTGTGCCCTTTTCCCCATATCCTCGCCAGCATTTATTGTTGTGTTTTTGATAGCTGCCATTCTGACTGATGTGAGATGAAATCTTAGAGTAGTTTTGATTTGCATTTCTCTAATTGTTAGAGATGTTGAACATTTTTTCATATATTTGTTGATTGATTGTATATCTTCTTCTGAGAAGTGTCTGTTCATTTCCTTAGCCCATTTATTGATTAGGTTATTATTATTTTTTTTGATGTAAAGGTTTTTGAGAGCTTTATATATCCTTGAAGTTAATGTTCTGTCTGACGTGCATGTGGTAAAGATTTGCTTCCATTCTGTAGGTTCTCTGTTCACCTCACTGATTGTTTCTTTTGCTGAGAAGAAGCTTATTAGTTTGAATTCATCCCATTTATTAATGTTTGGTTTTAGTTCTTGCGCTATAGGGGTCTTATTGAGGAAGTTGGGGCCTAATCCAACATGTTGGAGATTTGGGCCAAGCCGGGCATGGTGGCGCACGCCTGTAATTCCAGCACTTTGGGAGGCTGAGGCAGGAGGATCAGGAGTTCAAAGCCAGCCTCAGCAATGGCGAGGCACTTAGCAACTTAGTGAGACCCTGTCTCTAAATAAAATACAAAAAAAGGGCTGGGGATGTGACCCAGTGGTCGAGTGCCCCTGAGTTCAATCCCCAGTACCAACCCCCCCCCCCACACACACACACAAAAAAAAAAAAAAAAAAAAAAAAAAGAAAAAGATTTGGGCCTACTTTTTCCTCTATTAGGTGCAAAGCCTCTGGTTTAATTCCTAGGTCCTTGATCCACTTTGAGTTGAGTTTTGTGCATGGAGAGAGATAGAGGTTTAATTTCATTTTATTACATGAGGATTTCCAGTTTTCCCAACACCATTTGTTGAAGAGGCTGTCTTTTCTCCAATGTATGTTTTTGGCACCTTTGTCTAATATAAGGTAACTGTAGATTTGTGGGTTAGTCTCTGTGTCTTCTATTCTGTACCGTTGGTCTACTGGTCTATTTTGGTGCCAATACCATGCTGTTTTAGTTACTATTGCTTTGTAATACAATTTAAGGTCTGGAATAGTAATGCCACCAGCTTCACTCTTCTTGCTAAGAATTGCTTTGGCTATTTTGGGTCTCTTATTTTTCCAGATGAATTTCATGATTTCTTTTTCTATTTGTATGAGGAATGACATTGGGATTTTGATTGGGATTGCATTGAAATTTTATAGTGCTTTTGGTAGAATAGTCATTTTGACAATATTAGTTCTACCTATCCATGAACAAGGTAAATCTTTCCATCTTCTAAAATCTTCTTTAATTTCTTCCTTTAGTGTGCTGTAGTTTTCATTGTACAGGCCTTTCACTTCTTTTGTTAGGTTGATTCCCAAGTATTTTATTTTTTTTTTGATGTTATAGTAAGTAGGGTGGATTTCCTAGTTTCTATTTCTGAGGATTTATTGCTGATGTACAGAAATGCCTTAGATTTATGGGTATTGATTTTATATCCAGCCACTTTGCTGAATTTGTTTATTAGATATAGAAGATTTCTGGTGGAGTTTTTTGGATCTTCTATGTATAGAATCATATAGTCTGCAAATAGTGATAGTTTGAGTTCTTCTTTTCCTATCTGTATCCCTTTTATTTCTTTCATCTGTCTAATTGCATTGGCTAGGGTTTCAAGAATTATGTTAAATAATAGTGGCAAAAGAGGACATCCCTGTCTTGTTCCAATTTTTAGAGGGAATGCTTTCAGTTTTTCTCCATTTAGGATGATGTTGGCCTGGGGCTTAGTATAGATAGCCTTTACGATGTTGAGATATGTTCCTGTTATCCCTATTTTTTCTAGCACTTTTGAACATGAAGGGGTGCTGTATCTTGTCAAATGCTTTCTCTTTGTCAATTGAGATGATCATATGATTTTTATCTTTGAGTTTATTGATGTGGTGAATTACATTTATTGATTTCCTTATGTTGAACCAACCCTGCATTCCTGGAATGAACCCCACTTGATCATGACGTACTATTTTTTTTATGTGTTTTTATATTCAATTTGCCAGAATTTTTTGAGAATTTTTGCATCTATATTCATTAGTGATATTGGTCTGAAGTTTTCTTCCTTTGATTTGTCTCTGCCTGGTTTTGGAATCAGGGTGATATTGGCCTCATGGAATGAGTCTGGAAGGGTTCCCTCTTTTTCTATTTCATGGAATAGTTTGAGAAGTATTGGTGCTAGTTCTTCTTTAATGGTCTTGTAGAACTTGGTTGTGTATCCATCTGGACCTGGGCTTTTCTTGGTTGGTAGGTTTTTGATGGCATCCTCTATTTCTCTGCGTGAAATCCATCTATTTAAATTGTGTATGTCATCCTGATTTAGTTTGGGCATATTGTATATTTCTAGAAATTTGTCGATGTCTTCATTTTTTCTATTTTGTTGGAGTATAGATTTTCAAAGTAATTTCTAATTATCTTCTGTATTTCTGTAGTGTCTGTCATGATGTTTCCTTTTTCATCACATATATTGGTAATTTGAGTTTTCTCTCTCCTTTTCTTAGTTAGCATAGCTAATAGTTTATCAACTTTATTTATTTTTTCAAAGAACCAACTTTTGGTTCTGTTGATTTTCTCAATTGTGTTTTTTGTTTCAATGTCATTATTTTGGCTCTGATTTTAATTATTTCCTGTTTTCTACTGCTTTTGGGGTTAATTTATTCTTCTTTTCTAGGGCTTTGAGGTGTAATGTTAATTCACTTATTTGTTGACCTTTTCTTCTTTGAAGGAATGAACTCCATGCAATGAATTTTCCTCTTAGTACTGCCTTCATAGTGTCCCAGAGATTTCCATATGTTGTATCGGTGTTCTCATTTACCTCTAAGAATTTTTTAGTCTCCTTTTTGATGTCTTCTGCAACCCATTGTTCATTCAATAGTATATTATTTAGTCTCCAGGTGTTAGAGTAGGTTTTGTTTCTTATTTTATCATTGATTTCTAGGTTCATTCCATTATGATCTGATAAAATATATATATAATATATATATTTTATATACACATATAAAGTATCTCTACTTTTTTATATTTGCTTAGAGTTGCTTTATGGCATAATATATGATTTATTTTAGAGAATGATCCATGTGCTGCTGAGGAGAAAGTGTAATGACTTGTTGATGGATAATATACTCTCTATATATCAGTTAAATGTAAGCTATTGATTGTATTATTGAGTTCTACAGTTTCTTTGTTTAGCTTTTGTTTGGAAGATCTATCCAGTGGTGAAAGCAGTGTGTTAAAGTCACCTAGAATTATTGTGTTGTGGTCTATTTGGCTCTTGAACTTGAGAAGGGTTTGTTTGATGAACGTGGATGCCCCATTATTTGGGGCATATATATTTATGACAGTTATTTCTTGTTGATGTATGATTCCCTTAAGTAGTATGAAATGCGCATCCTTATCTCTTTTGATTACCTTTGACTTGAAGTCTACTTTGTTTGATATGAGGATGGAAACCCCTGCTTGCTTACGTAGTCTGTGTGAGTGGTATATTTTATCCCATCCTTTCACCTTTAGTCTGTGGGCGTCTTTTCCTATGAGATGTGTCTCTTGAAGGCAGCATATTGTTGGGTCTTTTTTTAATCCAATCTATCAGCCTATGTCTTTTAATTGGTGATTTTAGGCCGTTAACGTTCAGGGTTATTATTGAGATACAATTTGTATTACCAGTCATTTTAAATTTTATTTAACTTTATTTTATTTTTGGTATTTAACTTGACTTGATTTCTCCTATGTTTAGTTTTCCTTTATTGTTGTCCTTCCCTTTGAAGGTTTTCATTGTTGTTTTTCAATTCCTCCTTGTGGAATATTTTGCCAAGGATGTTCTGTAGTGCTGGCTTTCTTGTTGTAAATTCTTTTAGCTTTTGTTTATCATGGAAGGTTTTTATTTCATCATCAAATCTAAAGCTTAATTTTGCTGGATATAAGATTCTTGTTGGCATCCCTTATCTTTTACAGCCTGGTATATGTTGTTCCAGGCTCTCTTTGTTTTGAGGGTCTGGGTTGAAAAATCTGCTGTGATGCGAATTGGTTTTCCTCTATAGGTTATCTGATTTTTCTCTCTTATGGCCTTTAAAATTCTATCCTTATTTTGTATGCTAGGCATTTTCATTATAATGTGCTTGGTGTAGATCTGTTGTAATTTTGTACATTTGGCATCCTATATGCTTCTTGTATCTGGTTTTCAAATTCGTTCTTCTTGTTTGGGAAATTTTCTGATATTATTTCATTAAAGAGATTTTGGATTGATTCTCTGCACTTTCCTCAATTCAAATAAATCTTTTTTTTTTTTTTTAGTTTTTATTAAATTTGGTCTTTTGATGGTATCCCATAATTCTTGGATATTTTATTCATAGTTTGTTACTGTCTTCACTGTGTGGTCAACTTTATTTTCAATATTATATATTTTGTCCTCCTTGTCTGAGGTCCTATTTTCCAAGTGATCCAATCTATTGGTGATACTATCTACTGAGTTTTTAAAATGGCCTATTGTTTCTTTCATTTCAAATATTTTGGTTTGTTTTTTTTCTCAGATGCTCTATCTCTTTCTTGAAGTAATCTTTTGCTACCTGTATTTGTCCCCTTATCTCTTTGTTGGTGTGATTAATGGTTGCTTGTATTTGATCTCTTATCTCTTTGTTGGAGAGATCAATTTTTGCCTGTATCTGCTCACTTAGGTCATTTTTTAAATCCCGAATCATTTTAATTATGTATATTTGGAATTCCTTTTTCGACATTTCACCTACTGTGCTTTCTATGGATTCTATTGCTGTAGTATCTTGGTTTGTTTGGGGCATTTTCCTCCCTTGTTTTTTCATGATATCTATGTGTTTTCCTCTCTTGCAGTGTAAGTCTGAGGTATTCCTGTTTCTGTCCTATTGTCTTATATCTTCCCTACAGGTTAACCGATGCCTCACTTTTAATGGAAAGATCAATATTACAGCAGTCAAAGTACCCAATGTATTGCCATATATCAGTTAGTTTCTATTTTTATATTTATAATTTTGACACTTTAACCATAAATGATGAGATCAATTATCTTCTACCATTTAGTCAGTATTTTTGTGTGGTGGTACACAGTATCTAATGGTAGAAGGGGGGACTTATGGGTTGGCTAAAATGTTTGTGAGGTAGGATGTGATAAGATAGAGGTATTACATTATTTGACTAGTGAGAGGGTAATCATGGGAATTAGGGTGTTAGTAGGAGAAACAAAAGACAGGTATCCCCAGGTAATATTCCCTGTCCCTGGGCCCAGGGCCTGTTTCCTGGCCTGTAGGCAGAGGCAGAGAATACCTGTGGCTCCTGAGTGGGTGGGCAGAGCTGGAACACTTGCAGGTGGGCCTAGCAGGAATGCTTGTGGGTTGGGGCTTGTTCCCCGCTGTCCCCAGCAGGGATGGCATCTCCGAGGTGGGCGGGCCAAGCTGGGAGGGCTTGCAGGCCTGGGCTTGTTCCCCTGCCATCCCCTGGTTTCAATTTTTTATGAATATTTTGTTTCTATGTTTTCTCTGTGAACTCTCATGTATTATTTTTCCCTAACATATTTATTTGAGTTTTGTGTACATATTTTGTTCTTACCAGCTAGCTATTGTTCTATTGTTCACTTGCTTTTTTTTTTTTGGTACCAAGAAATGAACCCTGGGAGTGCTAAACCACTGAGCCACATCCCCAGCCCTATTTTGTATGTTATTTAGAGACAGGGTCTTACTGAGTTGCTTAGCACCTCAACATTGCTGAGGCTGGCTTTGAACCCACTATCCTCCAGTATCAGCCTCCCGAGCTACTGGGATTACAGGCGCGTGCCACTAAACTCGGCCTCAGTCCTTTTTTTTTTTTGTTTTGAGACAGGGTCACTCTAAAGTTACTGAGACTGGCTTTGAACTTGGAATTCTCTTCCATAGTCTCCCAGGTTGAGGGGATTATAGGTGTGAGTACCATGCCTGGTGCTCTATTGCTTTTATAGAATAGAAATCTTTTATTCTTTTGATCTGTTTTACTATTTTCTATTAAAAATTAAGTGTACCATTGAACACAAATTACTTTTGTGATTATGCATTAATTATATTTTTAATGCCCAATATTTATTACCACAAATCAGTGACATCAATTTATATTTCATTTATTATCTTACTGATTAGCAAGAATGTAAAGGAATTGCTTTTCAGCAGAGTAAGGGTTCTTGAATGAATGGAGAGTAAAATCTCTCCACTCATTACATATTTATCAAGTCCCTATTCATGATAGTCACAGAAGATCCTCCACATATCTGTGGAGGTACCAGACACTGTCCTGATAGCAGGATCAGCAGGGATGAGACAGGCAAGGCAAAGCCCTTCCTCTTGTGGAGTTTGCATTGTGGGGAATGAGCGAGAGAGGGCGAGGACAAGACAGCATGTTTGTGTTTGTGTTTGTTCAGGAACTGGGTGTAACCGCCGGTAGCAATCTGTTGCTTGGAACAGCTGCGCTGTGGCAGGAAACTCAGAGGCAGGGTGGAAACAAGAAAGTTCTTTTATTCTTCTCTCTATGGCTTTTGTAACCTCTAACACCACACACACACACTCCCACAAGAAACCACAGCACGCACTCTTACAAGAAGCTATAACATATACACACAATAGTGCTAATCTCCCACCCTCTCTCGGGCACAGTCTCACGCGCCCAAGCAGAATGCCGCCGGCCTAAGTCTCTCTAGATCTCACGCCAAGTCTTGTGAGATCCCAGGCCAAGTCCCGCCAGCGAGATCCCGGAAGGCAGCAATGCCCGGGGCATTTCCATGTAATCAAACGCGGTCTCAGCCAACTCTTTAATCAGGGCTTCTGCAACTGGGGAGAGTGAAAAAATGGAAACTGATAAAAATAATTTCAGCTGCTGATAGGGATATGCTCCAGGGAATGTCTTAGTAACGCAGCCCCTTAGACTGCTTGTGAAGCCTGTACCTGTCACCTGGTCTGAGCACAGGACCTTCGAGAACCTTGTCTTGGGGCAGGACCACCCCCGGTGACCCTGACTGGTACTTCTCCACTGTCTGCTCCTGCAGGAAACAGACCCAAGAGCTGTCCAGCCACTGCCCCCTGCACAGGTACCTCTTCCCCTCCCACCTTCCCCATGGCTTCCAGGGGCTCCTTCCCTCCCACTAGGGCGATAAGAGGAGGTGCTGCTGCCTTTTCAGACAAAGAGAAGCTCCGACTCAGGGGAGGAGACAGCGAGTGCTCAGGGCGTGTGGAGGTTTGGCACCAAGGCGCCTGGGGCACAGTGTGCGATGACTCCTGGAGCCTGGCAGAGGCTGAGGTGGTGTGTCAGCAGCTGGGCTGTGGCCATGCCCTGGATGCCCCAGGGGAGGCTGCGTTTGGCCCTGGAAATGGAAGCATCTGGCTGGACGAGGTGCAGTGCAGGGGCAGGGAGCCCTCCCTGTGGGCCTGTGCTGCAGCGCCCTGGGGACAGAGCGACTGCAAGCATGAGGAGGACGCTGGTGTGAGGTGCTCTGGTGAGTAGCAGGACCAGGAGGGTGGGCCAGTGTTGAAGGAATGGGTTTGCATCCAAAGAGGTTCCCAGGCTGCCCTGATGCCCTGAGCTCTGGCTCTGGAAGGCTGTGCCCAATCTTCTGGCTTCTGGGACAGAACCACATGGTCAGAGGTAGTGGGTGGGACCCAGTGACATTCCCAGACCCATTTCAATGATCTCATTTTCCTTCTCTTCTCTCCAGGTGAAAGGACTAGAGTTTCTCCCAACTCTAGAAGTAAGTGGTTCTTCTGTTCTGACCCATGTGATAAGGGAGACATATTTTCAGAGTCCTCACTATGAAGTCTACATATTTTTGACAAAATTATAGTAGGCCTGATGATCAGGGTTAGAACAAGCCATACAGTCTATTAAATTGTAGTAGCCAAGGGCTCCAAAGCTTCACCAATGTTTACTTTATAGAAAGCCCTTGAAACGAAACTCAGAAGATTGTTGACACAGCTCAGAGCAGGACCTCGGGTGGAGACATCTTGGGGTGCAGGCAGATCCATTGTATCTGAGCTAGGGACTTCATGGTCCTGAGGACTCAAGAGATGGCCAGGGTAACTGGATTCTCTTGGGCTTATGATCCTCTTCAAAGACTCATGATCCTTTACCTTCTCAGGCACCAGTTCAGTCTCAACCCCTGTCCCTGGCATTTTCTCCTTACCTGGCATCCTTTGCATCATCCTGGGAGTCCTTCTCTTCCTGGTCCTCATCATCCTTGGGATTCAGCTGCATAGATGGAGAGCAGAACGCCCAGGTGGGAATTAGGGATGTTGTAAACTGGAAAGTATTCTGGGAGGGTCGTGGAACAGTTGTGATTTTTTCAAAAGTATGTTTTAGTCTTCATTCTTATTATTTGGAAAGCTGCTTTATGTACTATGGACTTCAACATTTAAAGCATTGTTATCCTTGGTCCTTGGTTGAATGTGGAAACTCTGAAATATAATGGCTTCTTGTATGGACAGCGTCAGTGGAGATTGAGTATAGAATCCAGGTAGAGTCAGGAAACATAGTTTGTCCTAACAGAGCAGAAGCTAAAGAAAGGGACTCTGGTAGCCCAGAGGAGTGTCTCCAACAGGATTTTCTGTTGGTAAGGGAAATGCCTCCAGGAGCAATCGCTGAACTCATTCTGCTTTCCCCAGCCTTATCCACTTTTGAAGATGCTGTTGATGAGGCCCTGTACCAGGAGATAGATTACTTCATAAATCCCAAGGAAGAGGACCTGCAGGACAGCCCAGGTGGGTTCCATCCCCTCCTTTCTGTTCATGAGTTGGTCATGGCTATGGCAATCTTCAGTGAGCACAGACCCCATCATTACCCAACCTCGTATGGCCATCCTCCCACTAAGAAGGCAGGAGCTCCAAGCCCTCTCTCTACAAATCTGAAGCTTCCATATTTCTTCTGAACCATGACATGTGTGTTTGCCTGTGATGTTTTTCTCCCTACTAGGAAATCTGTCTGACGACTCAGCGACTAAGCTGCCATATTACACGGGGCATACTGAGGAGAACGGAGACCCTGAATCTGCCCCAGGTAGTAGGGACAGGTGTTCCCTTGAATGGTGGGGTGAGGAGGAGGTGATCATCTGAGAAGAACACCCTTGTGATTAGGATGGGAAAGGTATCTCCCGTCCAATTAACAACTGTTTTTTTCCTCTTTGCCCACTCTGTCACCTCAGAAAGGGAAAGCTCAGGCTCAGTTCCCTCAGTACCCACAGCTACTTCTATGGGATCACAGACATACATCAAATGTATTATTGGAAATTCAAGGGCTCGATTTAAAAGAGTAGCATCTCAACTCCATCCTATAAAAAATTCCATGGTGAGAGAAAACATTGGAAGTACGATATGGACCCTGAGATACAGTAACATATGAATGATTCTGTGGCTTATGTGAATATGGAGACAAAAAATCTTCTCCATAGTAGAAAATGTCCACTCCTGACCTTTCCCCTAGTGGTAAATGTGAACAGCTCTTGGAATGAGGCATGTTCAGGACAGTTCTGTGGAGATGGGAGCCTAAGGTCAGCAGAGCACATAGGGGTATTGAAAACCCAGGTCTCCTGTGATTGGGATTGGTAGGATTACCTGTATGTGTGTGATTGAAAGCCATGCTTCTCTTTAACTCCTCCTGCCTCTGATGGCACATGAGTAGCCTGGGTTCTCTTGGTTCCAATTCATTGCCGGCAGTTACTGTTTCAACTCTGGGCCATATGCCTGAAAATAGTACCTGACACTTGAAGTACAATAACTTTTGTTGATGTTGTCTGATATGAAGCACCATTTTAAGAAAATGTTATTGATCATCATAATATATTGGGATATTTAGAACATTTACAGGGTTTTTAAAAATATTGAGATCAAATGTATGCTTTTGGGACAGCCTTCACATATTGTGCCTATATATATATATATATATATATATATTTTTTTTTTTTTTTTTTTTTTTTTTTTTTTTTGTGGTACCGGGGATTGAACTCAGGGGCACTCGTCCACTGGGCCACATCCCCAGCCCTTTTTTATATTTTATTTAGAGACAGGGTCTCACTGAGTTGCTAAGTGCCTCACCATTGCTGAGGCTGGCTTTGAACTCGCGATTCTCCTGCCTCAGCCTCCCAAAGTGCTGGGATTACAGGCGTGCGCCACCGCGCCCGGCTTGTGCCTATATTTTTTAGCTACTAAAATCTCTGCTTTAGAAGATACTGAAGGTGTCACCTAGTCCAATCCATATTTTGCTTTTTCACATTATTCCTCTTCTATTGTCAGAACGACTGGGACGGCGTGTCAGTGTCACAGGATATGGTTATGATGATGTTGAAGAGTTAACTGTTTCTGAAATTCCTTCTGACCCTGGGATGAGTGAGAAATATTTTTTCCCAGAAAAGGGAGGTGGTGATAGGTATTCTTATGCAGGTGAGTAGCCAGCTCTGTCTACAGTAGTCTTACTTCCTTGTCATTGGAAAGATGACACTGAAATTATCAATCATTAGCTTTTCTTTACCAAAAGAGAATAGTCATAGAATAGTCTCTTCCTTCTAGTGAAGAAATCTCAACACTTAATTACAGCCATTGCATTTGGCATTAATAGTGGGTAATATCAACTTCAAATGTTTGGTTACATGGTTCCCCCAAAACAAAATTTTAGCTCATGGATTTAACTCAGATTTCCATTTAAAGACCTCCCAGATTACTTCTCATAACCTGAAAAAGCCCCCATATTTGTTGTCAGAACACATCTTGTTTTAGGTTTAAAAAATTGAAATAAATCCCAAAAGTCTCTGCAACTCACACAAACAAGTCTACATTCAACATGTGGTGGGCATGGGCATAGGAAACACAATATGTTTCTCCTTTCAGAAGAGATGAAATAGCTGAAACAAGCCAGGAACAGGCAAGAGCTTGTGTAGGTATATGAGGCTAGAAGGAAGAGACTGTTTTCTTTCATTATTTCAATGGACATATGACATTATGCCCTAGGACCAGGTTTTCTGCTTATGTGTGGATATTGATGGGGAAATGGTAGACTGGGATGTGGTTGAGCTGCCCTCCTTGGGCATCTGCCAGAGGACCCACATTGTTTTCATAAATACTTTGTCAAGTATGGTCTGTTATTGAGATACTGAGGAGTCAAGACAGGTCATCTCCTGCCTCCAGTTTTTAAGGAATCAGACCAGCCTGCTGTGGAAGAGAGCGCTCATAGCTCTTCCCCATTCCTCACTGTTGTTGACCCATCTCTCTTGTTGACATCAAACCAGGTTTTGCATAGAGCACTCAGAATGAGGCAGCTCTATCTGACCTTTCCAACAAGCTCTGGGCCCACGTAGGTATTTTGCAGCCACTCTGTACTTGTCTTTCTTTCTATAAGAGGTCTCTATTGCCTTGTCACTGCTGAAACTCGGGCTTTCCTTACTGTTTCAGGCACCTCTCCTCAGTCCCCCAGAGAAGCTGTCAACTCAAGCGTGGAAAGGAAAGGATCCTCTCTGTTCCTGAGACAGGAGGACCCTGGCTATGATGATATTGAGCTTGCTGCCATTTAGTTCTGTTTTTTGGAGCAAACAAATCTTCAGAGAACTCACTGTGATATTGTTTCCCAAAATAAAAGAGAATTCTTGTCTTCTTCATTACTGTGTAGATTTTACATTTACCTATGATGAAAGGAAATTATTCATAATAAACGATTCCATGCATTATCTTTTCACAAAAAGTGATATTGTAGAGCTGGGCGCGGTGGCGCACGCCTATAATCCCAGCACTTGGGAGGCTGAGGCAGGAGGATCGCGAATTCAAAGCCAGCCTCAGCAATGGCGAGGCACTTAGCAACTCAGTGAGACCCTGTCTCTAATAAAATACAAAAAAGGGCTGGGGATGTGGCCCAGTGGTCGAGTGCCCCTGAGTTCAATCCCTGGTACACAAAAAAAAAAAAAAAAAAAAAAAAAAAAAAAAAAAAAGTGATATTGTACCTGATATGCAGGTGAAGTAAAAGAACTTTGCCAAAATATAGTTTAGTTATTCTAGTTATTTCCATCCTAAGTGTTACTGCTAATATATATATATATATAATATGAAATAATAATATATCATATAGATAATATTTATATGTTCATGAATTTTAATGTTTATTCTACAGTTTTATTATTTTTTGCCTTAAATAATCATAATGTATTTTATTTTTTACTTTCCACATTTTTAATTGATGCATTAGGGTTGTACATAATGATGGGACTTGTTGTATGCTCATATAAGCGCACAACATGACAATATAATTTGGCCAACATCACTGCCCAGCCCTTCTCCTTTCCTTTCCCTCCTCCCACCCTTGGTCCCTTTCTTCTGAACTTTGTATTTTCATTGGATAACCCCTTAATTTTAGTCTCATGTATTTTAAATAAAGAGGAAAAATAAGGATTTTTCTTTTTTTTTTTTTTTTTTTTTGTGGTTACCGGGGATTGAACTCAGGGGCACTCGACCACTGGGTCACATCCCCAGCCCTTTTTTGTATTTTATTTAGAGACAGGGTCTCACTGAGTTGCTAAGTGCCTCACCATTGCTGAGGCTGGCTTTGAACTCATGATCCTCCTGCCTCAGCCTCCCAAAGTGCTGGGATTACAGGCATGCGCCACCATGCCAGGCTAAGGATTTTTCTTTTTATGTTTGCTGTTCTAAATATTTCTAGATCCAGGTTTCCATATATTGTCATTTCCTTTTAGCTTAAAGAATTTTCTTTAGCATTTTTTGTAGTGAATATTTGTTAACAAATTATCTCATTTTAAAAATTAAAAAAAAAACTTTTTAATTGGTTCTTTTTAGTTATTTATCCTAAAATGTCTTGATTCTGCCTTCATGTTTGAGGATATTTTCACTATATGTAGAATTTTGTCTTAGTAACTTTTCTTATATCACATTGGAAATATTACATTGTCTTCTTTGCCTTTATCTTAAAGCATTTAATTGACAAGGAATATTCAAGGTATGCAATGGCATGATTTGATATATGTATATGTTATGTAATGATTATTGCTACAAATTACTTAGCACATTTATCACCACTCATAATGTACATTGGATTTCCCAGAACTTTGTCATCTGATAAGTCAAAGTTTGCAGTCTTTGGCCAACATTTTCTATTTTCTTTGCCTCTAGTCCCTGGCAACCACCATTCTACTGTCTGTCTCTGTGTTTTCAACTTCTTTAGTTCCACATATAAGTGATATCATACAGTTTCTACCTTTCTTTGGCTTATTTCACTAAACATAATGTCTTCCAGGTTCATCTATGGCACAAAAGACATGAAAGAATTTCTTCTTTTTGGGGAGCTGAATAGTGTGTGTGTGTGTGTGTGTGTGTGTGTGTGTGTGTGTATCTTATAATTTCTTTATCTATTCATTTATATATATATGGTCACCTAATTTTTGACAAGGGAACTAAGAATATGCACTAGGGAAAGGAAAATGCTTTCAAGTAAAGATGTTGGAAAAACTAGACATTGACATGCAAAAGAATAAAACTGTGCTTTTGTTTTACACCATAAACAAAACTTCATTTGAAATGGATTCAGAGTTTAAATATAAAGTCTGAAAGCCCTAGAAGACTCTAGACCCTAGAAAACTCGTAGAAGAAAACCCAGAGAAAAATCTCCTTGGTCTTGGCAGTGATACTTTTGGATCTGACACCAAAAACACAGGCAACAAGATTAACAATCAACAAATAGGACTACAACAAACTGAAAGCTCTGTACAGTAAAGAAAACAATAAACAAAATGAAAAGGCAGTATGTGGAATGGGAGAAAATATTCACAAACAATATATCTGACAAGGGGTTAATATCCCAACTATTATAAGGAAATCATAAAACTCAATACTAAAATAAGTAAATAAATAAAAACAAACCCCTAATTTGTGTTTAGTTATGATCTTAGATTTTTTTTTCCCCTGCCTTTCTTACTCCTTTATCTTGATATATTTTCTATCAATCAAATGTCTTAATACTTCTCTTTATGTTCTCTCTCAGTTTTTTTTTTTGTTTTTTTAGTTATACATTCCTTCCTTCCTACCTTCCTTCCTTTGGTGCTGGGGATTGAACCCTGGGCCTGTTGCATGTGAGGCAAGCTTTCTGCCAACTTAGCTATTTCCCCAGGCCTATACATTTATTTATTTATTTTTAATGTGGTACTGAAGATTGAACCCAGTGCCTCACACGTGCTAGGTGAGCACTCTACCACTGAGTCACAACACCAGCCACTCTACATTCTTTTATTATGCTTTTGTAATTGCTCTAGATATTGAAACATGCACCTATGGCTTACTGAAGCTTTGTGCAAGTTATTACTTTCATCACTCCACTTAGCATTAAGAACTCTAGTAGACTTTAAATTCTTTAAATTTAAACTACTTGCCACAGCACCATATGAAGAATATCTTAGAAGTAAGAATATTGGTTTCCTCCATTAAGACAGAAATGTTGGTGTCCCTCACAGGAAGGCACATGATGATATATAACCATGATGTGGGAAAATTGATTCAGTTCTTTTTTTTCTTTTCAGTACTGGGGATTAAACTCAGGGGCACTCGACCAGTGGTCCACATCCCCAGCCCTTTTTTGTATTTTATTAGAGACAGGGTCTCACTGAGTTGCTAAGTGCCTCGCCATTGCTGAGGCTGGCTTTGAACTCGTGATCCTCCTGCCTCAGCCTCCCAAGTGCTGGGATTATAGGCGTGTGCCACCGCACCCGGCTTCAGTTATTGTTTTTATAGTGCTCCTTTGGAAGGAAAATGTAACATAGTTTTAATATTTGCATGTATATATAGAAAAATGCAGAATAGAAGCAGTGTATGTATATATTTATTTGTAATATACATTTTCCCCAGCTCTGTTCACTGAAAGGATCTACAAGTAATTAAATGCTAACAGCAATAAGCAAACTGGTTCATTTTGGTATTGGTTTATATGTAACATACTTGTAAGCATGCTTAATTCTAGAGCACAGAAAAATAAGATGAACCAGGATCATCTCATTTTGCTCTAAAGTAACAAAGGAAAAATAATTCTATAATGGTAGTGGAGGAGCTCCACAGACCCTCTTCCCAGAGAAATATTGGAACAGATGAAAATAGTTTCTTATAAAACCATAACAGCCATTTAACATTTCTGGATATTTGTTTTAAGGGCATAAAGCAAATGGAAAAACGTTCAATGAAATTGACTAAATAAGAAAGCATGGCCTAACGCTCTTGAACTACAACCCACCCCCACCCTTCACCAGAGTATAATGGAAGTCGGTGAACGCAGCTAAGAATGCCAGCCCTTCTTTCTGCCACACTCTCATAATCTATTGCAGTGTCTCCCCAGGTTGGGTGGGCTATCGTAATTTCGCATTCCCTCCCGCTAGTTCAAAGGTCGACGTTCCGTGGTGAAAAAAACAAGAGAGGACCAGATACTGCAATTGCCCAGTATCCTGGCTTATAAAGGAGGAGTCTGAGCCCAAGGGAAATGGTTTTTACTCCCATCTCCAGAGCAGAGGCAAGTGTTGTATAGGGGTTTTGTTCTATAAGAATAGATCCATGGTTGGCCCTGGGATACCTAACTCTATTTGGAATAGAATGTGAAGACAAGTGGGACCATGCAAAAAAAAAAAAGCTTTTACACGGAAAAGAGAACAGTACACAAAAGCAAAGGCAACCTGTACAATGGGAGAAAATATTTGCAAACCATATATCTGATGAAGGTTAATATCTACAATATATTGGTTACTCTCAAAAACAGTAGAGATTTTGTTTGGTAAGCAATCAAGAGGATGTTGTAGTTCCAAAAGAGCAATAAGCTAAACCATAGTCCAGCTAGAAGATTAACCAAGAAAAACAGGGCAATAGATAACCAAGATGAGTATTCTTGGTGTCAAAGCAAATTTTAAGGAATAGTGCAAAAATGACTGTTTCAAAGGAAACTTAATTGGATCAGACTGTGGAGCTATTTATAATCCAGGCGTTTACTGTGACCTAGACCAAATTTAAATTTTTGCTATATTTACAATTCTAAGTTCAATTTTTTTTTTTTTTTTTTTTTTTTTTTTTTTTTTTTTTGGTGGTACCAGGGATTGAACTCAGGGGCACTCGTCCACTGGGTCACATCCCCAGCCCTTTTTTGTATTTTATTTAGAGACAGGGTCTCACTGAGTTGCTAAGTGCCTCGCCACTGCTGAGGCTGGCTTTGAACTCGCGATCCTCCTGCCTCAGCCTCCCAAAGTGCTGGGATTACAGGTGTGAGCCACCGCGCCCGGCTTTTTGTTTTTATTTTTATTTATTTATTTATAATAGTAGTATGTATTACAATTCATAATGCACATATATAGCATCTTTTTACATACAACTGTTTGTATACAAAGTATATAAGTACCATTCAGATCTTCAATCATGCATTTAAGATAATGATATCTATCTCGTTCAACCACCAATTTTTTTCTCCCCCCCTTCCCCTTTCTCCCTCCCTTACCCTCCCTTTCCTTTGACCATTCTAGTGTTCCCCTAATCCTCCTATGTACCCCCATCCAACAACACTATGGACTAGCCTCCTTATATCAGAGAAAACATTCGGTATTTGGATTTTTGGGATTGGCTAACTTCACTTAGCATTATATTCTCCAACTTCATCCATTTACCTGCAAATGCCATTATTTTATTCTCTTTTATTGCTGAGTAAAATTCCATTTTGTATATATACCACATTTTCTTTATCCACTCATCTACTGAGGGACATCTAGGTTGGTTCCACAACCTAGCTATTGTGAATTGTGCTGCTATAAACACGAAGTGGCTGTGTCACTGTAATATGCTGTTTTTAAGTCCTTCGGGAATAGACCCAGGAGTGGGATAGCTGGGTCATAGGGTGGTTCCATTCCCAGTTTTCCAATAAATCTCCATACTGCTTTCCATAGTGGTTGCACCATTTTGCAGTCCCACCAGCAATGTATGAGTGTGCCTTTTTCCCCACATCCTCTCCAACATTTATTGTTGTTTGTGTTCTTGATAGCTGCCATTCTGATTGGAGTGAAATGAAATCTTAGAGTAGTTTTGATTTGCATTTCTCTAATTGCCAGCGATGTTGAGCATTTTTTCATGTATTTGTTGATTAATTGTGTATCTTCTTCTGAGAAGTGTCTTTTCAATTCCTTAGCCCATTTATTGATTGGGTTTTTTTTTTTTTTTGGTGTTAAGTTTTTTGAGTTCTTTGTATATTCTAGAAATTAGTGCTCTATCTGATGTGCATGTATTAAATATTTGTTCCCAATTAGTTGGCTCTATTCACCTCACTGATTGTTTCTTTTCCTGAGAAGAAGCTTTTTAGTTTAAATGTATCCCATTCATTAATTCTTGGTAATAATTCTTGCACTACAGGATTCTTATTAAGGAACTTGGGGCCTAATCTAACATGTTGGAAATTGGAGCTTACTTTTTCTTCTATTAGGCGTATTGTCTCTGGTCTAATTCCTAGATCCTTGATACACTTTGAATTAAATTTTGTGAATGGTGAGAGGTAAGGGTTTAATTTCATTTTGTTGCATATGGATTTCCAGTTTTCCCAACGCCATTTGTTGAAGAGGCTATCCTTTCTCCACTGTACATTTTTGGCGCCTTTGCCTAATATAAGAGAGCTGAAATTATATGTATTAGTCTCTGTGTCCTCAATTCTGTACCATTGGTCCACCCGTTTGTTTTGGTGCCAATACCATGCTGTTTTTGTTACTATTGCTCCATAGTATAATTTAAAGTTTGGTATGGTGATGCCCCCTGCTTCACTTTTCTTGCTCAGGATTGCTTTGGCTATTCTGGGTCTCTTATTTTTTCAGATGAATTTCATGACTGCTTTTTCTATTTCTTTGAAGAATGACATTGGGATTTTGATTGGAATTGCATTAAATCTGTATAATGCTTGTGGTAGTATGGACATTTTGACAATATTGATTCTACCTATCCAAGAGCAAGGTAGGTCTTTCCATCTTCTGAGGTCTTCTATAATATCTTTCTTTAGTGTTCTATAATTTTCCTTATAGAGGTCTTTCACCTCTGTCGTTAAGTTGATTCCCAGGTGTTTTATTTTTTTTGATACTATTGTAAATGGGGTAGTTTTCATGCTTTCCCTTTCAGAGGCTTTGTCACTGATGTACAAAAATGCCTTTGACTTATGGGTGTTGATTTTGTATCCTGCAACTTTGCTGAATTCATTTACTAGTTGTAAAAGTTTTCTGGTAGAGTTTTTTTGGTCTTCTAGGTATATTATCATGTCATCAGCAAATAGTGCTAATTTGAGCTCTTCTTTTCCTATCTGGATCCCTTTAATTTCTTTTGTCTGTATAATTGCTCTGGCCAGAGTTTCTAGTACTATGTTAAATAGCAGTGGTGAAATGGGGCATCCCTGTCTTGTTCCAGTTTTTAGAGGGAATGCTTTCACTTTTTCTCCATTTAAGATAATGTTATCTCTGGGCCTTGCACAAATAGCTTTTATAATGTTGAGATATGTTCCTGATATTCCTAGTTTTTCCAGCATTTTGAACATAAAGGGGTGCTGTATTTTGTCAAATGCTTTTTCTGCGTCTATTGAGATAATCATATGATTTTTATCTTTAAGTCTATTGATGTGATGTATTATGTTTATTGATTTTGCAATGTTGAACCAGCCTTGCATCCCTGGAATAAACCCCACTTGATCGTGGTGCACTATCTTTTTGATATGTTTTTGTATCGATTTGCCAGAATTTTGTTGAGGATTTTTGCATCTATGTTCATTAAAGATATTGGCCTGAAGTTTTCTTTTTTGGATGTGTCTTTGCCTGGCTTTGGAATTAATGTAATATTGGCCTCATAGAAAGAGTCTGGAAGAGCTCCCTCTTTTTCTATTTCTTGAAATAGTTTGAAGAGCATTGGTATCAGTTCTTCTTTGAAAATCTTGTAGAACTCGGCTGTAAACCCATCAGGTCCTGGACTTTTCCTTTTTGGTAGCTTTTTGATGACATCTTCTGTTTCTTCACTTGTAATCGATCTGTTTAACTTGTTTATAGCCTCCAGATCCAGTTTAGGCAAATCATACGACTCTAGAAATCTGTCAATGCATTCAGTATTTTCTATTTTATTAGAGTACAAGTTTTCAAAGTAATTTCTATATCTGAGGTGTCTGTTGTGATATTCCCTTTTTCATTACGAATGTTAGTAATTTGAGTTTTTTCTTTTCTTCTTTTCATTAGCATCACTAAGGGTCTGTCAATTTTGTTTATTTTTTCAAAGAACCAACTTTTAGTTATGTCAATTCTTTGAATTGTTTCCTTAGTCTCAATTTCATTAATTTCTGTTCTGATTTTAATTATTTCCTGTCTTCTACTGCTCTTTGTGTTGATCTGTTCTTCTTTTTCTAGTGCTTTGAGGTGTGATGTTAAGTCACTTATTTGTTGGTTTTTTTTCCTTTTAAGGAATGAACTCAGTGCAATGAATTTTCCTCTTACTACTGCCTTCATAGTGTCCCAGAGATTTCTATACGTTGTATCGGTGTTCTCATTTACCTCTAGGAATTTTTTAATCACCTCTTTGATGTCTTCTTCAACCCCTTGTTCATTCAGTAGCATGTTGTTTAGCTTCCAGTTGTTGGAGTAGTTTTTCTTATTCCTAGTTTTGTCATTGATTTCCAATTTCATCCCTTTATGTTCTGATAGAATGCAGGGTAGTATCTCTATTTTTTTATATTTGCTGAGAGTTGCCTTGTGACATAATATATGGTCTATTTTGGAGAAGGAGCCATGTGCTGCTGAGAAAAAAGTGTGTTCGTTTACTGAGGGATGAAATATTCTATATATGTCCGTTAGGTCTAAGTTATTGTTTTAAGGAGGCCTAAAGTTTCTTTGTTTAGCTTTTGTTTGGATGATCTATCCATTGGTGAGAGAGGTGTGTTGAAGTCCCCTAGGATGACTGTGTTGTGGTCTATTTTACTCTTTTTAAAAAAAATATTTATTTATTTGCTTTAGTTGTACACAATGTAATGCATTTATGTTTATGTGGTGCTGAGGATAGAACCCGGGCCGTGCACGTGCTAGGCAAGCTTTCTACCACTGAGCCACAACCCCAGCCCTCTATTTTACTCCTGAACTTGAGAAGAGTTTGTTTGATGAATGTAGGTGCTTTATTATTTGGGGCATATAGATTTATGATTGTTGTATCCTGTTGATGAATGGTTCCCTTAAGTAGTAAGAAATATCCACCTTTGTCCCTTTTGATTAGCTTTGGCTTGAAGTCTACCTTATTTGAAATGAGAATGGAAACCCCTGCTTGCTTCCGCAGGCCATGTGAGTGATAAGACTTTTCCCAGCCTTTCACCTTCAGTCTATTAATGTCTTTTTCTATGAGGTGTTTTTCTTGGAGACAGCAAATTGTTGGGTCATTTCTTTTAATCCATTCAGATAATCTGTGTCTTTTGAATGGCGAGTTTAGACCATTAACATTCAGGGTTATTATTGAGATGTGATTTTTATTCCCATCTATTTTTATTTGTATTATGGTCTTTAGCTTGATTTGGTTTCTCTTCTGGTTGGTATTTCCCTTAGTTTAATATCTCTCTTTGTTGATTTTTGTTGTTATTTTTCTCTTCTTCTTCATGAAAAATTTTACCCAGGATGTTCAGAAGTGCTGGCTTTCGAGTTGAAAAATCTTTTAACTTTTGCTTGTGGTGGAAGGTTTTTATTTCATCTTTGAATCTAAAGCTCAAATTTGCTGGATATAAGGTTCTTGGTTGACATCCCTTTTCTTTCAGAGCTTGAAATATGCTATTCTAGTATCTTCTTGCTTTTAAGGTCTGGGTTGAAAAGTCTGAACATAGTCTGATTGGTTTCCCCCATATGTAATCTGCTTCCTTTCTCTTGTGGCTTTTAATATTCTCTCCTTGCTCAGTATATTAGGCATTTTCATTATAATGTGTCTTGGTGTGGATCTGTTGTGATTTTGTATGTTTGGTGTTCAGTAAGCCTCTTGAACTTGGTTTTCCCATTCATTCCTCAAGTTTGGAAAATTTTCTGTAATTATTTCATTAAATAAATTACTCATTCCTTTGGCTTGAAACTCTGCCCCTTCCTCTACCCCAATCACTCTTAAGTTTGGTCTTTTTATGTTGTCCCATAATTCTTGAATGTTCTTTTCTTAGTTTCTTACCATTTTTGCTGTGTAATCTAGATTTTTCTCTAGGATATATATTTTGTCTTCATTGTCTGAGGTTCTTTCTTCCAAGTGATCTACTCTGTTGGTGATACTTTCGATTGAACTTTTATTTTGGTTTATTGCTTCTTTCATTTCCGGAATTTCTGTTTGGTTTCTCTTTAGAGCCTCTATCTCCCTATTGAAGTAATCTTTTACTTCCTGTATTTGTTTATGGAGTTCTTTGTCAAAATGATCTTTCACCTCCTATATTTTCTCCCTCATCTCATTTTTGAGTTCATTCTTAAGTTCCGCAAACACTCGGAATATGTAATTTCTAAATTCCATCTCTGGCATTTCACCAAATGTGCTTGCCATAGAATCTACTGAGGAGGTATATTGATTTGTTTGTGTCACTTTCTTCCCTTGTTTCTTCATATTGCTTGTGTGTCTTATCTTCCTTCACTGTGGGACCTTGACTATTTTGATTTTACCTTAAAGCCTTATGTTGCTCCTGTAGTACAATGCTATCAGATCCCCTTATATTTCCTTTACACTTTAAAATCAAACACTTTCTATTCAGAAAATCCCAGTTTGATCACAATGTACAGATTTAGTTAACCCAGATATTGTTTCCAATTTACTCTGTATGCTTCTGATGGGGTTTTATAGTTTCAAGTACTGGACACAGAGGTGATATGTTTAGGAAGAAGGAAGTGAGTGTATTGAATTTTTCTTTCTTATAAAGTATGAGAAGAGAGTTTTATGGAAGTGGTTTAGTATCAGCAGATGAGAGAGGAAAGAGAATGGAGTGAATGATTAGGTGGAAAGACCAATTTTTATATAAACCTAACTTATGCAGCAGTTGAGAGAAGAAATAAAGAAAGATGGAAAAGAAAAAAAAAAAGGACAAAGGAGTAGAAATTAGTGTAAGAGAGAGGAAAGAGAGAGTGAGTCAAGAAAATAAACTATATATAACACCACTTTGCTATATATTTCAATTGTACCCATTCTAGAAATCCCAATTTCTGTGTATAACTTGTTTTTGCCTCTGTTGAGTATGCAATGGCAGGGTGTAGATAGGGAAGATGAAGGAAGAAGAAAAAATACAAAAGTGAGAAGGAAGAAAAGAAAGAAAGAAAAGAGGAGCAGAAGCAAACAAACAAACACACTGTCAATCAAAACAAAAACAAAGCAAAAACAAACAAACCAAAAAACCCCAAAGCCAACAAAACAAACAAAAAAACAAACAAAAAAGCAAAAGTGGAACCAAGGAACAAGTGTTGCCGCCTGAAGCGCTCGGAGCACCGGAGCCGCGGGAAGAACTTCAGAAGCAAACTGGAGACAAACAGCTTTTTATTCTGATAACTTTTCTCTCTGGTTCTAACAACTAACTCACGCCAAACACACCACTAAAATGGCGCTGACCCGATCAGCAATTTCGGCCAAGTCACTCCAGATCCCGCAACAAAATCCCGTGAGACTACGGGTGGCGACAATGGCCAAATCTCCACGGCTCATAGTCAACTGCAATTCAAGCCAATCCCCAAACAGGGCTCCTGCATTTCCCCCTTTTTGTTTTAAAAGAGGTAATGCTCTAGGACGTCTATGTGCAACCAACATTCTTACCCGTCATCGGATAATCAAGGCTGTGCCCTTGACTCCTGTCTTAGGTTGATATGTCGGCCACATGAGACTGTCCCATGAGACTGTGCCTGTCTTAGGTTGTCCCCCTCTGGGGATCTTACCCGTCATTGGCTAACCAGCCATCCAATGGAGCCCTTTAGGATCGACTATATATGATGACTAACAGCCGTCCAATTGTGAGGAGATGTTGCGGCTTTAAGGCGACAAGCCTTTTGGTGATGAGCCAAATTGCATAGCATATCAAATTGTTTAAACAAATCAGCTGCCCTAAGTTCCAACAAGTAACACACTGAATTCTCTAGACAAATACCCGCAAGGCATTGTCCCGTAAAGTCCCAAACAATGAAAGATCAAAATGTCCATTTGTTGTAACATGTTGATGTAGGAGGCCCCATGCATGTAGAGCAGAGGCCACACTGTTGGTGAGGTTGTTTGATGTTTGAGCAGCAGGGATGCTTGCGGCGGCCCGCGATCCCTGCAGCTGTAGCAGCAGACGTCTTTTTTATGTTTAGACAATGCCACCGGCAAATCTTCAGGGCCCTCTACCTAGAAACTCAAGCATCAATTATTAAAGGAAAGGCAGTGCTATTGCAGCACTGAGTCAAGAGGCGAGTTGTCAAACTACAAAATAGAATAATTAGATTAGAAAATTAAAGTTGATTTTTGTTCACACACATCGCTGGTTGAGCTTATACAAACATAAGTTGGAAAAATATCATATTTAGAACAAAACAAAGAAAGACTGAGGGTAATTACTGCATTAAAGATAGATTAAAGAAAAGGTAAAGGCACTTTAGAGAAATAATTTGTTAGCTGGAACCCTTGAGTCTCTGTATACAGAGCAATCTTTTACCTGTTGAGATAATTGAAATTAATGAGCTATTAAACAAATGAAGTTAATAACAAATAAACAATCTTAAGTCAAAACACCAAAATATCAGGTTATATAGCACTAGTCATATTGTTTGCTAAAGAGAAGTCCCAGGGACACCTATAAATCAAAATTGAAAGTACCTTCACTTATAAAATTATTTACCTAAATTGAATACTCTAAACCTAAAATGAATTAAAGTTATTTGGATCCATATATATATATATTTTCTTTTTCATAAGCGCTTTGTTCTATGTGACGTCACACTGGACAAACAAACATACAAACATATATTTGTGACGTCACATTAACATGAAATATAGACAAATGTACAGACATAAAGACATGTATAAAAAGAAAAAAAAAATACAATTGTGTGCACACTAAAGAGAGATCTCCTCGTCCCGGCCGGGAGAAATGACACTTAAGTTGTGAAATATTTTGAAGGACTCTTTTGAGGGAATCATTCTATACCTTCATCTTGGTCCTCTTGATTTTGTACCTTTTTTATTAATCTTGATTCTTCAATAACTTCATCTTGATCATTTTGATGTGGTACCTGTTTTATTAATCTAGATGGTATCCATATTGGAGAGGATTCGTCTTTTGGAAAAACACAAACAGATCCTCTTCCCCAAATTAATACTGGATCTGGACCCTTCCATGTACCTGAAAGAACATCCTTCCAGTAAACCAAAGGTTTATGTTGTTGGTGTGGATTCCAATGTCTGTCTCCAGCAGAATAACCATTAGAGTCTAAAGTTAAAAAATTTAAGGTAAACAGGGCAACTGCCAATCTGTCCTTAGGACTTTTCCAATTTCCTTCTTTTTGTTTTAATAACATAATTTTCAGTGTTCGGTTTCCTCTTTCAATAATGCCCTGACCCTGAGGATTGTATGGGATGCCTGTTTTATGGGATATATTGAATTTTGCGCAAAACTCTTTGAAAGATGAGGACGTATATGCGGGCCATTATCTGTTTTAAGCATTTTGGGGATGCCCAATGCAGCAAAAGCTTGCAAGCAATGAGATGTAACATCTTTAACTTTTTCTCCAGAATGTAAGGAAGCAAAAATCATGCCTGAACATGTATCTATGGTCACATGAATAAATCGCAATTTTCCAAAACTTGGCTCATGAGTAACATCCATCTGCCACAAATGATTGGGCATCAATCCTCTAGGGTTAACGCCGAAATGAGGATTGGGCAAATGTGTCATACAAGATTTACAATCTTTTACAATTGTTCTGGCTTGCTCCTTTGTGATTTTAAACCTACGTTGCAAGGTGGTGCTGTTGACATGAAACTGGGAGTGAAATAAAGTAGCTTGTTGTAGCGCTGAAAGTATAAATACTGTTTTTGTAAGTTCATCAGCCTTTTGATTACCTTCATGGAGGGGACCAGGCAAATTAGTATGTGCTCTAATATGGCCTACGAATAGGGGTTCTTTTCTTGCCCACAAAAGTTTTTGTATTTGATAAAACAATTTAAAGGCTGGAGTATGAGGTGCTATTGGTCCTGCTAACTCTAATTTTGGGACGGCTTGTACAATATAGTGGCTATCTGAAAAAATGTTTACGGGCTGGTCCCTAAAATTTTCCAGAGCTCTTACCACAGCTTCCAATTCCACTAGTTGAGCTGATTTGTGTGCAGTTATGTAAGTCATATTTTCTTTTTTAGTGACTACTGTAGCAGTACCATTTGAGGACCCATCTGTAAATACATTAAATGCCTTAGGAATAGGTTGATTTTTTATTACCTGTGGAAATATAATAGGATGATTAATACAAAAAGATAATATAGGGGACTTAGGAAGATGATTATCAAAATTTGCAGAAGTAGAGCATTTAGCTATAGCCCAATCATTATCATTGAAGCATAAGTATTCAATCTGTGATGATGAATAGGGAGTAATAATAGTAGCAGGGTGAATGCCAAATATTTTAGTAGAAGTCTTAAGTCCTTGAAGAATAAGTTTAGCCACCATGGAGGTATAAGATTCAATTATACTTTTAGGAGAGACGGGCAAATGTATCCATAATAAAGGCCCTTGTTGCCAAAATACTCCTGTGGGTGTATATTGTGAAGAAATAATAATCAACATCAGCGGTTGAGTTAAATCAAATCTATCACAATGAGCTCCTTCGATGGCTTTTTCTACTAACTTTAAAGCTTTCCTAGCATCAGGAGTCAATGTTCGTGGTGAAGATGGATCAGGATCTCCACGAAGGATGTCAAATAAAGGTTTTAGTTGGCCAGTAGTGAGATTTAGTGTAGGGCGAAGCCAATTAATGTCTCCCAGTAGTTTTTGGAAATCATTGAGGGTGGTCAAATGTTCTTTATTTATTAAAATTTTTTGGGGTCTAACAAAAGTATCCATGATTTTAAATCCTAAATATAATATGGGAGATCTGGTTTGAACTTTTTCTTCTGCTATATATAATCCATATTTTTTTAAATTTTCTACCACATCACTGAATATATTAAATAAGATTTTTTGATTAGGGTGGGCCAATAAAATATCATCCATGTAATGTAGACACATGAGGTTTGGATATTTATTTTTAATGGGTTGGATAGCCTTGTCCACATATATTTGGCATATGGTGGGGCTATTAGCCATTCCCTGTGGTAAAACCTTCCATTGATATCTCTGATCAGGGCCATTATTGTTCATAGAAGGAACGGAAAAAGCAAACCTGGGGGCATCCAGAGGATGTAGGGGAATAGAAAAGAAGCAATCCTTTATATCAAGAGTAATAAGATGGAAATTTTTTGGAATAGCTACGGGACTAGGAAGTCCAGGTTGAGTAGGCCCCATAACTTGCATGGTTTTATTGATTTGTCTAAGATCATGTAACAATCGCCATTTTCCTGACTTTTTCTTGATCACAAATATGGGGGAATTCCAGGGAGAGGTGGAAGGTTCTATATGACCTGCTTCTAATTGTTCCTGAACTAATTGGTGGGCCGCTTGTAATTTCTCTTTAGATAGGGGCCACTGAGGGACCCACACTGGCTTATCAGAAAGCCATGGTATTTTCAAAATTATTTTCTCAGTGGCCCCGAAAAAAAATATCTTTTTCCTTTATGACAATGATTACTTTTAGGGTTAAGATTACTCTGTACTTTTTGATAATGAGTTCTTTTATGGTTAAGATTACCCTGTAGGTTTTCACATTTAACACCTGCAGGTTTGGTTGCAAGGTGTACTCCCATTTGTTGCAAAATATCTCTTCCCCATAAAGTAACCGGTAGATTAGGTAAAACATAAGGCTGAAATGTTCCTTTATGGCCTTCATCATCCTCCCATTTTAAAATTACTGCACTTTTATCTGGGAGGTTATTATATCCCAAGCCTCTTAAACTGGTTGAAGCTTTTTGCAGAGGCCAGTGCTTGGGCCATTGGCGTAAATTAATAATGGAAGAGTCAGCTCCAGTATCTATTAATCCCTCCATTTCTATTCCTTGGATTTTTATTTTACACATAGGCCTCCTTGAACAGTCTCGAACCCAGCAAGCCATGAGACTTGAGTCAGTGGAACAAAATCCTCTATTGTTCCCTTCTTGAGGCATACCCATTTTAAATGAATTATGTAAATTGGGAAGGAGAAGCAACTGAGCAATTCTATCTCCTTGATTAACAGAACTTACACTTTGGGGTGAGCTAAGCATTATTTTTATTTCCCCTTTGTAGTCTGAGTTTATTACACCTGGGGTCACTTGCAAACCTAATAAGCTTTTAGGACTACGCCCGATAATAAGTCCTACAGTCCCTGAGGGAAGAGGTCCCCTGACTCCTGTGGGAATCAGTTGAACCCCCATTTCAGGTGTTAACACTATTCGGGCGGTGGAACAGAGGTCTAATCCTGCATTTCCTCTTGTTCCTCTGGCGAGGGAGTGGATGGGTAGTAGGGATTGTGTCGGGGAAGCATCTGAGTGGATGCTTGAGGATACTCCTTCTGCAATGCCCCGTACATTTGTGGGCCCCGGGGTACTGGGCCCCGTGCCCCGTTTTTTGAATTCCTGAACAAAGGATTTCCATGGATGTCAAATTTTGAATAGCATTTATTGGCCCAATGATTTCCCTTTTTACACCTGGGGCAGCGGCCTGGGGCATGGTATGAGCTTGATCTTATTTCTCTTTTGGGATTTTGCCTAGAATTGCCTGATTGATTATGATAATTTTGCCTGGAATATCCTGATTGATTATAATGTCTACGTTTAGCCTTTGTGAAATTTCGAGAGGAAGCACCTCTCATTGAGGCTGCAATCACATTTCCTGTGACAAAGGTGCCATTTATATCTTTACATAGTTGTATATATACGGAAAGATCCTTTTTAGTTCTCCATGGCCTGATGGCTGCTTGGCACCATTTATTTGCATTTTCATAAGCTAATTGAACAACTAAAGGCATAGCTTGGTCAACATCTGCAAACACACTACCTGCAGTTCTCAAAAGTCGATCAGCAAAGTCGGCATACGGCTCATTAGGTCCTTGAATCACTTTTGACAAGCTACCTTGTAGATCCCCAGGTCCTTGTACAGTTTTCCATGCCTCTAAGGCAGCTGCATTTATCTGAGCATATATATCTGAGTCATAATCTGTTTGAGCCTGTAAGTCTGCGAATTGCCCTTCTCCTGTGAGCATGTCTATATTATAGTTTTCAAACCCTGCAGCCGCGTTTCTTTTAGCCGTTTCTATACAAAGTTCTTGGAATTGCGATCGCCAAACCAAGAATTGCCCCCCGCTTAATGTTGCTTTACATAGACTTTTCCAGTCTGAGGGGGTTAAGCTAAAGGTGTTAAGGGACTCCAGCATACTCAACGTGAAAGGAGCTTGGGGCCCATAAGTCATTACTGCCTCTTTGAGATTTTTTATTGTTTTGAAATCTACTGACTGATGGACACTCTGTCCATTTTTCTTTTCAAATGCTGGCGGTTCCCAATGTATCTGTGAGTTGTCCTCGAGAGCGCATAAGCGATCAGAAAGACTTTTTATTTCTGTTTCTAGGGTATGCAAATGCCTAGTAATACCCTTCATATTTTCTGTAATGGATTCCACCCATGGGGGAGTAGTCACTTCCACAAGTGACTCCTCTGCCTGACGGACCTTTTTCTCGGTCTTTTTTAATTTCTTTTTCCTCATTTTCTCAGGATCACTTTTACTAGATTCCTCACCACTGCTAATTTCACTGACAGCAATATCCTGAGGCCCAGGTTCCAGTGAGAGCAAGTATCCTTCAGCTTTCGCCAATAACTCCCGAATAGCTTTAATAGCTTGGATTTTTGTCATTTTTGGGTCTCTTCTAATACTCTCTTTACTGGTCTCAGTTGGCCCAGTGGAATCTACACTTTTTTGATCACTTTCATTTTTGTCTATATACTCCTCACTGAGAACAGAGTCAGGTATATCAAGGAGTCTTTGCATAGCCTCTATCACTTGGGATTCAGTTATATTCGAACCCATCTTTAGAGACCTTTCAGTTCTTACCTGTCCGCTCCGAAGTTCCCCGTACGGGCCGCCACCTGTTGCCGCCTGAAGCGCTCGGAGCACCGGAGCCGCGGGAAGAACTTCAGAAGCAAACTGGAGACAAACAGCTTTTTATTCTGATAACTTTTCTCTCTGGTTCTAACAACTAACTCACGCCAAACACACCACTAAAATGGCGCTGACCCGATCAGCAATTTCGGCCAAGTCACTCCAGATCCCGCAACAAAATCCCGTGAGACTACGGGTGGCGACAATGGCCAAATCTCCACGGCTCATAGTCAACTGCAATTCAAGCCAATCCCCAAACAGGGCTCCTGCAAACAAGTCTCATAAAAAATGGACCCTTGGAAGCCCTTCTTTTTTCCCTTCCAGTTTAAGCCAATTGACCTGGTTCACGTCCAGTCTGCGATCCTGTTAGTGGAGTCAAGGCTGCACCTTTGGCCAGTTGCAGAACGGCACAGTGGAAGAGTGGCTCAGTGGGTGCCTACCTCTTATTCTGGTTGCAGCTGGGCAGGTTGCACTTCCCCCGGGAGTGGAGGGGGCTTTTCCTCAGGTCGGGCCCTGCGTGCAGCAGCAGGGAGCTGCTACTCTGGGCCCTGGAGGCCAGGCGAACTGGCGGCTGGGTCGCTCCTTCTGGGCGGGTGCCTGCCTCTTCCAAAATTTTGTTTTTAAAACTGAAGAAATATTTTACTTTCTTATCTTCGTATAAGTACTGTTGCTATTGAGAAGTTTAGATTCAACCTGAGTTTTCTTGGCAGATGATGTTCCCTTTTGTCTGGAAATTTTACCTTGATATTTAAAACATTTCTCGATGTTTACCTACACTTATTATTTTCATTTATCTTACTTGTGAGGCAATTTACAAGTATTATATTGTGTTCTTAAATGGGATGTTTTTCATATGCCATGCTTATCTATTCCTAACAAAATGGTGAACTAAAATAACTGGCTTTAGGTGTGTGTGTGTGTGTGTGTGTGTGTGTGTGTGTGTGTGCATGCACATCTCTGTGAAATTTCCATCTATTATTTCTTCAAATTTCTTTTTTTCCAGGTTTATGTTTCTTTCCTTCTGGGGATCCTGATAAGTAGATGCTGTTTCTATGTTCTTTAGCACTTCAGTGATATTTTCTACCTCTATTATTTTCTCTGGCCTTCTTGGTAGATTTATAGTTCAACTCATTAATTTGTTCTTCAGTCAATCTACTCTACCCTTTTTTCACTGTTTAGCTTCTTAACTTAGTAACCTTTGTATTTCCCTGATGGGAGTCACGACCTAGCAAATAGCTTAGATTGCTGCCACATATTTCTGTAGTTATAGCCCAAGTAATAAAGTGAATTAGGGAATGCAAGATCAGAATTTTCATGGTCTCCCCTGCAGCCCTCTTCCCAGCTTGAAGCCCCTCCCCAACCCAGCCACACCCACTGCTCTCATTTGCCAGGTTAGAGCAGGCTTCAATCCACCCAAGGAGAGACTAGCCCTGATAGGTCTTGGATGTCTATCACTACCATGTCTCTGGAATTGATTTTGGGAGTGGCCAGCCCCTGTTGGTTTATCATTCATTTTGTCAGAAATAGGGAAGCATGGCCTATAAAATACCCTATCCCATTTAAGAAGATATATTTAGAGAACATGATATAAGTTGCTGTCATTTTTTGAGCCAAACTATATGAAATATTATTATTTTGATATAATAACATTGCTATATTATGATATAAGATTCAGATTTCTCAAGTTAAATCCCTTTATGATTGATCAATGGTGAAATTGCTAGTTTAAGAAATTCTGTAGGTGCTATAGATCTTTCAAAGTACTCTAAAACATACAAGTCACCCCACAATTTTCTGCCAAGTAGAGATCAAGTCCT
The DNA here is from genome assembly GCA_025594165.1 of Tamias sibiricus. Taxonomy (NCBI): domain Eukaryota; kingdom Metazoa; phylum Chordata; class Mammalia; order Rodentia; family Sciuridae; genus Tamias; species Tamias sibiricus. The sequence continues at coordinate 6,434,443 of CM046661.1, read as the reverse complement.
GTTAATCAGATATGACCCAAAGTGCAGGATGTTTTTCTGCTCATCATTAAGCCCATTTGCATTTATGACCATAGCGGTATATAACAGGAAGGAAAATCTTGCTTTATCAAAAGAAACAACAGCAGTTACTTTTGCATTCAGGAAAAGGGGGTGGGTTGTGGGTAGTAGTAGCAAAAGTTAATCCTCTATGTATGTTGTATTACAGTGCAGCAGTCAGTGCCCGGTTTTATAATTAGATTTATATTCCTTTTCTCAAGTCTGCTCTGTGAGCATGGTTCTTGTTAGCACCTACAAACCAGACTTATTTGCTAAACTGCTGTCGTGTTCCTATATGGAAATTGGGCAGTTCCTCTTGGACCAAAGTGCAAGGCTGGCCTCAACTCAGATTAGGCAGAATGAATAAATGCTGTTTGATGGTGTCATCTTGTGCATGAGACCTCAACTATGAGAATCAAAAAATCAGACTGGCAATGGCTACTGGAAGCATGACACTTTCCTGTGATGTCCTGCAAAACTTACCATTCTAAGTAGACAAAATTCTTCTACTTTGCATCTATTGGAAAAAGTGTGTTTTATTGATTTATTCTCCTGTTACCTCTCTATATCTGAGGCTGGAGGGTCAGTTTCAAGAGGCTTTTGGGAGCCATTTCAAAACCTGTAAAAGAAAGGAATTAGAAAAGGCCATAGAGAGAGTGGACTAAGTAATGGTCACAGTTAGGGTGAATGTGGAAAGAGATCCAAAGAGAAATTTCCTTGAGTGTGAAGGGCTGGAGTACAACAGTAGTGGGATATTAAGATTAGGTTGATTTGCCAAGATCCACGTCTTTACCCTTACCTCTCCTTTAACACAACACATCGGTAAAGGTGGACTATATAAAATAAGCTTTTAAGAATTATATTTTAGAGAAGGAAGAAACAGTAAAATGTTCATTCATTGGGTTAAACTGGGCAGGGAGAAGATAGGAGGAATAGGGAGAAAAGGCAGAAACAGACTTAAAATTCATGTGGTTAGAAGCATGATAGTTCAAACATACCTGAGAGCTGTTAGAAATATTCCAGAGTGTATATAGGGCTAGTGATTCATCTCCTTATTTTTTGTTATTGAAAGGATTGAAAACTTGGACTTTTTTTTTTTTAAATAGATGAACACAATATTTTCATTTTGTTTACTTATTTTTATGTGGTGTTGAGGATCGAACCCAGTGCCTCACATGTGTGAGGCAAGTGCTCTGCTACTGAGCCACAACCCCAGTCCCTTGGACTTGTTATCTGCAGCTGATGCCCAGAAGATGGGTGAACTCTGATAGTTTTCCTGAGAAGCTCACAGGTTAGCAAGTCTGACTCTACTCTGTACAGTGTGACCCTATTCTGACAGCAGGACAGAAAAAACCTCATTCCCCTTCTCTGACAAGCGTATGTTAGGAAATAGGGATAACATTAAATAAGCACTTTTAGTGTTTAAGAGTTTGTCATTTGACTTTTCTGTACCTCCAGCTTGAACCTAGAGGATTACTTCTCTTCTTCAAAACACATAATTAGAGGAATAGAGAATAATTTAGAGAGAGTATCACCTCTTACAATAAAACTATTTCCCAAGATGTCGTACATCAGTGTCTTCTAGGATGTGAGTGGAGATGAATATCCACATTCATCCTGATTACAACATGCTGAGGGAACAAGAATAGTTTAGACCCCAACAGAACATCACTAACTCCAACCTTAATCCACTTCTAGCATTACTGTTACTTACCAAGAAAGAGGTGATTTTATGATCTTTTTCCATAGACAGAGAAAGTGAATAGGGAAGCAAAAATTGTTTCACCAGCTAAAACCTAACTGTGCTATGGGATCACTTGAATTTGTTCACATTTTAAAATGTCACTAGAGGGAAGGGGGAATAGCTCAGGAGCAGAGTGATTGCCTAACATGTGCAAGGCCATGGGTTCATCCTCAACACAGAAGAGATAAATTAAATAATAAAATAAAATGGAAATCAGTATAGTATAGAATATACAATAGTCTTCAGTGAAAACTCTAAGAGATAAATGCTCATTATCCATTGGCAGATTTGAGGTGCTAAACCCAATAACTCTGCCATGGAAAGGCAGAAATGGATTTAGAAATAAATTGGGGAATTTATATATTTATTTATTAATAAATTGAGAATATATAATATACATAAATACTTATAAATATATTTATAATATATAAATGTATTTATTTATAAATAAATTGAGAATCTTCACAGCTAACATTTCAAAGTTAACAACTTAAAAACATTCTGTTTACACCTGACTCTTGTACCTTCCTGTTCCAATTTTATGTCTCTGAGAACATTTTAGATTTCTAATATTTTTGGTTAGTTTATTTTTACAGAAAGTTCTGTTACACCTGCATCTGCCTTTATGAAACCAAATTCTAGTCATGGGGGTGGGGGAGGGAACAAAATTATGCAAGAAAAGATGTTGTAATAGCATAGAACATTTCTGGAACATTCAGGTGTTTATTGTGACATCATCTGTGGGGAGAGAAATCTCAGCTCTGGAGCTGGAGTTGCCATCTTACTCAGTGGGAACACAAGCCACTGGTCTAGGATTTCACCCAGGAGAAGAAAAGCATCTCCGCATTATAGAAGCGATGTTATGAATTCTATGAAAGTAATTTGCATTGACATTTCTAGATGTTCACAAAGATTTCTGTTATTACACAGAACTTGTCTAAAAGGACCAAAGAATTTATTATTGGTAAACATATAAAAATGGACACAAGTCAGCATTTTCCTACTTGGACACATACTGTGATGGTTTCTGAACCTCTAGCCTGGATCAAAATGTAGCTGTGTCAATACAGGCACATTGGATTTAGGTGTGGCATTCCACAGTTTCTGAGCTTAGCATCCTCACATCTGGACTCCACTTCATTCAGGAATTTCTTCTCCTCTGAGAATGTGAAGAAAAAAAAAAGACCAGAGATAGCAAATTTAGGGTCTGGTTATAGTTATGACCCAGAGATGAAATAGAGCCCTCTAGAGGCAAGGTAAAAGCACAGCAACCTAGGGATACAGATTGAAATAATTCCTACCAAACTTTAGACACAAAGGACCGCACCAGCTATTGATCAGATTGTTATCTGAGGGGTGTCTATTGTAATTATTGGAAGACTCAAGAAGTCTGTAAAGAGCTGTTTCTCAGTCTATACAATTAGGGAAATGGAATCAGAGAAAGGAATTGTGAACAATGTACTTTTCCCCTGGCAAAATCTCAGGAAATCGATTGCAGGAAGGTTAGCTTCATTACTGTCTCTTCCATAAGGACATAAGTGACAAGATCTTGCCTTCCCAAATGCCCACGGGGATAATTCTAGCTTTTCTTGAAGGTGCTCAAATGGATACTGCGGCTATGATTTTTATCTTCCCAAGGGACAACACCACCTTGACATAGGCTCCTTCCAGCTCTGAAATTCTGTGGATCAGGTGTGGCTTCCCCGGCACTGTGACCTAAGCAATTGTACAATGCCTCATGTTTAGGAGGTCTGATGCTGGGGAGCTGTTCCAGACCCGCTTCAAAGTTTTAATAATTTTTGAACACTTTCATTTTGCATCAAACTCTGAAAATTATGTAATCAGTGCTGCTATGGGTCTTAAAGAACTTTGGAGTAATTCCCCTGCCCCAAATTCACCACCCCCCGTGAAGAATACACACTTGCCAAGGTAATCTTAATATATTAGTAACTATGTAGTACCATAATATTTTGTAAGTGATTTGTCTTTTTAATGGTATTTCTCACTTTGGTTTTTACATCCTGAATTAGCCTCCAAATATCATAATCTATGTGACTGCTATAACTGGGAAGATATGATTTCAGTATCAAGAAAAATGCATAGGTGGATGTAGGAGGATGCCTGTCTCAATCTCGAATTTCTCCCTATCCTCCCTAATGGTGTCAAGAAATAACAGATATGAATTGGGAAGGTGATCCTGTTAAATTAAGAATCATGAACCCACTCCTATCTTGCCTTTGCTGGAAGGATTGGCAATTAATGGCTCAAACTCATCTTCCCAGGAAATAAGTCTAGGCTCCTGGATACTGAACCTGCCTTTTACCTGTGTAGGAAGAACTGTCCTCTGGGATACACTGAGGCCCAGGGCATAACTAAAATACAGAGCTGCCAGTCAAAACACTACTAAGAATTCATAGTGATGACAGGTGAGCTAGGAACCAAGCACCATGGCGTGCTGTCACTAGATCACATTTCTCTGAAAGTGACCCTGGGTATAGCCATCTCACCCATTTCACATATAAAGCTCAGAAGAATTGCAGGTCCAGTAAACCCTTCATTTTTGTAATTGTATTTTCTAGGTCTTTGATCTGTCCTTTGAGAGGAGAAAAGGGTCCCTGGTGGAAAGCATGGAAATGGGGTGGGCCTGTCCCTAGGAATCAGGAGAGGGTCATCTTGGATCTAAAAGTGATTTCTGTGTGACCTTGAGGAAGTCTCCTGTTACCCACTTTCAATTACTTCATGTGTGCAGATCTATTTGGCTATGTAAACCCAGTGATTTGTTCAAGTACTGATAATCTAAAGTCTGCAATTAAAGATATTCTAAATGATTGGTAGATATACCAACTTTAAAATTTGGTAGTATTATCCCTTTTAAACAAAATGTTCACCAAATCCTTGTATCTTTTAGAAAAATGATATTTAAAAAATTCTCCCACTCTACAGTTTTGCGACAATTTTTTTTGGTCAAACCAGATGTTTTGTTTGTGAATACAGACACATTATCTACACATGAGCACATATCTGAAACTATTTGAGCAGCTAAGGACACGAAGATCCCAGACCATATTTTCCTCTCTGGAGTCAGAAGGCAGGCACAGATCTTGATCTCTTTGTCTGTCTCTATCTCTGTCTCTGTCTCTCTGTCTCTTGTTTCTGTCATCTCTCTCTCTCTCTCTCTCTCTCTCTCTCTCTCTCACACACACACACACACACACACACACACACACACACACAGAGTTTAAACCAACTGGAGAAATGCCCATTCATTACTGAAAGAATGGTCACCCAGGAGGCAGACTCTGCCTCTCAGAACATGGAGATTGCGACTTCTCAAAGCTCTATTCCTTTCAGTGTCTCTTTTACATATAGCCATATCCTACCTCCATCCTGATTCCCAAGAGTGGATTTGCCCACAATGCATAGGACATTTCCACAAATAATTTAGTCTGCACACTCCCATTGCACAGTGGCAGCTTGGATAGTAACAAACATCATTGGATAGTAACAAACATTCCAGGACAGACATGAGCAGCGAAGTTCACACATGTGGAAATGAGATGAACTTTCAGAACAAAAACTCAGCCTTGAAATATTTTCTTTCCATAGAGATGACTCAATGTCCATAGAAGGATCTGTGGTATCTTGGGACTATAGAGAAAGTCACTCTCCTGAAATGGGACTTAGGATGCCAAATGCAGATACTGTGCCCACAGATCCTGAGAATCACCCCGGATGATGACTGACAGAGAGAGCATGCTAGGGAGGGCAAGGAACATCCACCTGACTCCCAGCTCTTTCTCCTCCCTGGTCTCATGGTCATAATGGATGACCTCACATACTGCCTCACACAGGTAATATTCATATGGATTCAAGATTGAGACCAAGATTGAGAAAGTCCCTTTCTGAAACACCTTCATATAGAGCCCATGAGGACTGTGGGGTTGCTCTCAGAGCATCAGAGGACACTCTGTTTTTGTGGTTTATGTGCGTACTGAAAATTCCTGGCCGAGTCCTAACCTGTTCCAGTCCTAACCTAGTTTCTGGTCTCAGGCTGCCTGCTGAACTTACCGCCACCATACACGACATCATGTTTCCTTGGCACTTCTAATCCAAAGTCACTGAGGCATGGAGTTCAGAGAAAACAAGCATCATTTCCCAGAAAATGTAGTGAGGACAGGATGCAGATTCAGTAGGCCCATCACAGGGGACCTCTTGTTATCCATGGTCTACTGCTCTCCTTATCCCAAACTCTTGGTGTTCTGCAGTGCCTACCTTGATAATCTTTCTTTCTGAACTGATGAATCAGCAGGCAAATGAGGAAAAGGAAGAGGAAAGGTCCCAGGATACAACCATATACAATTGCTATAAAGACGATCCCAGCGATAGGATTTGTGCGGATCATTGAAAAGAACATATTTTGAGTGTGAGAAGAACATGGAGAATCTAGCCCTTACTGTTACCCGTTGGTGCTCAAGATGGTGAGGTCACAGCTTCAGGCACAATGGGAGATTGTGAGAGCCTGGTGGGGCCTGGCTAGCTTCTGCCCTTAGGGAACTGGATCTCAGTTCCATCCCATGCTCTAAAAGAATGCTCATGAGTACCTGGAGGCCTCATAGCTGACACAGACTTGCAGGTTCAGAGGCACAAATCCAGCACCTTCCTTCATCTGAGCAGGGAAAGAGAAAGCTCAGAGCAGTGCATGGTAAGTGTTCTGTTTCCCCAGTGTTCTGTGCTAAGTCAATCCAAGGAAAGAGAAGCTGCTGATCTTTCGTTTTGAAGGACTAAGGGTCCCTCAGGGTACACACAGACCTAGGTGAAATATGTGCCTCAGAGAGCCTTTTAGACTGTCTGTCCTCTGACATGGGGCAGAAGGGAAGGAACACTGCACCTGTTTGAATATGAGGCAAAAGTTCCCCTACCTGGACAATCAGAAAGAACTTGGGGTTGTTCAACCCTCACCAGGACGTTGAACCTGAATCCTTGGGTCTGTGTTGCTAGGAGGTATCAGCTCCAGTCTTCCAAAAGGACCTGGAGAAATTCAGCAAGTTTAGTCACTGTCTCACCTAAAATAAGAATATTTTCATTCCAATGAAGAATTTTTTTTTTTTTTTTTTTTTTTGAGTACCGGGGATTGAACTTGGGCACTTGGCCACTGAGCCACATCCCCCGCCCTATTTTGTATTTTATTTAGAGACAGGGTCTCACTGAGTTGCTTATCACCTTGATTTTGCTGAGGCTGGCTTTGAACCAATGAAGAAATTTCTGAAAACATTTCAACCATAGCTCAGGCCTCTCCACTCACCACTTCCAACCATTGCCTAGGAGTGCCATAACAAATTACCACAAAGTAGGGGGCTTGAGACAACAGAAACATATTATCTCATGTATCTGAAGCTGAAAGTCCAAAATCAAGGTCTTGACAGGGCCATGTTCCTTCAGCAGGTTCTAGAGGAGGAGATTTCCTTGCCCTTTCCCAGCTTCTGGCACTGACACCAATACTGGGCATGCCTTGGCTTGCAGACACATCAGTCTCATCTCTTCCTCCATCTTCACATGGTGTTCTCCTTGGGTTTGCACAGTGTTGTTTGCTCTGTGTTTGGGTCTAAATTTCTTCTCCTGATAAGAACACCAGTCACTGGATTAGGCCCACTCTATTCCAGTATGACCTCATCTTAACTTTGGTGCATCTACAAAGACACTATTTCCAAATAAAAGTCACATTCTGAATTTCCAGATGGCATGAATTTTGCAGAGACAATATTTAATCTAGTACATACCTCATTTTCTAAGGTGTCAAAACAAATTCGCATTTACACACACATAGCTTAGACCTGTCTATTCACCACCAGACTACTTCATCCCAGCATTTTCTTTACCTTGTTGTCTGTCTCACAGGGACCACAAGCAAAAGCCTGCAGAGTGGACTCCCTGCCCCTGCACTGCACCTTGACCAGCCAGATGTTCCCATATCCAACTCAGATGCAGTCTCCCCAGACAGCCAGAGTAGAAATATGCACACTGTGGTAGGAAGTTCAAAGACAAATCACACCTACAGGTACACACTAATTTGTCTGGACACATCCTGGAAAGCATCATGAGTAATATAATCAAAACAAACCATGTTTGATTTTTTTTTTAATTCTCAACAGAAATGATACCAGGAGTCTGGGATACACAAGGACCCATACCTATGATGTCATATCACTCTTTAGGACTTATAGAAATAAATAGAGTAGTAAACTGTGACCAAACCCTCCAGTACTGCATACGTGGTCCAAAATAAGGCCCAAGAACTAATATTTGAAATAGTCTATTAGAGACTTTGGATAGGGTTCACTGTAACAGAAACAAATAATACAAATCAATTTTCCTAGGCAGCAGGCTTCCGATGGAGAGTTGAGGGCAGGAAGTTAATCAAAAAACTCTTGAAGGAAACCAAAGGAGACAGATGGGACAGAAGTTGAGTGAGACTGTAATGCAGTCACAGAAAAGCCTCAGTTAATCCCACAGGGAGCTCTGGAGCTGGGGTAGCCTTCATAGTTGTCCCAATGAGTCTGAGCCTTTGTACCTAAAGAATCATCGAATAAGGACTTAAGGACTGTCCCCAGGGAGTCCTGAGTAGCAGCTGGGGAACAAGTACATGGTCAAGAGAGGAGCACCAGAGCACTCACCACGGCCTTGTGCCTCTGCCTCACTTGCTTTATACATTATGTGTAACATGCACATTAAATTCTGGGAGCTTATTCTTACCGGAGTCTTGTATGCACCTCCCCCCACCCCAGGGAAAATTGGGTTAACAGCATATGCCCTGCAGTTGGTTCTTAAGCACCCTCTGTGAGTACCTCTGTTGATCTAGGTGGCTCATTTGGTGGGAGACCCAATTTCTTACCACGAGGGCTCTTAAACTCTGTGTAGCTGAGGCTGCTACACGTGCAAGTTTATTATCCCAATGGGTAAAGGGAGCACAGAGAGATGGCCAAATAGATACCTGGGTGCCAACTGTATTCTCACATGCACCCGTTGTGCAGTAGCTTTCCTCCTGATGACCACGGTTGATTCTCTCTGAGAAGAGCTTACTCCTTTCATTCTCACTAATACTTTCCAAGAGGATCCTGAAGTGATTGGGCAGCAACCATAGTTGAAAGGTTGATGAGACACTCTGTCTTCTGGTGGAATCACTTTTCCTTCTGGTAACCAGAGTCTCTACCTCCTCAAAGCCAAAAGATGAGGGTATTTGGAAAGTTTTTGCAATTCTGGGAAAATCTTTGTTCAGGACTGCATTTCAGTTTTATGATATTCATGAGAAGAATGGAAGCAAGTGTGGGACAGACTGGCGGGAGACCCCATGTGGGATCCATTCAGTTCAAACACTGAATCTTCAGAGGTCGCTGAGTGTAAATGTACTCACATTAAGGGAAAGAAACTTGTCTTTGAGGCTCAGAGTATTCATTGTGAATAACGGATACATGTAAAAACATTGCTGTAATAAAGAAGACAGAATTCTCTCTCTCTCTTTTTTATTCAGAGTTGTTGTATCTGACAGCAGAATGCATTACAATTCATAATACACATATAGTGCACATTTTTACATATCTCTGGTTGTATACAAAGTATATTCACACCATTCCTGTCTTCATACATGCACTTAGGGTAATGATATCCATCTCATTCTACCATCTTTATTTTTTTTTTTACCCCCTTGCCCCCTACCTTCCCCTCCTTCCCCATTGACCTTTGTAGTGTTTCTCTAAACCTCCTGTGCTCCCCATCCCGACCCCACTGTGAATCAGCCTCCTTATATCAGAGAAAATATTCAGCATTTGGATTTTTGGGATTGGCTAACTTAACTTAGCATTATATTTTCCAACTACTTTTATTAGGGAAACAGTATCATAAGGAATTCTCTGCAGACTTGGTTGCTCCAAAACATAGCACTACATGGTGTTAGGCTCAATATCATCATATCCAGGGTCTTCTTGTCTCAGGATCAATGAGGATGTTATCTCTTCTGTCTTAGAATTGTCAGCTTCTCTGAGAGACTGAGGAGAGGTGTCTGAAACGGTATGATAGTCCTGGTTTCAGTGGTGACAAAATGATAGTACAGAGTCCTCTTGTAGGATGAAAGACTAGTAGAGTGGCTACAAAATATTTATGGGGAACCAGAACTTTTCTGGAAGGATTAATAGAGCTATATCCCAGGGACTCTGCTCTGTGCAAATGTCTTGATTTCAATGAGAAAGAGGATGGTAAGGAGTGCCAAAGAGACATGAGCACTCTCTTCCACACTAGGCTGATTCCTTAAGCACTCCAGGAAGAAGATGACCTCTCTCAATTCCTCAGTACCTCAGTAACAGACCACACTTGACCTCACGGTATTCATGACAACAATTTGGGTCCTTTGGCAGACGCCAAAGGAGGGCAGCTCAACTAAATTCAACAGTTCCCCATGGACCACATGCCCATGCACAAGTGGAAAGCCCACTCCCAAGAAATAACATATGTCATTGGAAACAATAAGACAAAATTATTCCTTCTAGCCTGGAAATCTCAATATTCTCTAGTTAAGGCTATTGCACATTATGTGTTCATAGTGGGAAATGTCAACTAGACACATTTAGTTATGCACTTTCCTCAAAAAATCTTAACTGATGAAAGGTTGATTCAGTACACAAAATCAGTAAATGTAACTCATTACATAAATAGACTTAAGAACAAAAATTACATGACCATCTCAAGAGACAGAAAAAGTCATTGACAAAACTCAGCACGCACTCATGTTAAAAACATGGACGAGGCCGAGCGCCATGGCACATGTCTGTAATCCCAGTGGCTTGGGAGGCTCGGGCAGGAGGATCACAAGTTCAAAGCCAGCCTCAGCAATGGTGAGTTGCTAAGTAATTCAGTGAGACCCTGTCCCTAAATAAAATACAAAATAAAGCTGGGGATGTGGCTCAGTAGTCGAGTGCCCCTGAGTTCAATCCCTGGTACCCCCGAGAAAACACGGAAGACACTAGGCATAGAAGGAAATTGCCTCAAACTCATGAAGACTATAAGTGACCAACTGAAAACCAACATCATAATGAATGGGGAGAAAATAAAAGCATTTCTTCTAAAATCAGGAGCAGGACAAGGATTTAAATTCTCCCCACTCCTATATAGTTCTTGTAATTTTAGCCAGAGAAGTTAGGCAGGAGGAGAAAATTAAAGGGATAAAATGGGAAAAGAAGTAAAATTATTTTCATTTGTAGATGATATGATTCTATACATATAAGACCCCCAAATCTCTACCAGGAAACTTTCAGAACTGGTCAACAAATTCAGCAAAATAGCAGGACACATGATTACCATACAAACATTAATAGATTTTTCATGTTGAGTGCTGCAGTGCAAGCCTGTAATCCCAGCAATTGGAGAGGCTGACAAGAGGATCTCAAGTTTAAGACCAGTCTCTGCAACTTAATGATGCCCTAAGCAATTCAGTGAGACCCTGTCTCAAAATAAAAAACAAAAAGGGCTAGGTATGTAGCTCAGTGGTAAAACAGTCTGGTTTAAATCTCTAGTACCAAACAAAGAACACCAAACAAACAAAAAAACAAACAAACCAAACAACAAAAAGAAAAACCAAAAACTAAAACCAAAATCAAAACTTAATAGATTTCCTATATACCAATAGTGAATCCAATATAAAATAAAAAACCCCAGGAAAACAATTCCACTCATAATATCCTCAAAAAACCAAAACCAAAACCAAAACCTGGTAATAAGGGTAACCAAGGTGGTGAAAGACTGCTAAGATATAATGCTAAGTGAAATTAGTCAATCTCAAAAATCCAAATACCAAATGTTTTCTCTGATATAAGGAGGCTAGTTCACAGTGTTGTTGGATGGGGGTACATAGGATTGGAGGAACAATAGAATGGTCAAAGGAAAGGGAGGGGAAGGGAGGGAGCAAGGGAGGAGTGAGGGGGGGAAGGAAAAAAAAATTGGTGGTTGAATGAGATGAATATCATTATCCTAAATGCATGATTGAAGATCTGAATGGTACTTATATACTTTGTATACAAGCAGTTGTAGGTAAAAAGATGCTATACTTGTGCATTATGAATAAGTAAATAAATAATTACATAAACAAAAACAAAACAAAACAAAAAAGAGTAACCTAAGACACATGGAAGAAATAAAGTTAAGACACACTGAAAAAAAAAAAAAAAACAACAACTATAGATCACTGAAGAATAAAACTGAAGAAGACCTTAGAAGATGGAATGACTTCCCTTGTTCTTCAGTTAGCAGATTTACTATTGTTAAAGTGGTCATACCCCCAAAAGGAATCTACAGATTCATTGCAATTCCCATTAAATATCAATGACATTGTTTACAGAAGTAGAAAAATCACTCCTAAAATGCATATGGAAGAATAAAAGATCCAGAATAGCCAAAATGATACTGGGCAAGAACAAGAAGGCTGGAAACATCATAATTTCCCATCTCAAATTATACTACAGTTTTTTTTAAAAAACAAATATTTATTTATTTGTTGTAGTTGTATACAATGCCCTCATTTTTACGTGGTGCTGAGGATCGAACCCGGGTCATGCATGTGCTAGGGGAGCGCTCTACCACTGAGCCACAACCCCAGCCCTATACTACAGTTTTATAGTAACAAAAATAGCATGGTACTGGCATAAAAACAGACATGAAGACAAAGGAATAGAATAGAAGACATAGAAACAAGCCCAAATCAATATTGTCATCTGATACTTGTCAAAGTGCCAAAAACATATGTTGGTGTAAAGATAGCCTTTATAACAAATGGTGCCGGAAAACTGCATGTCCATGTGTAGAAGAATGAAACTAGATCCCTATCTCTCAGCCTGAACAAAAGTCAACTGAAAATATGTCAAATACCTAGGAACTTTGCAACTGGTAGAATTAAAAATAGGCTCACTTCTCCAACATGTTGCTGTAGGTACCTTATAAAGACCCCCAAGACTCAAGAAATAAAATCAAGAATCAACATGAGGGATGGCATCAAATTAAAATACTTCTGCACAGCAAAGGAAACAATGGCATGAAAAGGAAACCAACAAAATGGGAGAAAATCTTTGTCAGCTACTCCTTTGACAGGGGATTAATACCCAGAATATATGAAGGATGTGAAAAAGTTAACATGCCCAAAACAGTTAACCCAATTAATCAATAAATAGATGTTTCTCAAAAGAAGAAATACAAATGATCAACAAATATCTGGAAAACTGTTCAACATCTCTAGCAATCAAAGGAATACAAATCAAAACTATTGTGATGTCATCAGGCCCCTGTTAGAATGGCAATCATCAAGAATACAAATAGCGCAATTCACAATAGCTAGGTTGTGGAACCAACCTAGATGTCCCTCAGTAAATGAGTGGATTAAGAAAATGTGGTATATACGCACAATGGAATTTTACTCAGCAATAAAAGAAAATAAATTAATGGCATTTGCAGGTAAATGGATGAAGTTGGAAGACATAATGCTAAGTGAAGTTAGTCAGTCTCAAAAATCCAAGTACCAAATGTTCTCTCTTATATAAGGAGACTAGTTCATAGTATGGTTGGATGGGAGGGTACATACGAGGACTAGAAGAATACTAGAATGGTCAAAGGGAAGGGAGAGTAAGGGAGGGAGCAAGGGGGGAGGGAGAGGGAGAAAAGGAAAAAGAAAAGAAAAGGTGTTTGAATGAGATGGATATCATTTTCCTAAATGCATGATTGAAGACCTGAATTGTACGAATATACTCTGTATGCAAACAATTGTATGTAAAAAGATGCTAAATACATGCACTATGAGTTGTACATATTAAAAATTATAAAAAAAATAAATAAATAAAAAAATAAATAAATTAATTAAAAAAAAGAATCTAAAAAAAAAGAATACAAATAATAAATGCTGGTGAAGATGTGGGGAAAAGTACACTTACACATTGTTGGTGGGACTGCAAATTAGTACAATAATTTTGGAAGTCAGTGTGGAGATTCATCAAAAGACTAGGACTCACAAAATGACATAACTCTCTCACTCCCCCCCCTTTTTTTCCTTGTACCAGAGATTGAACCGAGGGGTGCTTAACCACAGAGCCACATCCCCAGCCCTATTTTTTAAAATTTATTTTTATTCTAATTTGTTATACATGCATGCAGAGTGCAATTCATTTCATATTACATATAAAGAGCACAATTTTTCAAGTCGCTGGTTTTAAATAAAGTATTTTCACAATTGTGTCTTCATACATGTACTTAGGGTAATGATTCTAACTCATTCTACCATTATTCCTATTTCCTTAACATCTCCCCTCCCCTGCTCCCTTTATTCTATTTACACTTTCTTCATTCCTCTCATCCCACCTCCCTTGCCTTTATAAGTTAGTATCTTCATAACAAAGAGATCATTGGACCTTTGGTTTTTTGGGATTGGCTAACTTCACTTAGCATTATTTTCTCCAACTCCATCCATTTACCTGCAAATGCCATGATTTTATTCTCTTTTAGTGCTGAGTAGAGTTCCATTGTGTATATATATCAAAGTTTCCTTATCCATTCATCTGCTGATGGGCATCGGGGTTGGTTCCACAATCTAGCTATTGTGAATTGTGCTGTGAATTGTGTTGCTATAAACATTGATGTGGCTGTGTCCCTGTAGTAAGCTGTTTTTAAGTCTTTTGGGTATAGACCAAGGAGAGGGATAGCTGGGTCAAATGGTGGTTCCATTCCAAGTTTTCCTAGGAATCTTCATGCTATTTTCCAGATTGACTTCACCAATTTGTAGTCCCACCAGCAATGTATGAGTGTGCCTTTTCCCCCACATCCTCACCAGCATTTATTGTTTGTATTTTTGATAGCTGCCATTCTAATTGGAGTAAGTGAAATCTTAGAGTTGTTTTGATTTGCATTTCTCTAATTGCTAGAGATGTTGAACATTTTTTCATATTTTTGTTGATTGATTGTATATGATCTTCTGAGAAGTGTCTGTTTAATTCCTTGGCCCATTTATCGATTGTGTTATTATTATTTTTTTTTTGGTGTTAAGGTTTTTGAAAGCTTTATATATCCTTGAGGTTAGTGTTCTATCTGATGTGTTTGTGGTAAAGATTTGCTCCCATTGTGTAGGTTCTCTATTCACCTCACTAATTGTTTCTTTTGCTGAGAAGAAGCTTTTTAGTTTGAATCCATCCCATTTATTGATTCTTGGTTTTAATTCTTGCACTATAGGGGTCTTATTGAGGAAGTTGGGTCCTAACCCAACATGATGGAGATTTGGGCCTACTTTTTCTTCTATTAGGTGCAAGGTCTCTAGTTTAATTCCTAGGTCCCTGATCCACTTTGAGTTGAGTTTTGTGCATGGTGCCAGCCCTTTTTTATATTTTATTTAGAGAATGGATCTCGCTGAGTTACTTAGGGCTTCAATAAATAGCTGAGGTTGGCTTTGAACTCTCAATCTACCTGCCTCAGCCTCCCAAGCTGTTGGGATTACAGGTCATTCCTTGGTTTTTGTCCAAGGATATAGGCATATCAATGTTTATAAAATCACAATTTACAATAGCCAAGTTATGGAAATAACCTCGGGACCTGTCAATAGATGAATGGATAAAGAAAATTGACAAATATACACAATGGAATTTTAGTCAGCCATAAAGAATGAAATTATCACATTTGCAGGTAAATGGATGGACCTGGAAAACCTCATGCTAAGTGAAATACACTAAACTGTAAAAGACAGAAGTTGGATACTTTTTCTCATACGCAGAAGCTGGAACAAAATAAGGAAATAAAAAGGGGGTATCCCATGAAAGTAGAAATCAGTGGAATAGAGTAAGGAGATTTACAGGGAGGGAGGGAAGATAGCAAAAGGAAGTGATTGTGGAAGAAGTTGACCAAATTTTGTTATGTATATATAGAAATATACCATAGTGAATTTCACCTTTATGTATGTCTATACAGCACCAATAAAAGAAACTATAAATAGTCAGAAGGAAGATCAGTAGAGAAGAGAAAGGGGAGCAGAAGAAGGGAGAGGGGGAAAAAAGTGGAAGTATTGGGGGCTGAAATGGAGAAAACCTTGGTCCATGCATGTACGACTATGTCAAAATGAACCCTACTATTATGTAGAACTATAATGTACTAATAAAGACATTAAAAAGTAAATAAATATTGGTGAGGATATAGGGAGAAAGAAATACTCATACATTCTTGGTGGAACTGTAAATTAGTATAATCACTTTGGAAAGCTGTATGGAGATTCCTTAAAAGACTAGAGACCTGCTACTCCAAAAAGAGCTGAAATCTGCATGTTACAGTGCTACAGGTATGTCTATGTTTATAACATCAGGTTCATAGTAACCAAGTCATGAAACCAGCCTAGGTGTCTGTCAAGGAATGAATGGATAAAAAAAAATGTGATTATACGCACACACAACAGAATTCCATTCAGACATAAAGAAAAATGGAAAAATGGATAATGGATGGAACTGGAGAAAATCATGGTAAGTGAAATAAGCCAGACTCAGGAAGTTAAGGGTTGAATGTTTTCTCTCATATGCAGAAGCTAGAGGGAAATAAGGAATAAAAAATTTTGAGGAGAGCTCATGAAAAATAGAATAACTGTGGAGTAGAAGGGGATTGAGAGGGAGGAAGAGGGAAAGGAAAAGGGAGCAACCCTGTAATGAAATTAACCAAATTATACTATTTGTGTGCTTGAATATATCACAATGAATTCTATGTTTATGCATAACTGTAATGCAATAGCTAAAAAAAAATAAATAGAAGAAAGACCAGTTGAATAGAGGAAGGGGATCAAGGGGAGGGTGGAAAAGGAGAAGTATTAGATATTTAAATGGAGCAAATTATGTTACATGTATTTATGAATATGTCATAATGAATGCTAGTATTATGAATAGTTATAATGGACTAATAAAAACTCTATAAAGCTTTCCAAATTACTTCTCATATACTTCTTGTCTAAACACAGGTGTTAGTTTGCTGTGTGAAAAATTGAAACAAAGCTACAAAGTCTCCGCAGCTCATACGGACATACCTCTATGCCATGGGCAGTGTACAGACAGAGAACACAATATGCATCTCCTTCAGAAGAAATGGAAGAGAGTCAATAAACAGGAAAAGGGAAGAGATGACACCATTTGGTTTACAAGGCTACTTAGATTCTTGTAGTAAAAGACAACTTCATTAACATGTCCAAATCCATCTTTTCTAAGACAATAATGCAAGACCACTGGAGAGAGAGCTATTCACCTACCTGTCTGAGAATACCTGGCACCACCTCCCTCTTCTAGGAAAAAATTCTCCTTCACTCCAGGGGAAGAAGGAATTTCAGGAACAGGTAACTCTTCAGCATCATCATAACCATTACCTGTGGCATCTTCCTGCTGTCCTTGATGTTCTGAAAACAGGCCATAAGTGGAAGAGCAAGATACTTTAGGAAGCCAACTGTGAAATATATGAGGACCTTCTCTCTGCATGGAAGCCAGGGAGGGATAGGCCTGGCACTGGGAACTGTCTGTGGCTCTCCTGCTGTAATCGATCGCCCAATGCACGTGACTTTTCCCTCCACTGTGCTACCTCATAGTAGTACTGGAGATGGGCGTATCCTGTCAGGAACTGAACAGCCCACCTTTATCCTATTTTGGTAAAGAACATTCTGTGGAAGGACTCTGATGTTTCCTGATATAAAATAAAACAGATCTGGGCTCCATTTTGTCCTGAAGCTCCATCCATTGAATCAGCCTGCCTGTCCTGCTCTTGCTTTTGAAACGACTTTCTGCGTTCTGTGTTTTTTTCCGCTGTTTTATTTCTCTTAGCTTTTATTTGTCAGCCAGCCCATCCCACCGAGGGGAACCCCACTCTCACTGCCTGGGAGGTAGTTAAGGTGATGTCTTCAGTCTCTTCTAATGCAGAGATTCTAGTAGCTGGTAAATATAGGCACCAATAGTCCAAGGTTGTCCCAAACGCATACATTGATCTTTGTATTCTTAGAAACCATGTAAATCATCTAAATGTTCCAATGTATTAAAGTCGATAATATTTTACTACCATACCATGCCACAAAACATCGATAAAAGTTATGCTGAATTGAGGCACTCTTTTCAGGCATGTGGTAGAGGGTTGAAAAAATATGTACATATCAGTGAGGGAGGGAGATTTCATCGGGACTAAGGAGAACACAGGCTGCTCCTATGGCCTCTGAGGTATGGAGACACAGTGCTGTACCAGAGAAGTCTGGCTTTCTTGCTCCCACAGATAGGCTATCCTACCAATTCCAATCCCAGGAGGCACGGGTTTCGACCTCCTGTAGTGCTCGGCTGTCCTTAAGATTCCATCTTGACAGAGCACTCCCGGACATGCTTCATCTCAGGAACTCTCCACTCTTACCACTTGGGGAAGGCCCAGGATGTCTTCCTTTGTTAGGTCCTTTGTAGACAAGAGCTCCTGGGGATTGATAAGTATAGGCACCACACGCTGCATGTGTTCCAGGGATTAGGAAGGTCACTATTTTTCTTAGTATTCACTTAAACTACAAAATGGTTCATACAGCCCTCTATTTCAGGGCCAAAACCATACTTCCCAACGTTCTCTTTCACCATGCGATTTTGGAGATGATCAGGTTCAAATGTTCTTCTTAAAGTTATGGCCTTGGATTTTATAATGATACGTTTGGAGTATACCTGTGATCATAAGGAAGTAGCTAGGAAAGCCAAGAGATTAGAATGTAATCTTTTCCTTTCTAGATGACAGAGTGGGTAGAGAGGAAAAAATAGTTGTGAAGCAGACAGAAGAGACCCTTTCCATCCTAATCACAGAAGGTTCTTCTCAGATGATCACTTCCTCCTCACCCCCACCATCCAAGGGAAGCCCTGTCTCTACTACCTGGGGCAGATTCAGGGTCTCCATTCTCCTCACCGTCCCCTGTGTAATAGGGTAGCTTAGTTGCTGAGCCATCATCAGACAGGGTTCCTAGTAGGGAGAAAACATCATAGACAAACATAATAGGAGGTCCACTGTCATGGTTCAGAAGAAAATTTGAAGCTTCATACTTGTAGAGAGAGGACTTGGAGCTCCTGCCATTGGAGGATGCTGACAATTGTTATAGTGGTCCATGAATATTCCTAAAAGTTCATGTTTTAAATGGTTGGTCCACAGGTTGTTGGTACTGGAAAAGGTGGAACCTTTAAGGAGTTGGAACTAGTGAGAGGTATTAAGTTGGTGGGAGCATGCTCTTGAAAAGGATTATAGGATGCCAATCTCTTCCTCTTTCTATTGGTTTGCTGGTCACTATGAGATGAGCATCTTACCTCCACCACTTACCTCCACCATGGGCCCCAAAGCAACAGGGCCAGGTTACCATGGAGTAAAACATCTGAAATCGTGAGTCAAAATAAATCTTTCCTCCTTATAACTTGATTATCTCAGGCATTTTATTTCAGCAATGGAAAGCTACCTACTGTGCCATGTGAGGTTGGGTTAGTCATGTGGTCTTTGCTTACTGAAGATTCCTACACTGATGGCAAACTCATGCAAAGAAAGGAGGACATGGAACACACCTGGGCTGTTCAGCAGGTTCTCATTCTCTGGATTTATGGGGTAATCTATCTCCTGGTACAGGACCTCATCAACAGCATCTTCAAAAGTGGGTAAGGCTGGGGAAAGCAGAATGAGTTCAGACATTGCTCTTAGAAGTCTTTCCCTTACCAACAGACAAAATATTCCCCAATGTATATTCTTGGAGAAATCCTTCTGGGCTTCTAGGGTCCCTTTGTGATCCATTGGGATAGAACTAGATTTCCTGCACACCCCTGGATCTTATACCCAGTCTCCACTAGCACTGTCCACATGGGAAACCATCATATTTGAGGGATCCATTTTTTTATTTTAAAATTCTAATTTATTATATGTGATAGCAGAATGCATTACAATTCATAATACACATATAAAGCACAAGTTTTCGTATCTCTGATTGTATATAAAGTATATTCATGCCATTTGTATCTTCATACATGTACTTAGGGTAATGATATCCATTTCATTCCACCATCTTTTTTACCCCCATGCCCCCTCCCTACCCATCCCACCTCTTTGCCCTATCTAGAGTTAGTCTAATCCTCCCATGCTCCCCCTCCCAACTCTACTATGAATCAGCCTCCTTATATTAGAGAAAACATTTGGCATTTGTATTTTTGGAATTCATGTGTTCTAAATCTCCAAGTCCATGGTAGAGAAAGCAGATTTTCATATAATCAGAACAAGACTAAAACGTGTACTTAAAACAACAACAACAACCACCCACATTTGGCCCTATATTATCCCTGCATACTTTCAGGTCACCGCATTCCCAAGCCCCACCTTGGCTCTCTGCTCTCCATCTGAGCAGCTGAGTTCCCAGGATGATGAGGACGAGAAAGAGAAGGGCTCCCAGGATCATGCAAAGGATCCCAGGTAAGGAGAAGATGCCAGGGACAGGGGCTGACGTTGAACTGGTGCCTGAAGAAGAAAAAGGGCCATGAGTCTTTAGAGAGGACCATAAGCTCAGCGGAACCCAATTATCCTGGAAATCTCTTGAGTCCTCAGGACAATGAAGTCCCTAGCTCAGTCATCATAGATCTGTCTGAATCCCAGGATATTAGCACCCTCGATCTTACTATGGGCTATGTTAACTATCTTCTGAGTCTGGTTTTAAGGGATTTCTGTAAAGTGAATGTGGGTGAGGCATTGGTGCTCTCTAACTGCTACAACTTAATACAATTGATGGCTTCTTCTATCACCTGATCATCAAGCCTACTGTAATATGATCAAAACTGTATAGACTCCATAGTGCAGAACACTGAAAATCTGCTTATCTCCTCCATTACCTGGTTCAGAGCAAAAGAACCACTTACTTCGAGGGGTGGGGCGGGTTGTTGTCCTTTCACCTGGGGAGAAGAGAAGGAAAATGGAATCGTTGCTCTGTGTTGGTCTGGGAATGTCACTCAGTCCCACCCACTGCCATTGGAAGGTGATTCTGTCCCAGATATCAGGAGATTGGGCACAGCCTTCCAGAGCCAGAGCCCAGGGCATCAGGGCAGCTTAGATGCAAACCCAACGCTGGCCCACCCTGCTGGTCCTGCTACTCACCAGAGCACCTCACACCAGCGTCCTCCTCATGCTTGCAGTCGCTCTGCCCCCAGGGCGCTGCAGCACAGGCCCACAGGGAGGGCTCCCTGCCCCTGCACTGCACCTCGTCCAGCCAGATGCTTCCATTTCCAGGGCCAAACGCAGCCTCCCCAGAGGCTTCCAGGGCACGGCCACAGCCCAGCTGCTGACACACCACCTCAGCCTCTGCCAGGCTCCAGGAGTCATCGCACACTGTGCCCCAGGTGCCTTGGTGCCAAACCTCCACACGCCCTGAGCACTCGCTGTCTCCTCCCCTGAGTCGGAGCTTCTCTTTGTCTGAAAAGGCAGCAGCACCTCCTCTTACTGCCCTAGTGGGAGGGAAGGAGCCCCTGGAATCCATGGGGGAAGGTGGAGGGGAAGAGGTACCTGTGCAGGGGGCAGTGGCTGGACAGCTCTTGGGTCTGTTTCCTGCAGGAGCAAACAGTGAGGAAGCACTGGGTCAGAAGCAACTGAGGTGATTGTGCCCAGGAAAAGGTTCTCAAAAGTCTTGGGCTTGGACCAGGTGACAGGTGGGGATAACAGGCTTCACGAGCAGTCTAAGGGCCTGCATTTCTGAGACATCCCCTGGAGCATATCCCTATCAGCAGCTGAAATTATTTTATCAGTTTACTTGTTCTTACTGTGCCCCAAATGTGAAAAAACACAAACACGATCATGTGCATGTTTTTGTGTGTACACTCAAACACACACAGACACACATAACCCAGAAAAAAACTCCACTAGAAAAGGGACCTTGCCTCACTCCCTCTGTTCCTTCAAACTGGACAATGACTGGCATGTTGAATGCATTCATTAGAAGTATGTATGGGTGACTTTCTATGAATGCTATGAATGGTGGTGTGATAAATATTTACTGACTGAATGAATAGATGAGTAAAATCTGCTGAAAAAGAATTTCTTTGAATTCTTTCTAATCAGAAAGTTTATAAAGAATGTAAGTTAAAGTTAATGATTTGTGGTAATAAATATCAGGCATTTGAAACATAAATGCTGCATAATCCCAAAAGTAATTTGTACTCAATATCCCTCATATTATTAACAAAAATTTACAAACACATTGAAAGTATTCATTTAAATAAATTAAAAGTATCTTTTAAATAAGTTAAATGTATTCTTCTAAATAAATAAAACAGAATTCAGAGAAAAATTAATAAGTGGACAATAACTGTAAGACAGAAACATTTGCATGAAAAGGTAATACACTGAGGAAAATTAACTCATGAAAGGACATAGAGGTAACGTAAGTCAAGCAAAACAAAACAAGAGAATATGTATAAATGAAAATAACAGAGAGAAAACATACATGGCACTTCTCCTAAAACACCTTCACAGGTCTACATTGTCCCCATTATTCTGTCAACTTCGTACGCTATGCAGAGAACATCTCTAGAAATGATGGAAGGACCTCTCTTTGGTGGCTGCTCACTTGCAGGATTGAATGGCTCATTATTTCTCAGTATGTGGAGTCTATTGTAAGGGAAAACATCATCCATACAGAATCTTATAATTTATTATCACTTCAGTATTTACGGGGAAAGGAAAAAATAAGGTGAGGAAAGGGAGGTAAAGGAAAAGAGTAAGCATTTGCCTTTGAAATATTTGCCATTATTTATTATCACATTCTCCCTGCATTTCAGGCTGTTCCTAACAGAGGTTTGTGGGCTTTGTTCCCTTGTTTGAGCTTTTGTGTGTTCTTTGAATTTAGATAATTGGTTGAGTTACAAAAAATTTGTGTTTTCTATCAAGATATGAAATACCAATTGAAAACAATTGCTTCTATGAAGTAATATGACAATAACTTTTTAAACAATAGATATCCTGTGATCTTACATCTATTGGCAGTCATCTTGAATTAGTAAATCTACTTCTATGTAGTTTTGTAATAAGGATACTTATTACAATATTGTTTTAGAAGGGAAAAATAGAAAACAATTATAAATAAATAACAAAATGGTTAAGCAAACTGGAATACTAATCTCTTAAGAATGTAACATTATGGAGTTGATACACAGAAGAGTGAGTTCTACTTGAGGAATATTCATAATATATTGTTAAGAAAAGCCAATAGTATGTATGACACAATCCCAATATTGTGAAATCAAACAAAAAGATACCATAAGAGGAATGCTTTTATCACTATATGAGTTTAGAAAGGATTCTATGAAAATGGAGGATTGGGACAAGAGTTCATTAATTCTATTTACATGGGGGAATATGAACGAACAAGGGGCTATGCAATGTCACTAATGTACCTTTTATATTTTAATACGTTTTCCTTGATTTCAATGAAAAATTAAAGGTTTGGTTATTTCGCTGTATGGAAAAGATATTGTTTCACTCTAAACAAATAATGAACTAGAGAGAAGAATGTAAATCCCCTGGTGTCAAGCATGTGTGAACCCAGCGGCTGATTCTGTGAAGAGAGCAAAAAACATAGCACAGCAGGACAGGAGGTGGGGTGGCCATCCCTTTATGCCTCCAGTGCTCTTTGCCCAGGCAGACAGACAGCATTACTCATTCCCTGGGGGACCTCACATGGTGAGATTCTTTTGTGTTAAACTTAGTGTGAACCCAAACCCAACCACTAGTAATATGCACCCAGGAGTCACAGCCCTGACCCCTGGAGTGGCTCAAGTCTTCTTCTGCTCCCACGGGAGAGTCCTTCAAAGTCTGAGAACAACAAGCTGACTATATCTTCCCTGGCATATCTGCTTATTAGGCTAATTACAGACTCCTGTGACATGATTTCCAGTTGTTTCTGCACCTGGGAGCCACAAAGCATTGGGCCAGTGTCACTTCTGAAGGCAGCTCACCTGCCACACAGCAGCACATTAATCAAGTTGGTAATCAAATAAACATATCCCCAGCATTAAATAGACAATATGTTACAGAAGACAATGACCACTGAAGACTCTTGGAGGAGTCCAAGCAACAGTGATTTTTCCTGAACTGAGAGTGGAAGGAAGCAGTAGAAGGATTTAGGATGTATTTGCTGGTAGAGGCATAGAACTTGCTACCACATTGGAACTGGAGGGAGAGTGAAATGGAGATGTGAAGGTGGACTTAGAATAAGTAACTGGGCAACAACAGCGGCATTAACTGGGATGGGGAAGAGAGCAGGGAGAAAAGTTAGAGGCAGGAATTGAGGAGTGGAATAAAACACTCTACTTTGAAAACTGAATTTGAGAACCCGATTATATATTCAGGTGAAGGTAACCATTAGCAATGACATATATGACTTTGGATTTAAGGGCAGAGATCAGTTATGGGGGTTTATATTGAGGTCCATCAGTGGAATTCTATCATCTAAGGCCATAAACCTCAATGAGATCAGGAAGGAGGATAGTTAAGGAAGAACAGAGAGTCTGAAGTTTAACCCTGAGTGTGTCTAAAATTTAGATGTTGAACAGAGAAGTTGCAACCCTGTAAGACAGAATAAGGAGAACAATAAATAAGGTAGAGTGATCATAAGAAGGAAAAAAAAAAATAAAGAAGATAGACAGCTGAAAGTTTCTATTTTCTAGTGACGTTGAGGCAAGACTTGTGAAGTTGAGCAAGACAATCATTTAAATGTATGATGGGGTTAAAATAGCAGAGTGGGGGAGATCAGGGAATTTGTAAAATATCCTATTATAGAGAGGGCAAGAGCATGTGTCAGAGAAGCACACTACTATATGGGGCCAGTGTGGAGGGTCCATCAGAGATTGGATCACAAATTCAAAAAGGCAAGCAGGATAATTTCACATTATAACAAGATACAGTACTTGCCCACGATTTAGCAGTCCTTGCCTACACTAGTGCAGGCAGATAAGAATTGGGTAGTTGACTCATTATTGTCTTTGACTGATAGAAGAGACCAGCAAGTTGAGTGTACTTGAAGGGAGAGGATTATAATGGGGCATCATGTTGTCTAATAAGGGTAAGAAGAACATGTGTAATCATGAGAAGAGTGGAAAACTGATAATGGAAAACATTTGAAATCTGCATGAGGATGAAATATCTGGAAAAGGAACATTAAGAATATGTGCCGTAAGGAGAAGAGGCAACCTATCTCTTACCATGTAAAAAATGCAACTCAAAGTGGATCAAGGACCTAAGAATTAGACCAGATACCCTGCACCTAATAGAAGAAAAAGTAGGCCCAAATCTTCATCATGTCCGATTAGGCCCCAACTTCCTTAATAAGACTCCTATAGCACAAGAAATAAAATCAAGAATCAATAAATGGGATGGATTCAAACTGAAAAGCTTCTTCTCAGCAAAAGAAACAATCAAAATAAAGGTATTGTGCCCATCTACAACTAAAAAAAAATTCTTAAAAAAAGAAAAAAGAAACGATCAGTGAGGTGAAGAGAGAGCCTACAGAACAGGAGCAAATTTTTACCACACACACATCAGATAGAGCACTAATCTCCAGGATATATAAAGAACTCAAAAAACTTAACACCAAACAAACAAACAAACAAACAAACAAAAAACCCCTAAATAACCTAATCAATAAATGGGCCAAGGAACTGAATAGACACTTCTCAGAAGATGATATACAATTGATAACCAATATATGAAAAAATGTTCAACATCTCTAGCAAATAGAGAAATGCAATCAACACTACTCTAAGATTTCATCTCACTCCAGTCAGAATGGCAGATATTAAGAATATTAGCAACAATAAGAGGTGGCAAGGATGTGGGGAAAAAGGCACACTCTTTTTTAAAAATTTAATGTAATTTGTTATACATGCTTGCAGTGTGCAATTCCTTTAATATTTCATATAAAGAGCACAGTTTTCCAAGTCACTGGTTTTACACAAAATGTTTTCACACCATTTGAGTTTTTATATATGCACTTAGTGTATTGATAAAAGGCACGCTCTTACATTGTTGGTGGCACTGCAAATGGGCGCAACCAACCTGGAAAGCAGTATGGAGATTCCTTAGAAAAGTTGGAATGGAACCACCATTTGACCCTTTTATCTTACTCCTCGGTTTATACCCAAAGGACTTAAAAACAGCATACTACAGTAATGCAGCCACATCAATGTTTTACAGCAGCAATTCACAATAGCTAAATTGTGGAACCAACCTAGATGCCCTTCAATAGATGAATGGATAAAGAAAATGTGATATATATATATACACAATGGAATATTACTCAGCATTAAAAGAGAATAAAATCATGGCATTTGCAGGTAAATGGATGAAGTTGGAGAATATCATGCTAAGTGATGTAAGCCAATCCCAAAAAATCAAAGGCTGAATGTTTTCTCTGATAAGTGGATGCTGATCCTTAATGGGGGTGGGGGTGGAGCATGGGAGGAAAGAAGGAACTTTGGATTGGGCTAAAGGGAGGGAGGAAAAGGGAGGGGCAATGGGGTAGGAAAGATGGTGGAATGAGATGGACATCATTACCCTAAGTACATGTATGAAGACACGAATGGTGTGACTCTACTTTGTGTACAACCAGAGACATAAAAATTGTGCTCTATATGTGTAATGTGAATTGAATTGCATTCTGCTGTCATGTATAACAAATTAGAACAAATAAATAAATACATAAATAAAAAATAAAAAGAAAAAAAGTAGAAGAGGCAATAGTCAGAGAAGTGAACAATGCAATCAAGATCTCAAGCTGGTCAGTTGGTGATGGCCATACACAGAGATGGGATGGGATGTGCGGGAGTGCTTCAAAGGGAGAAAGTCAGGAATGGAGAGGCCAGGATGTTATCTCAGTTGTGTTCAAGGGTGGTGGCAGCAACAGGAACAGGAGACAGAGGATCCTGGGGAGGCTGGTTCTGTAGACTTCCTGGATGAGGGGAGCAACTAGGCTGAAGAGCGACAGCAATGTAAGTGGTAGCTGGTGCCACCTCCCTGGGGAAATTTCAAGTAGATGGACACAGAGAAAAAGACATTTTTTTAAAAATTACAAGGTGAAGCAGAAATATTCTACGAATAGGATGGATAATTACAATCTTATTCCAAGATTTGGCCTGGGGGGAAAGAATGTTGAAAGGGAAGCGCAGAGATTCCAAATGATAAGGACACGATTATTTCCAGAGGACAGCCAGGTTTTTGAAGAACATGGAATGGAAGGGGACATCAAAGGTCTTAAGAAATTGGAAGATGATAGTCTCCGATTTCCAAAAGGCCCCATGGAATGTTTGCTAGGAGAGGGATGAAGTGGGCATACTGGTTTTCAGTAGCATATGGACAAAGGCTCAGAGGAGGCAGTATCAAGCAAGACCACTGGGACTGTGAGGAGATGAATTCAAGAAGAGAATAAGGGGACACCAGGCCCTTCATCTCACAGCAGTTCCCCATAATGTGGCAGAGGGGAAGAGTGACAAACAGCTTTTCAGATTGTTATTGGGGCCATGCCTTAGAGAGGTCTCTAGCTCTTTTTATCCATCCAGGCAATCATGTATCTCTCTCCCCATCTTCCTCCTGCTCTGCTCATGATGGGATTTTATCAGTACTTCATGATTATCATGCTATTCCAACCTCAGTTTTTACACTGACCAAATGCTCTTTCTTTTTTTCATTGGACCATTTTCTTCCTTCAGATACCAACCTAAATATGATTTTTGTTTCCCCAAATCATACATTTCCATCGCACCTGCCATTTCTTCATGGCACTCAAATTTATGATCTATGTGTGGTGTCAGAACTGGGTTGCAATCTCCATGAATACAGGGGGGAGTATTTTCTTCTTGTGTCTGTCCTCCTGCCTGGAATAAAGTTTCTACCTACAAGTCACTTGATTATTTTCCATCAAAAAAAAAAAAAAAAAAAAAAGGCCTGAGAGGTTGTCTGTCTGGATGGATTTCAGATGAAATTGGAAGATGATAGTCTCTAATTTCAGATGAAATCTAGATGGATTTTAGAGTAAAAGACCATGAGCTCAAAGACACCCAACTACTATTGGATTCCCCACATTGTCACTCACTTGAAGGTGTAGGGTGGATAAAGTGCTTACTCCTTACCTCAGTCTCTACATCTGAATTATATGATCTTTATAATATCTATGAACAGTTTGCTGAGAGGATTAACCTTCATTACATATGAAAAAAGGTAACACAATGATAGAACATAACAAATGACTTATAGAATTGAAGTCTAATTTCTCACCCTCCTAAAGAGGTACAGATTAATTAATATAATCTAAGACTGCACTAGCTAATTGCTTAGACTTTTTTTCCCAAAAGATAAGTTCACACTCTACATGCTCAATTTAATATTTGTGGCATTTCCCACATAAATGGCTGTCAGAACACATTTCCTATTTCTGCCATTGAAACAAAGAGTGGAAATCGTGGCTTAAGGAATTTCCATTCAATCTTTCACCCTGTAGACTTATTTGAACTCATTCCTTTGGTTAAATATGAACTTTCTCTAATAACAACCTACAGAGTGAGGACACAGGAATAGGCAGTAGGTCACCTGAACACATGATATAAACTTCCTCCTTTGCAGAGCAAGATCTCTGTTTCCAGGGGTCAGAAGGACACTGCCAGAGAGAGGTATCCTTTTTCCTACACCGGATTCCATCCACCCAACGGGGTCTAGAACCTTCTCTGAGAGGAACAGAAGAGTTGAGAGTCCCACTGTCCCCACAGCCAAGCTGTCTGCAGATCACGGACAAGGTCACAGCTTCCATGAGGCTGTGGCAGACACTGCCCCAGGTGTTGTTGTAGAAAACCTCCAGCCAGCCAGCACACTCCTGGTCCTTGCTCACCATCCTGAGGGCCAGGAACTCTGAAACCAAGAGGAGAAAAACAGGACACAGTGAGTGTTTAGTGTTGTTTTTCTTTACCTCTATGTAGTGAGTGCTTATTACTAACTTTGCTGAAGAAATGCCCACTGGGTGGAAAGACAAAACTTCAATCCTGTTTTACCTATTTTGATAACTTGTATGTCTCTTTCTATTTCTAGACAATGGTATAATGGAAAATGAACAGGTAGGAACACTGAAGTGGGGCTCTTGGAGGGAGGGAGGGAGGGAAGGCTACCGGACTAAACATCTGGCAGACCCTGGGAAATGGGGTATGGACAGTGAGGTAGTAGAATAGTGAAGTCCCAGGTATGTCAGTTCCTGATTCTGGGAATCTGTGAATATGTTACCTCTTGAGGCAAAGAGACTTTGCAGACAGGATCAAGATGAGGATTTTTTTCATGGTGAGATTATTTTAGATTGTTCTGGATTAACTATGTGAGCCCCATGTAACCACATCCTTAGATTTGTATCCTCAAAAGCCCATAACAGTTTCTGGTCCTGGTCAGAGAGAGATGTGAACATGAAAAAATGATCAGAGGTATTGCAAGATGGTTGGTTTGAAGAAGGAAGTGGCCATGAGCCAAGGATGCAGGCAGCTTCCTGAAGCTGGATAAGACAAGGAAATGAATCTTTCCAGAGCCTCAAAGGAAATGTAGCCTGCTGACACCTTGTTTAGAGTCCCGGTAGATCAGGGTCAGATTTAACTTACACGGCTATAAGATGATAAATTCATGTTATTTGAAGACACTAACTCTTGGTAATTTATTATAACAATAATAGGAAACTTATGCAGGGGGTCTCAGGATGTTGCACCCACAGTAACTGAAGCATGAGGTCTGCAGTCAAATGGACACTGAAGAGAAGGCCTGTCAGGAGACAGTGCTGAGAAGGAAGGAGCAAAAGCTCAGCTACTGCAGCAGAAAATGGTAGCACCTCACCTTCTCCTCTGCTGGAAGGACAGGCCCTGTGGGAAGAGCTTCCTCCTCATCTTCCCTGTCAGCAATCACCCGACCCCTGCCCTTGGGCACAGTCACCACCCTGCAGACCCTCCCAGACCTCCCAGCCTGCGCACAGTGTCCACCACAGACCTGAGCAGATGACCCCAGCATCCTCCTTGTGACTGCAGTTGTGCTGCCCCCAGCCCTGGGAAGGGCACTGCCACACATGGGCCTCCTCTCCTGTGCAGTTCAGCTCATCCAGCCAGATGGGCCCTGATCCCTCTCCAAAGTGAGCAGAGACAGTGGCCTCCAGGGCCACTCCACAGCCCAGCTGTCTGCACACCACGTGGGCATCACTCAGGTCCCAGTTGTCATCACAGATGGAGCCCCAGGAGCCCTGCTGCAGGATCTCCACTCTCCCTGCACAGGGACTGCCCCCATCCACCAGGCGGAGCTGTCTGCTGTCTGAGGAGAGACAGGGCCATGTCAGTGGGCATTTACACAGGGAGTGGGAACGCTCTGGTGCTTGGAAACTTGCTCACCTGAGCAGTTGGCAGTGTGCCCCTCTGAGGCTGCAGAGCCTGCTGGGTCAGACCAGGAGTCATTGCACTGGGGCAGCAGCTGGGTCTGGTTTCCTACAGAGAGTTAGAGAACAGGAAACTGAATTAAAAGTACATAATAATCTAGTGATAGCATCTGAAAGCTGTAAAACAGGATCAGTATTTTACTTTCTTCAGAGCTGATCTTCTGGCTCAAATTCTTCTGTTGTAAGTCAAGTACTCAGAGTGACTTTAGGAAAGTGGGAATATATCAGTGCTGTTGAAAGTACTGTAGAGGTCTTGAGGCAGCGAGACTTTTTGAATCAAGTTCAGAGAGAAGCAAAAACTAGGATCAGCTACTTTTCCCTGGAGGCGTTTGCCTATTCAAAGGAAGTAGGTGAGACTTTGAAAATCTCAGCATGTTTGCCAGATATCTCTGGGAGTACACAAGTATAGGTTAGGTTCAACCTAATGGATAAATCCTGTTAAAAATCCAGTAAATATATCACAATTTGTAAGCTAAAAGTATTGTTTTTCTTATAGGAATAATGCCCAATCTTTAACCACTTCAATCATTAAAAAAATAGTTTTTTAGTTGTTGATAGACCTTTATTTTATTTATTTATATGTGGTGCTGAGAATGGAACCCAGTGCCTCACACATGCCAGGCAAGTGTGCTACTACTGAGCCCCAGCCCCAGCCCCACTTCAATAATTTTTATTTAATGTGATCTAAATAAACTGTATGAAATAAGCAAATATAATCCTTCCTGAGGTTTTGTGTGATTTTTCAAATACAGTGTCTGTCAATCAAAAATACCACATAGAGTTTAGATAGAACACAAAGAGGAAAAAGGAGAAATACAGGGAAATATTTTCATACAATTAGCACTGGTATTTCCTTATTGGTAATTTAAATAATTATGGTTAAATGTATTAAATGGCACGATGTGCATCTTGGTAGAGAAATAATAACAAAAATCCAAAAAAAATTTGGAGTTAAAAAAATAGCTAAAAGTAAGAACTCAGGGATGAGCCTCACAACATAGTAGATCAGCACAAAATAGAAATAGTAAAGTAGAAGAACAGAGGAAAATACACAGAATAAAGTTCAGAAACTCAAAAGGACGGGAAATATAAATAAATAGGGACCTAAGAGACACGGTGAGAAAAACCCAACATTCGTGTATATTCTGTAAGTTTTAGGTATTAAGTCTAAAATTGGTAGTGCTAAGGTATAAATTAGAAAATACACAAAATGGGATATTTAATATACCTGTAGTGCTTAAAATATCCACAAAACCTGTGACACTCTATCCATTAACCTTAGAAGTTCATTACTCCTCCCTTTGAATCTGAGTTGACCATAGTGAATTGCCTATAAGCAATAGAATGCGGTGACTTAGGAACCTCACTAAGAAAAAGTCATGCCTCCTCCTCATGACTTAGTAGGATGTTTGCTTAATGGGAAATCTACTCTGTAGAGACTAACGTGGGAGAGTGCATTTGCAGAATTCTAAAATATTATCAATCAATAAATAAAAAGAATGAAAGAAAGGAAAAAGTAAAACAAACACACCAAAAAGCAAAGGTAAAAAACAAGTTGAATTAATTCCTAGGATATTTCATTAAAAGAAACACTAATAAGATCAGAGACATAAAACATCTAGGAGTTAACTCAGTAAATGTAATATATAACATATGAGGGAAATTAGAGATATATCCTCTAATTCAATTATTTTCATACTGATGTTTAGGTCAAATCCAATCTCAATCTAAATACAATTTTTTTTTTTTTTTGGGTACTGGGAATTGAACTCAGGTGTACTTGACCACTCAGCCACACCCCCAGCCCTAGTTTGTATTTTATTTAGAGACAGGGTCTCACTGAGTTGCTTAAGCATGTTGCTTTTGCTGAGGCTGGCTTTGAACTCATAATCCTCCTGCCTCAGCCTTCCAGGCCACTGGGATTACAGGTGTGGTCCACCACACCCAGATAATACCATGCTTTTTTAGTATTAAATATATCAAGCTGTTTGTAAAATATGTGAAATGCATAAGACCATGTATGATCAATGCACTAGAAAGAAAGCAGACAACATTAGAGGAGTTACTTTAATCTTTAAAGGAAAGATACTCAGACATACTATGAAGTTACAATAATTAAGTAGGTAAGTATTGCTGCAAGGATAGAAAATGATAGAATGGAATAGAGTATAGAACAAGAGTCAGAAATATCTTCATCCTGTTTTATTTCAAAGGGGACACAGCAGTTGGAAAAAAGCTTTTCAGTAATGATTGTCAACTGGATGTTCAAACAATAATGTGAAACTGCTTTTTTACACCACACACAGCATACATAATACCAATTCCAGAAAAATTGTACAATTATATGTAAAAGAAAAGTAACTAAAACCTGTATAAGACACTCTTGAAGAATATTTTTATCATCTTATGGTGGAAAAGTTCTATTTAGTATGCAGAAAATGTTGATAAGCTGTGATTCCCAGGGATGCAAGGTTGGTTCAACATATGGAAATCAATAAATCTAATTCATCACATCAATAGACGTAAAGACAAGAATCACATGATCATCTCAACAGGTGTAGAAAAAATATTTGACAAAATTTGACAAAAATACTAGAAAAAATAGGGATAATAGGAACATACCTCAACATTGTACAAGCTATTTGTGCTAAATCCAAGGCCAACATCATTCTAAATGGAGAAAAATTGAAAGCATTCCTTCTAAGAACTGGAACAAGACAAGGATGCCTTCTTTCACCACTTTTATTTAACATCATCCTTGAAACTCTAGCCAGAGCAATTAGACAGGAGAAAGAAATTAATGGGACATGAATAGGAAAGGAAGAATTCAAACTATCACTATTTGCTGGTGACATGATTCTATATTCAGAAGATACAAAAAATTCCACCAGAAAACTTTGAGAACTAATAAATGATTTCATAAAAATAGCAGAATATAAAATCAACACCCATAAATCAAATGCATGTCCACACATCAGTAATGAGTCCACTGCAAGAGAAATTAAGAAAACTACCCCATTCACAATAGCTTAAAAAATACTTGGGAATCAATCTAATGAAAGAGGTGAAAAAGCTCTACAATGAAAACCATAGAACACTAAAGCAGGAAATTGAAAAAGACCTTAGAAAATGGGAAGATCTCCCATGTTCTTGGATAGGCAGAATTAACATTGTCAAAATGGCCATACTACCAAAAGTGTTATACAGATTTAATGCAATTCCTATTAAAATGCCAATGACATTATTCATAGAACTAGAAAAAGCAACCATGAAATTCATTTGTAAAAATAAAAGAAACAGAATAGCCAAAGCAATCCTTAGCAAGAAAAATGAAACATTACAATACCAGACCTTAAAATATACTACAGAGCAATAGTAAATAAAATGGCATGGTATTGGCACCAAAACAGACATGAAGACCAGTGGTACAGAATAGAAGGCAAAGAGACAAAACCACATAAATACAGTTATCTCATACTAAACAAAGGCACAAAAATATTCACTGGAGGAAAGATAGCCTTTTCAACAAATGGTGCTAGGAAAACTGGAAATGCATATGTAGCAAAATGAAATTAAACCCCTATCTATCATCCTGCATAAAACTCAACTCAGAGTGGATCAAAGACTTAGGCACTAGAACAGAGAACCTGTGCCTAATAGAAGAAAAAGTAGGCCCAAATCCATGTTGGCTTAGGAACTGACTTCCTTAACAAGACTCCTAAAGTGCAAGAAATAAAATCAGGAATCAATAAATGGGATGGAATCAAATGAAAAAATTTCTTCACAGCAAAGGAAATAATCAAGAATGTGAAGAGAGATCAAGGACCTGGGAATTAAACCAGAGACCTTGCACCTAATAGAGGGAAAAGTAGGCCCAAATCTCCAACATGTTGGATTAGGCCCCAACTTCCTCAATAAGACCCCTATAGCACAAGAACTAAAACCAAACATTAATAAATGGGATAGATTCAAACTAAAAAGCTTCTTCTCAGGAAAAAAACAAAAACAAAAACAAAAAAAAAATCAGTGAGGTGAACAAAGAACCTACAGAATGGGAGCAAATCTTTACCACAAGCACGTCAGACAGAACATTAACTTCAAGGATATATAAAGCTCTCAAAAATCTTTACACCAAGAAAACAAACAACCCAATCAATAAATGGGCTAAGGAACTGAGCAGACACTTCTCAGAAGATGATATACAATCAATCAACAAATATATGAAAAAATGTTCAACATCTCTAGCAATTAGAGAAATGCAAATCAAAACTAAGATTTCATCTCACGTCAGTCAGAATGGCAGCTATCAAAAACACAAACAACAATAAATGCTGGTGAGGA
The DNA here is from genome assembly GCA_025594165.1 of Tamias sibiricus. Lineage (NCBI taxonomy): Eukaryota > Metazoa > Chordata > Mammalia > Rodentia > Sciuridae > Tamias > Tamias sibiricus. Next base: position 6,399,830 of record CM046661.1, on the reverse strand, counting down.
TGTGGGGAAAAGGGCACACTCTTACATTGCTGGTGGGGCTGCAAATTGGTGCAGCCAGTTTGGAAAGCAATATGGAGATTCCTAGGAAAACTTGGAATGGAACCACCATTTGACCCAGCTATCCCTCTCCTCAGTCTATGCCCAAAGGACTTAAAAATAGCATACTACAGTGCCGGGGCTGCTGAGTTATGAATGGGGCCGAGTTCTAAGCTACCCCCCTTTTGCAGGCAGAAAGAAAACAACTTACCCGGCGAGGATGGGCTTAAGGACAAAAATAGCTGAGTGTCTCCTATCCGCCTGCTGGGCAGAAACCACGCCACACCCAGGGAGTTTTGTATAGCAAGCGAGAATCTAAAAACTCAAACTTTATTGGCAAGGTGCTGAACTTAAATAGGCCTAGAACTAACCAATCAGCCAGCAGGGCAGTTCGGTCTCTCACGCTACGTCATAGCCACACCCCTTTGCTTAGCCCCGGTCCTACTAGGGCGTGGTAAGCAGCCAAAGTCCTTCCCCTTGGCAGACATGAGTCCCAACACTACAGGGACACAACCACATCAATGTTCATAGCAGCACAATTCACAATAGCTAGATTGTGGAGACAACCCTGATGCCCATCAATAGATGAATGGATAGGGATACTTTGGTATATATACACAGTGGAGCACTACTCAGCACTAAAAGAGAATAAAATCATGGCATTTGCAGGTAAATGGATGGAGTTGGAGAAAATAATGCTAAGTGAAGTCAGCCAATCCCAGAAAACCGAAGGTCGAGTAATTTCTTTGCTATAATGATACTGAATTATAGTGGCAAGGGAGGGGGGATGAGAGAAATGAAGGAATGTTAAATAGAAAAAAGGAGGGGAAGGGAGGGAGAGGGGCAAGGGGATAGAGACAATGGCAGAAGGAGTTTGACATCAATATACTAAGTGCATGGATAAAAACTCAAATGGTATGAAAATACTTTGTGTAAAACCAATGACTTGGAAAACTGTGCTCTTTATATGTAATATGAAAGGAATTGCACTCTAAAAGCATGTATATCAAATTAAATAAAAAATGTGAAGAGAAAGCCCACAGAATGGGAGAAAATATTTACCACATGCATCTCAGACACAGCTTTTATGTCCAGGATATATAAAAAACTCAAAAAACACCAAAAAAGCCAACTAAACCAATCAATAAATGGGCCAAGGAACTGAATAGATGCTTCACAGAAGAAGAAATACAATCAATCAACAAATATATGAAAAAATGTTCAACATCTCTAGTAATCAGAGAAATGCAAATCAAACCTAAGTTTCATCTCACTCTAGTGAGAGTTATCAAGAATACAAGTAACAGTAAATGTTGGCAAGGATGTGGGGAAAAACATATATTACTGGTAAGACCAAAATTGGATAAACCACTCTGTAAAGCAGCATGGAGATTCCTTAGAAAACTTGGAATGGAACCGCTATTTGACCCAGCTATCTTATTCCTCAGTTTATATCCAAAGGACTTAAAATCACCATACTACAATGATGCAGCCTGCAGAAGCCCTGATTTAAGAGCTGGCTGAGACCGCGTTTGTTTACATTAGAAATGCCCCGGGCATTGTTGCCTCTCGAAATCTCGCTCGCAAGACTTAGCCCAAAATCTCGCGGGACTTGGTGCGAGATTGAGAGGAACTACTCTGGAAAAAGAAAGCCTGCCAGCGCCATTCTCCTGCCGGAACGCGTGAGAGTGGGACCTTGCCTGGGAGAGAGCCTATAGAGTGTTTGCTTTGTGAAAGCCGTGTGTGTGTGTGTGTGTGTGTGTGGGGGGGGGTGATTGTAAAAGAGAGAATTAAAATAATCTTTTCTTTTCTATCTTGTCTCTGAGTTTTTCCCACAGCTCCGCTGCTCTGAATGGCAGCTTGCCCGCCGGCAGTTACAATTGGTGGCCCGGACGGGGAAGCAGGTGGCGAGGAGCGGAGTTGCGGCCCAGCTCTGTAGGCATAGCCCAGCGGCAGCGGCAAGCGGTGCGGGCGAGCAGCGCGGGGATTAGCTGCAGCGCGCGGAGACCAGGCTCCTGCGGACCGAGCAGCCGCCCGGCCGGGGCGAAGCAGTCAGCTCCAGTGATCCCCGTTAGGAGGAGGTGTCCTCGGCAGGTAAGAACTGACTGAAAATGGGAGCAAATGTAACTAAAAGTTGCATAATAAAAGCCATGGATGAGTTTTTCGATATAGCGGATTCAATAGATGGCGAGGAAAGTGATCAGGAAAGCATAGCCCCTGAGTCAGTTTATACCAGGGAGAAGAGTAATGGTGTAAATTCAAAGGCAAGAGCTGCAAAAGCCATCAGGAACTTATTGAAGTTAGCCGAAGATTATGTACTTTCCTTAGAAGCTGAAATTCAGGATTCCAGTAAAGGTGATAATAGTGAAGGGCAATCTAGTGATTCTGAGAGCACAGTCTCCAATAAAAACATCAAAAAGAAATTAAAAAAGAAAAAAAAAAAAAACCCTCAAAGAGAGGAACCACCTGTGTCCTCTACTCCCCCATGGGTGGAATCCATTACAGAAAATATGAAGGGAATTACTAGGCGTTTGCATACCCTAGAAACAGAAATAAAAGGTCTTTATGAGTGCTTATGTGCTCTTGAGGGTAACACACAGATAAACTGGGAACTGCCAGTATTTGATAATAGTGGACAGAGGGTCCACTACTGAATAGATTTCATAACAATAAAAAATATCAAATAATCATTAATTACATATGGACCACAAGCTCCTTTCACACTGAGCATGATAGAGGCCCTTAACACCTTTAATTTAACCCCCTCAGACTGGAAAAGTCTATGCAAAGCTGTTTTAAGTGAAGGACAATACTTGGTTTGGTGATCACAATTTCAAGAACTGTGTATAGAAACAGCTAGAAGAAATGCAGCTGCAGGGTTTTGAGATCATAATGTAGACATGCTCACAGGAGAAGGGCACTTTGCAGACTCACAAGCTCAAAAATATTATGTGCCAGGCATATATACCCAGATCTATGCAGCTGCATTACAGGCATGGAAAACTTTACAAGGACCTGGAGATCTGCAAGTTAGCCTGTCTAAGGTGATTCAGGGACCTAATGAACCATATGCTGACTTTGCTGATCGACTTCTGAGAACTGCAGGTAGAGTGTTTGTAGACACAGAGCAAGCTATGCTGTTAGTTGTTCAATTAGCATATGAAAATGCTAATAAATACTGCCAGGAAGCCATCAGGCCATGGAGAAATAAAAAGGATCTTTCCATATATATACAACTATGTAAAGATATAAATGATGCCTTTGTCACAGGAAATATGATTGCAGCAGCTGTGAGAGATGCTACCCCTCAAAATTTCACAAGGGCTCAACCTAGACATTATAATCAATCAGGATATTCCTGGCAAGATTATCATAATCAATCAGGCTATTCTAGGAAAAATCCCCAAAGAGAAATGAGACCAAGCTCATACAATGCCCCAGGCCGCTGCCCCAGGTGTAAAAAGGGAAATCATTGGGCCAATAAATGCTATTCAAAATTTGACATCCATGGAAATCATTTGTCCAGAAATTCAAAAAATGGGGCACGGGGCCCAATGCCCCGGGGCCCACAAATGTACGAGGCATTGGAGGAAGAGTATCCTCAAGCATCCATTCAGATGCTTCCCCGACACAACCCCTATTACCCATCCACTCCCTTGCCAGAGAATCAGGAAGAAATGCAGGATTAGACCTCTGTTCCACTGCCCGAATAGTGTTAACACCTGAAATGAGGGTTCAACTGATTCCCACAGGAGTCAGGGGGCCTCTTCCCTCAGGGACTGTAGGACTTATTATCGGGCGAAATCCTAAAAGCTTAGTAGGTTTGCAAGTGACCCCAGGTGTAATAAACTCAGACTACAAAGGGGAAATAAAAATAATGCTTAGCTCACCCCAAAGTATAAGTTCTGTTAATCAAGGAGATAAAATTGCTCAGCTGCTTCTCCTTTCAAATTTACATAATTCATTTAAAATGAATATGCCTCAAAATAGGAACAATAGAAGATTTTGTTCCACTGATTCGAGACCCATGGCTTACTGGGTTCGAGACTGTACAAGGAGGCCTATGTGTACAATAAGGATCCAAGGAATAGAAATGGAGGGACTTACAGATACTGGAGCTGATTCTTCCATCATTAATTTACATCAATGGCCCAAGCACTGGCCTCTACAAAAAGCTTCAACCAGTTTAAGAGGCTTAGGATATAATAACCTCCCAGAAAAAAGTGCAGTAATTCTGAAATGCAAGGATGATGAAGGACATAAAGGTACGTTTCAGCCTTACGTTTTACCTAACCTACCGGTTACCTTATGGGAAGAGATATTTTACAACAAATGGGAGTACACCTTGCAACCAAGCCTGCAGGTGTTAAATGTGAAAATCTACAGGGTAATCTTAACCCTAAAAGAAATCATTATAAAAAAGTACAAGGTAAACTTAACCCTAAAAGAAAACATTATCATAAAGGAAAAAGACATTTTTCTTCGGGGCCACTGAGGAAATAGTTTTGAAAATACCATGGCTTTCTGATAAGCCAGTGTGTGTCCCTCAGTGGCCCCTATCTAAAGAAAAATTACAAGTGGCCCACCTATTAGTTCAAGAACAATTAGAAGCAGGACATATAGAACCTTCCACCTCTCCCTGGAATTCCCCCATATTTGTGATCAAGAAAAAATCAGGAAAATGGTGATTGTTACATGATCTTAGAGAAATTAATAAAACCATGCAAATCATGGGCCCTACTCAGCCTGGACTTCCTAATCCTGTAGCTATTCCAAAAAATTTCCATCTTATTACTCTCGATATAAAAGATTGCTTCTTTTCAATTCCTCTACATCCTCTGGATGCCCCCAGGTTTGCCTTTTCAGTTCCTTCTATTAACAGTAATGGCCCCGACAAAAGATATCAATGGAAAGTACTACTGCAGGGAATGGCTAATAGCCCCACCATATGCCAAATATATGTGGACAAGGCTATCCAACCCATTAAAAATAAATATCCAAACCTCATGTGTCTACATTACATGGATGATGTTTTACTGGCCCACCCTAATCAAAAAATCTTATTTAATATATTCAGTGACGTGGTAGAAAATTAAAAAAAAAATGGATTATATATAGCAGAAGAAAAAGTTCAAACCAGATCTCCCATATTATATTTAGGATTTAAAATTATGGATACCTTTGTTAGACCCCCCAAAATTTTAATAAATAAAGAACATTTGACCACCCTCAATGATTTCCAAAAACTACTGGGAGACATTAATTGGCTTCACCCTACATTAAACCTCACTACTGGCCAACTAAAACCTTTATTTGATATTCTTCGAGGGGACCCTGATCCATCCTCACTGCGAACTTTGACTCCTGATGCTAGGAAAGCTTTAAAGTTAGTAGAAAAAGCCATCGAAGGAGCTCATTGTGACAGATTTGATTTAACTCAACCACTGATATTGATTATTATTTCTTCACAATATACACCCACAGGAGTATTTTGGCAACAAGGGCCTTTATTATGGATACATTTGCCCGTCTCTCCTAAGAGTATAATTGAGTCTTATACCTCCATGGTGGCTAAACTTATTCTTCAAGGACTTAAGACTTCTACTAAAATATTTGGCATTCACCCTGCTACTATTATTACTCCTTATTCATCATCACAGATTGAATATTTATGCTCCAATGATAATGATTGGGCTACAGCTAGATGCTCTACTTCTGCAAATTTTGATAATCATCTTCCTAAGTCTCCTATATTATCTTTTTGTATTAATCATCCTATTATATTTCCACAGGTAATAAAAAATCAACTTATTCCTAAGGCATTTATTGTATTTACAGATGGGTCCTCAAATGGTACTGCTACAGTAGTCACTCAAAAAGAAAATACTTACATAACTTCACACAAATCAGCTCAACTAGTGGAATTGGAAGCTGTGGTAAGAGCTCTGGAAAATTTTAGAGACCAACCCATAAACAGTTTTTCAGATAGCCACTGTATTGTACATGCCGTCCCAAAATTAGAATTAGCAGGACCAATAGCACTTCATACTCCAGCCTTTAAATTGTTTTGTCAAATACAAAAACTTTTGTGGGCAAGAAAAGAACCTCTATTCGTAGGCCATATCAGAGCACATACTAACTTGCCTGGTCCCCTCCATGAAGGTAATCAAAAGGCAGATGACCTTAGAAAAACTATATTTATACTTTCAGTGCTACAACAAGCTACTTTATTTCACTCCCAGTTTCACGTCAACAGCACCACCTTGCAACATAGGTTTAAAATCACAAAGGAGCAAGCCAGAACAATTGTAAAAGATTGTAAATCCTGTATGACACATTTGCCCAATCCCCATTTTGGTGTTAACCCTAGAGGATTAATGCCCAATCATTTGTGGTAGATGGATGTTACTCATGAGCCAAGTTTTGGAAAATTGCGATTTATTCATGTAACCATAGATACATGCTGAGGCATGATTTTTGCTTCCTTACATACTGGAGAAAAAGTTAAAGATGTTACATCTCATTGTTTACAAGTTTTTGCTGCATTGGGCATTCCCAAAATGCTTAAAACAGATAATGGACCTGCATATACATCCTCATCTTTCAAACAGTTTTGCGCAAAATTCAATATCTCCCACAAAACAGGCATCCCATACAATCCTCAGGGTCAGGGCATTATTGAAAGAGCAAACCACACACTAAAAGTTATGTTATTAAAACAAAAAGAAGGAAACTGGAAAAATCCTAAGGACAGATTGGCAGTTGCCCTGTTTACTTTAAATTTTTTTAACTTTGGACTCTGATGGTTATTCTGCTGGAGATAGACATTGGAACCCACATCAACAACATAAACCTTTGGTTTACTGGAAAGATGTTCTTTCAGGTACATGGAAGGGTCCAGATCCAGTGTTAATTTGGGGGAGAGGATCTGTTTGTGTTTTTCCAAAACACGAATTTTCTCCAATATGGATACCATCTAGATTAATAAAACAGGTACAAAATCAAAAGGACAAAAATGAAGTTGTTAAACAATCAAGATTAATAAAAAAGACACAAAATCATGAGGACCAAGATGAAAACATGGAATGATTCCCTTATAAGAGTCTTTCAAAATATTTCACAACTTAAGCGCCATTCCTCCCGGCCGAGAAAAAGAGATCTCTCTTTAATGTGCACACAATTGCATTTTTTTCTCTTTTAAAATATATGTCTTTATGTCTGTACATTTGTCTAAATTTCATGCAATTGTGATGTCAAAAATATATGTTTGTAAACTTGTGTGTCTGTCCAGCATGACGTCTCAGATAACTAAGCGCTTATAAAAAATACATATCTATGGATCCAAATAACCTTAATTCATTTAAGTTTAAGAGTATTTAATTTAGGTAAATAATTTAATAAGTGAAGGTACCTTCAATTTTGATTTATAGGTGTCGCAGAGATTTCTTTTTAGCGAAAAATACAACCAATGCTGTGTAGCCTAATGTTTTGACATACAGATGTTTATTTGTAATTGACTTAATTTGTTTTATAGCTAATTAATTTAAGTTATTTCAACAGATAATCTCATAGAAGGTCACAGAGACTCGAGGGTCCCAGCTAACAAATTATTTTTCCAAAGTGCCTTTAACTTTTCTTTACTCTATCTTTAATGCAATAAATACCCTCAGTCTTTCTTTGTTTTGTTCTAAATATGAGATTTTGCCAGCTTATGCCTCCAGGAGCCAAAACAACAATGTGTGTAAACACAAATCAACTTTAATTTTCTAACTTAATAGTTCTGTTTTTTAGCTTGACAACTCACCTATTTTAATTCACAATAGCTTAAACTATGGAACCAACCTAGGTGCCCTTCAACAGACGAATGGATAAAGAAAATGTATATATATATATATATACACAAATGAATGTTACTCAGCCTTAAATAAAAATGAAATTATGGCATTTGAAGGTAAATAGATAGATCTGGAGAATATCATGCTAAACAAAATAAACCAATGTTAAAGAACCTAATGCCAAATGTTTCCTCTGATTCGCAGATGCTAATTCACAGTGAGTGGAGGGGGGGACTTGGGAAGAATAGAGGGACTCTGGATTACACAGAGGGCAGTGAAGAAAGGGAAGGGGGCATTGGGGAAGGTAGAATAGTAGAATGAATTGGACATTATTACCCTATGTGCATATATGATTACATGACCAGTGTAATTCTACATCATGTAAAACCAGAAGAATGAGAAATTATAATCCATTTATGCATGATGTGTCAAAATGCATTCTATTATCATGTTTAACTAATTAGGATAACAGCAATAAAAAAGGACACGATAAGACAGTATATAGGAAATATTGAAAAGTTTTGCTTCATTATGAACAAGTATTTGACCCCTGAATGAAGACCATATTAAGAGAGTGAAAATAAAAGGACGAGAGTTTAAAGTCTAATACAGATCTCTATATATTCATACCAAAAGTAATTGCCATGATAATTTTAGGATCATCATTTGGAAAGTCAGGAAATATCAAATCTCCACACAATTTGAATGTATCAATACATAATTGTGTGGTTATTCAATAGATAACTATATAGCAATAAAAGTAAATGAAGCTCAGTTAAAAATAATAACAGATGAAGTCTAAACATTATGTTGAGTCAAAGTAGATATGAAAAGAGAACATGCTGCATGATTTTACAAAAAGCTCAAAACCTGACAAAAATATTCTTTGGCAGCAAAAGTTAGAGTGGTCTTCTTTGGAGGGGAGGAGGACACAGTGATGTGCTGATGATCTTGGAGGTGGTGATGGTTTCTGATGGTCCAGGGTGAGGAACTTGACAGAGCTGTCACTTATTGCCATACATTTTTCTCTGTAGATTTCAATAAGTAATAATGCTTACCTTAAAACTGTTCCTCGTAACACCCCTTGACAGGGCCTGAAAGATGAACGATCATTGAGAAGAATCATAGTTCACCACAGAATGTCTCACTTTTGAAGTCAGTTCTCCACGCTGTCTGCTCTTAGAGACATGTCACTCAAGTACCAGTCAGCCCTGACCTCTCTTACCTGAGCAGACCACAGAGGCTGTGTTTCCATGGGCACAAGCAGGAATACCCAGGGCAGTCACAGGGCAATTCCACAAGAAGGACTCAGACCCTGAGCAGTGAAATCGGTCTCTCCAGATCTCGTCTCCTCCTTCCACAAAGTATTCTCCCTTTGGGGTGGAGATGGCGACTCCACAGCCCAGCTGACGGCACACAACATTGGCATTGGCCATGTTCCAGTGGGAGGCACAGAGTGTTCTCCAGCCTCCAGAGGTCTTCATCTCCACTTGACCCTCACACTGAGAGCTGCCATTTTTCATGAGCCTGACTTCTGTGTACTCTGGCAGGAGAAGACAGGAATTTAGCAACATCCCACATTTTTCTTACCCCCACAGAGTGTGCAGGGAGGTTAAGGTCCTGCTGTGATTCTCACCTGAGCAGACAACCTGCACAGCCCCTCTGTGTGGGCAGCTGCCTCCAGGACAGGGCACTCTGGGGCAGAACCAGAGCCCAGGCTCCTGCCCCTCACACTGGAACTCTTCAGCCCAGACCAGTTCACTGTCCTCCCTGAAGGGCAGGTTCCCCAGGACAGGTGCAGGCTTGCCACACCCCAGCTCTGCACAGAGGACCTGGGCTGTGGGGAAGGTGAAATTCCCAAAAGACACTGGAATCCATCCTCCTCCAGAATTCACTTCCACTTGCCCAGAGCAGGGTCCAGCTCCTCCATCCAAACGCACAAATCCTATGGAAGAAAACTAAAACATGAGTATCTTAAGTTAGAATTGGGAGGTGTATGTCGCAGGCAATCCTGTGAAAGCAATCTTTTCATTTTCCAGGGTTAGGGTGTGGAGAGTGATTTCAATAGTTAGTGTCAGAATGGGAATTCCAGGAACAAGAGTCTGAAGAAATTTAGGAAGAGGAGTTTGTTAGGTCAGCCTTAAATTGCTGATTACAAGAAGAGTGTGTTTGTGTGTGTGTGTGTGTTTTCTTTTCTATGGACATATTATTCTAAGCATTAAATGTGTATCTGTGTGTTAGTATGTCTGTCTGTGTCAGTCTACAATCTTTTTTTTTTTTTTTTTATGACCACCATTAGAAATTACATGAGGCATGGTAAGAACATTTCAATATCTGCATGAGACTGATATTTTCATGACATGTGAAGTTCAATGTTAATTGAAATAATTCCATAGATATCGTCACGTGAGGTAAATAGATTTTGGGTTTACCAGAGCTATCTATATGTTTGTTTGAAATAGTATTAACCTTTTTTCTGTGTCTTGTGCCTAACATTTCTTTTTTTTTTCTCTTTTGTTTATTTATTTTTTATTCTAAGTTGTTATAAATGACAGCAGAATGCATTACATTTCATATTATACTTATAGACCACATTTTAACATATCTTTGGTTGTATACAAAGTAGATTCCCACCATTCATGTCTTCATAACATTTCTCACCATGAGGGCCATGGCAGAGCCTGAATGACTTGAGCTCCTCACTCAAATTGTACCTGACTCTTCTGGGGAGAGGAGGTGAGTCTTCAGGGGGAAGACTGGACCAACACTGAAGGTTACTCTCCAGCGCCTTGTCCTTTTAAAGGAAATTGGTCTTCCTAATCTGACCTGAAAAATGCTAGGACTTACTTTTATGTAGGAGGGATAGCAGAGAAAGAACAATTTTACTAAGAACCACTGAATGGAGGATTAATACAATTAACCAAATTCCACGAAAACTCCATAGGACCAACACAGCAAAAATTAAAAATAACTTTAAAGCCTTAAGGTTTGATATCTCCATCTTGCACACTAGAGAACAAATTTTGCTTTTTGTGTCATAAATTGGAAGAGAGACAGAGACACTTCATGCTTCAGTCCAAAAGGAGGCTGCATCAGGCCCAAAGCAACCAACCAAGGAAAATGGTCCTGCCCCGTGGACTAAGGAACCTGGGGGGTTGTCACCAAAAAGAACTGAGGGTGCAGAGTGTGTGCTTGGCACATGGCAGCAAATGGACTCTTTTGGTGTCTTCTCTTGTGGGGACAGGCAGGTGAACAGTTCCTAGGCACGGTCTGGGTGTAAAAATAAGTAAAATTTATTTTTACCTATAAAAATAAATAAAACTATAATATTTATCCTAAATCCATTCTCAGTCTCAATTTCCCTTCCTAGAACTCTCTGTCTGAATGTCCAGTACCCTAAATGCCTCAATATAATGGCCTCTTTCATAGCTAAGTTTAAAGCTCCACAGTGATTAGTGCTATTGAAAGTATTAAATGTGTTAGAAGTTACAAAAATAATGTAATATTGAGAATGCTCAGGTGCTACATCCTTATGTCCTGACAGAGAAGACAGAACCTGGGGAGAGTAGGTGACTTGTTAGAGGTGAGAGATATGATGGTATCAGACCTGTCCACTGTGTCCTCATTTATGCCTCTCAGTGACAGCTCCTCTGGCTTTAGCTCCCCCAGCCCCTGCCAGCCCTTACCATTGAAGATATATCATGTTCCTTTCTCCTTGGTGCCTCTCTCTGCCCTTATTCCACAAAGGTGGCCTCCACTTTCCAAACTGGGTTCATTTGCAAAAACACTTCAGTCAAGTCCTAGGAGGGCTTGTAGGGACCTGGTCTTCAGAAAACTCCACTTTCTGTACCTGTACCAGCTCCTGGGAGATCCCCAATCTCCACATCCCAGCTTTCACAAAACTAGGGCTCTTTCAGCTTATAGAAATGGCCTTTCTCACTCCCCCATCACTATTAGAACTTTCGGGCTCAAATTTATTCACGTAAACCAAAGAGGTAGGGTGGCTAGGTTGATTTTTAACATCTTTCATCAAGATCACCCTTTATCTACTCCACTAAGACCAAGATTGACTCCTCCTCCCTGCCTGTAGCTGGGACTCGTCTGCATACAACCACTTCTCTAAGGCTTTGATCATTGTTTCCTCGTCCACCACTTCACAATCTTACTATACTTTCCAGAAGTATAGTAAGAACTGTGTCACCTGAGGGGATGGGCACATCTCCACCAGATGTGGTATTTGGCCAGGCAGAGGTCCACATAGTTCCTAGTATCTTCCTTGAAGATTACACTTGCCCTGCGTTCTTGGGCTTCCCAGTCATCTCTGAAAGCCAGAGGTGGCAGCATGACCTCGCTTTTGAGGCACAGAAGGGGAGAAGGAGAGTGTCAGTGGAGGTCCAGAAATGGGCAAAACTATCTCTGACGGGGAAAGGATAAAAATAGGGCAGGGGGGTCTGCAAATGAGACATGATCTAAACTTGCCACCCATGCGTGATATAGGAAACATATGACGAGGATTGAGAGTCTGCTTCCATGTTTTCTAATTCAAAATACTAATGTCTTTTCAGAATTTGCCATGTTCAGAAAGGTTTTTGGGTACTGGGTATGGGCATTTCAAGGAAATAATGCTCTTATCTATGTGGCGCTTCACATCTAGTAAGGACAAAAACAATTTCAAGCCACATGAAGTTTATGATAGACCTGGTTGGAAAAAGAAAGAAAAATTGCATCTGCAGGAGTCCATTGATTCATATGGATCATTCTCACTCGAGGGAATTACAAATTGCTCTCAGATATATCCTTGTCTGAGTCTTTGCTAGAAAGACACATTGCTTCCTTGGCCAAGTTTCAAATTTCTTGAAAAGTTGTCATCCATGGGACCTTTTCTTCCCCCCATTCTGGCCTTAATACCTCAACTTTGAGTCACTCTTACAAATCATTCTTCTTCTTTTACACAGCAAGTGTGTTCAGAATTCACATGCGTATACACATATTCATCACCCTACACCAGGGTCTTAAATGCAGCTCAGATAATCCTTATGTGCTCTTTGTCAACCCCAGACACTGTAAGCTGCCTCTCTCTTTCTCAAAAAATTGTATTTGTTCCCTTGTCCTCATTCTTATCAAGTTTACTTCTAAATGCACTTCTCTGTAGTATGGAATCTATTACATATAAACAATATAATCTTTCCCCTAATTTCTTGTTACCTATATTATCTTTTTCCTTTTTTTCATTTAAATTAAATTTATATGAACTGATACCTAAAAACATAAATAGTATATCTATTAATGGAGTAAATAGATCTCTTGATGCATGCACATGTTGTATTATCTTTGTTTCCTAAAATATTTTTTATTTCTCTTTGTGAAAATTTCCAGTATGCTCTCTTCTTGCTTTTGGAAATAAAGTTCATTATTGTTATCTATAGTCACCCTAACTGTGTATTTGCACCAGAACTTCTTACTCCTATCTAAGTAAAACCTATAACTAGTTGATCAATCTGTAGCCTTCCATTTCTAACCCACACACTTTTCAGACTATGGTAATCACAATTCTAGTCTAAACTTCTAAGCTTTTATGTGGTCAACTCTTTCAGATCTGACACATATTAAGATTAGAAAGACAAGTGACTTATTTCACTTAACCTAATGATCTTCAGGTCCATGCATGCTGCAGCAAATGAAAGAATTTCATTCTGTTTTTTTTTGGGGGGAAGAATATTTCATTGTGTAAATGTACTTCATTTTATTTATCCATTTATCAGTTGATGGACACTTAGATTATTTCCATTTCTTAGCTACTGTCAGTAGTGCTGCCATAAACGTGGGAGGACACGCTCTTCAACATCCTGATTTCATTTCCTTTGGATATATGCTCAGCAGTGGATTGTTGTATTATGTGAAAAATTTGGCAAGATTGTCTGATAATGTCTTTGTATTTCCATTGTTTGTAAAGGATAGCTTTGCTGTGCTTTGTATTATTGACTGGCAGATTTTTCTTTTGGTTCTATGAAAATCTCATGGCACTCACTTCTGATCTATACGTTTACTATTGAAAAGTTCATAGTCAGGACACCCTTATGTGTTGTTTCTTTTGTTTTGATTCCTTGAGACTCTTTAGGTTTCATCTTTGAGAGCTGTATTATATAATATGTAAAGAGTCCAAGGGTCCAGTGAAATCTAGGTGTCCAACTTAGTTTTCACCTCCAAGCAGAGACTTAACTCTATAGTGTGCTGCCTGGTGCTTTGGGAAGCAATGAGGAGGGTGGTCCTGTGGCCACCAATCCTACAATACTATGTTGCACACTGAAGCCACAGCCTGCCAAGGCAACACAGAACTGGGGAGGGACCGAGGCCCTCACTGCTGTGAGGTGCCTACTGCTGAGGTGGATTCATGGCCAAGATTCCTGCAACCAGCCACAGGCTCTTCTCGAATCTGTCCCACCAGCACACAGATCTTTCTCTCTCTATGAGGTCTGTCCTACATTTGAGGACTCTAATTTCTACTCAGTGCTGAGAATAGCCCTGGTGGGTCTGCCATTGTGCTCTAAGACAAAGTCCTGTTTCTGCTTTTGTGTCCTACTCCTTATCAGGTGGAGTCTTGATTTTCCTTCTGTCAAGACAGCTTGGAGGAGTGGTGGTGGAGACAGTCTCTTTGATGCCCAACTAAACATAGTCCCAGAGTCTCCATCTGGGTTTACTAGCATGGGGACGAGGGTTTTGAGCACTGCTGGGCACCAGCTTTTTTCTGAGTTTCAAGTCTACGGCCTGGACTTAATTACTTTTCCGTTTCTCAAGAAGGAAGCATCTTTCTTCATGCTGGGCTGCTTGGATTAAGGGAAAGGGCAACTCTTATTTTCCTTTTTCTTTCAATGTGTATTTTATTTTTATTATAGTAAAAGCAGACATTCACCAGATTTGTTTTTTCTTTTCTTTCTTTTTTTTTTTTTATACATCTGGTTTATTTTCTTGTATCAAGCCATTGGGTGTGTGAATAACTGTTTACTTCATGTATTTGTGGGAGATCACTGAATTACTATGTTGATCTGAGATCTGAACTACATAATCTCTTGCCATGATACATATGCATTAATACTTTATCACTTGCAATATTGATCTGACAGTGCAGTGTTAAATTCACCTCCCAATATGAGTTTATACAGAAGTTGCTTGAAAAATAAATGTAGAGAAAATCTGTTATAGTAATGATGGAAGGAGAAACTGTGATTCACAGCATTTCACCCACAGTTCTCTGGCCCTTCCTGCCAATGAGCTAAGAATTCTGATGTCTGAATCTGGAAAGGAGAATTGCAACTTTGCAGGAATACATAAATTCCACTGTGATGTGTTCAATCCCATCCCTGTGCCCATACACCTTTTAACCCAGTGCAAAAATATCTCTGGCTATACATATATAAACACTCAATTCAACTGAGAAAAGTAGGGCCTCATTCTTGTCTTTCTTTTGAAAAGTATTGCAAACAGAGTGTGTGTGTGGTAATTTATGTGTAATCCTAAAAATAGTAAATTAGAGAAACAAAGCTATGAAAATTGATTTTATGTGAAATCATCCTACAATAAACCTATCATGTCAAGCAAGAGAGTTGAGAAAGGAAAGGAGAATATTTGAAGTTTATGAGAAGGAAAAAAATGAAGTCCATCATCCACAGTTTTTTCAAACACTCAGGGTCTATGAAAGAACCTTTCTGTCCTCTCTGGACCATTCATCTCCTACTCCCCCAAGGGCAAGACACTCGCTTCCTTAGAACTTTTCATTCTCCAATACAGTGGGGAATTCATGGACCATACCTGAGCAGATGACTCCTGCGTCTTCACTGTGTGAGCAGTCGTTATCGCCCCAGCCCTCCGAAAGGCACTTCCACAGATGGGACTCCTCTCCTGTGCACTCCAGGTCATCTAGCCAGATGGGCCCGGATCCCTCCCCGAATTGAGCTGTATCCTCCAGGGCCACTCCACAGCCCAGCTCTCTGCACACCACGTGGGCATCACTCAGGTCCCACTTGTCATCACAGACAGTGCCCCAGGAATTCAGGTAAAAGATCTCCACTCTGCCTGCACAGCGACTGTCCCCATCCACCAGGCGGAGCTCTGAGCTCTCTAAAGAGAAAAAAAAAAATCATGTCAATAGTTGTATTTACAAAGAGAATGAGAAGGGTTTTCTTGTTCTGTGGTACTCCCTCCTCCACCCAAGCAGTTGGCACCATCTACTTTTCAGAGTGCAGAGTTTGCTGGGTAAGACATGGAGTCATTCATTATACCAGGGCAGCAGCTAAGTCTCAGTTCCTACCAAAACAAGTAGGAAAATTAATCATATAAAAAATGGTATTAAACTCATTGTAATCTAGTAAGTAGTCTCAGGTAGAAGTTATGTAGGTCCTACAGAGTTAAACTTGTTATTGGTAGAGTTCTGCATATGATGTGACAAAACAAATTGAGAAATGCCAATATTCCTATTTGACCAGTTGAAAGTGTCTTTTCTGAATGATTTCTAAGAGTTACTATAATGGGCCAATATCTGAATTGGTTTCTGATAAAGTACATATATTTAAGTATTAATGGCCTGAGATTATCAGAGCACAGGGGATGGAGTAAGAAATGAAGATGAAATCATCAGAAGTCTCAGGTGACTGCCATGAATCCAGGAAGAAAATGTAGTTACATAGGCATTAAGACTGAAGAATGAATGGATCATGAGACAAACCATTGTTAACCTAATATATTTCACTAATGATTCTAGGCTCCACAGGTCAACTATGGATATTTAATTTCAAATCTGTGTTCACTGTAGGTAGATTGGGCAACCTTCCCAAATAGATCCTGTCAGATATTAATATTTTCCCAATGCCACTAGAAATCATAGAATGTTACTTGTTCCCCCAAATATAATTAATCTGTGCTTGGACATCCTGCCAGGAGTTCTTGATAAGGAGGCAAATATCAGAATAGAAGTACCCTTTTTGAAATAAAATGCCTGGGAATCAACTTAACAAAAGAGGTGAAAGACCTCTACAACAAAAACTATAGAACACTAAAGAAAGAAATTATAGAAGACCTCAGAAGACGGAAAGACCTACCTTCTTCTTGGATAGGCAGAATTAATATTGCCAAAATGTCCATATCACCAAAAGCATTATACAGATTTAATGCAATTCCAATCAAAATCCCAATGACATTCCTCAAAGAAATAGAAAAAGCAGTCATGAAATTCATCTGGAAAAATAAGAGACCCAGAATAGCTAAAGCAATCCTTAGCAAGAAAAGTAAAGCAGGTGGCATCACCATACCAGACTTTAAATTATACTACAGAGCAATAGTAACAAAGACAGCATGGTATTGGCACCAAAACAGACTGGTAGACCAATGGTACAGAATTGAGGACACAGAGACTAATACATATAATTTCAGCTATTTTATATTAGACAAAGGCGCCAAAAATGTACAGTGGAGAAAGGATAGCCTCTTCAACAAATGGTGCTGGGAAAACTGGAAATCCATATGCAACAAAATAAAATTAAACCCTTACCTCTCACCATGCACAAAATTCAATTCACTGTGGATCAAGGACCTAGGAATTAGACCAGAGACAATACGCCTAATAAAAGAAAAAGTAAGCTCCAATTTCCAACATGTCGGATTATGCCCTAAGTTCCTTAATAAGAATCCTGTAGCACAAGAATTAATATCAAGAATTAATGAATGGGATAGATTCAAACTAAAAGGCTTCTTCTCAGCAAAAGAAACAATCAGCGAGGTGAATAGAGAGCCAACTAATTGGGAACAAATATTTAATACATGCATATCAATAGAGCACTAATTTCTAGAATATAAAGAACTCAAAAACCCTAACACCAAAAAAAAAAAAAATCCAATCAATAAATGGGCTAAGGAATTGAAAAGACACGTCTCAGAAGAAGATACACAATTAATCAACAAATACATGAAAAAATGCTCAACATCGCTGGCAATTAGAGAAATGCAAATCAAAACTACTCTAAGATTTCATTTCACTTTAGTCAGAATGGCAGCTATTAAGAACTCAAACAACAATAAATGTTGGAGAGGATGTGGGGAAAAAGGCACACTCATACATTGCTGGTGGGAATGCAAAATGGTGCAACTGTTATGGAAAGCAGTATGGAGATTTCTTGGAAAACTGGGAATGGAACCACCCTATGACCCAGCCATCCCACTCCTGGGTCTATATCCAAAGGACTTAAAAACAGCATATTACAGTGACACAGCCACATCAATGTTTATAGCAGCACAATTCACAATAGCTAGGTTGTGGAACCAACATAGATGCCCCTAAGTAGATGAGTGGATAAAGAAAATGCGGTATATATACACAATGGAATTTTACTCAGTGAATAAAAGAGAATAAAATAATGGCATTTGCAGGTAAATGGATGAAGTTGGAGAATATAATGCTAAGTGAAGTTAGTCAATCTCAAAAATCCAAATACCAAATGTTTTCTCTGATATAAGGAGGCTGATTCACAGCGGTGTTGGGTTGGGGTACATAGGAGGATTAGAGGAACACTAGAATGGTCAAAGGGGAGGGAGGGGAAGGAAGAGAGCAAGGGGGGATGGAGGGGAAACAAAAGAAAAGGTGGATGAATAAGATGACTATCATTATCCTAAATGCATGACTAAAGATTTGAATGGTACAAATATACATTGTATACAGTATTATGTAAAAAGATGCTCTATATGTTTATTATGAATTATAATGCATACTATTATTACATATACAACACTTTGAATAAAAAAAAGAAGTACCCTTTTTGTGACTCTGTGAGTGAAAAGAGTCAGGGAACACAAGGGAAACTGTATTCTGAGAAGAGAAAGATAAAGAAAACTGGGTACCAATAAGAAAATGACAAGAAATGTTAATGACATGGAGAAGCATTAAGGCAGCCCAGAGAAAAGTACAAAGCAACTTACAACTTCAGCTGCATCTGTCTTACCTGTGGGAGAAACACATGGTTCTTAACAAGCTTTAGATCAAGTTCGGGGAGTTGTTCTGGGAGGGACTCCTTCCATATAACAAGACAGATTTGGAGAAGGAATTCATCACATTGCTCAGCAAGCTCTCAGAGTGCTATCACTGGGGACCATCTTGAGAAAGGAATTTTTGACACTTTTTTTTCTTTTTAATATATATATTTTAATTTATTCCTTACCAATATGTATTTCATCCATTTTTAAATTATTTAAATGGATTTTTATCTTCATCTTTTTTTCTTCAAAGTAGTTTTATTTTTAATTTTTTATTCCCATTCTTCAACTCTTTGTATTTTCCTTCTGCAATCTTCCTTTTTGGATTATTTTTCCTTTTATTAATTTACTTTCTTGTTCATTCTATATTTATTCTTCCCCTTATCTATTGTTACTGCTTTCTTAGTTGCAGTTTAATTGAGTATTACTGTGTTTTTATAGCTGATTTATGTGGCAGATACTGTTATTCATTTTTTCCTTTCTGAGTCATGATGGTGAGTAAGCCAAGAACCTCAAACATGTTGGGTGTGCTTTGCCACTGAGCTATACCTCCAGCCCCTTGAGTGAAGTTGTACCTTAATGTATCCATGACCTAGCCCTGTTCGAGCCTTGATGGATGTTATGATTTGGATGTGAGGTGTACCCCAAAAGCTCCTGATTAGGCGATGCAAGAAGTTTTAGAGGGGAAATGATTGGGTTATGAGAGTCCTAACCCAATCAGTAAATTAATCCCCTTGTCTTTGACTGACAGAAGACAACAGGGAGTTGAGTGTACTCGAAGGGGGAGGATTATAATGGGGCATCATGTTGTCTAATCAGGGTAAGAAGAACATGAGGAGAGTGGAAAACTGAAAAACTGATAATGGAAAATGCTTGGAATCTGCATGAGGATGAAATATCTGGAAAGGGAGCATCAAGAATATGTGTTCTAAAGAGAAGAGACAATAGGCAGAGAGGGAACAATGCAAACAAGATCTTGAGCTGGACCACGAGCAACCTCATCTAGACCCCGGACTGGAACCCATCGCGAGCCACTCCAGCGGATGGGAACACCTCTCCTGTGCAGAGAGGAACATGGCGCTGTGGTTCTCTATCCACCAGTGTGCGACTGCACCCAAACTACTTCCATCTTGGGACACTGAGCCACCGCCATAGCCCTTCCCACATGGTAATCTACTGTGACACAACTGACAGGGCCAGGAGGCAGCTGCCTGTTGCAGCACCACGCGCCACAGTGTACCGTTGCTGAACAGGCCACCCAACGCCATTGCACAGCCCATCCCCAGCCCCATCTCTGAAAGCAGTTGCCGCCATCTTGGGACACCCCCACTGCCATCTTGGGTTACCTCCTCTATCACCTCCGTCACCTTTAGTTGGGGCAGATTCTATCTTGGGACATCAACTGAGGCCTGGAAGCCCAATAGCAAGGTACCTATAGGCTTGATGCTACTGCCGCTGAAGCCGGAATTAGACAGACAGGTAAACTGAGTGCTTCAGCGTGCTTCTCTAATGTTCCCACTTCAACATGTGAGGCAGCGGGGACTCATCACCGATAACTGGTGGTATCACCGCCACCAACTAGGGACTGCTTTCATCTAGGGACAACAAGCAGGACCTGGAAGACCATCACCAAGGTCCCTGTGGGCCAGGTTGCACCAGAGGTGTCCCTACTAGGTGTGCTAACAGTCACCATCTTGTTGCAGAGACAACAGGGAGCCTTGCCTGGGGTCACCCCTCTCTCTCTCTCTCTTTTTCAGCTTCTAATAGCTAACTGCTGTTGATTCCTCTTTCACTCGTCCCATAATCTAATACCTCTATAGTCTTACATCTCCCTCACAAACACCACATCCTACCCCCCTTCTCTCTCAGTCCACCACTGGAAACTGTAAACCCTTACGCAAACCTACTGGCTACATGGTGGAAGATAACTGTACTCATCATTTCTGTTTATAGTGGCAAATCTGTAAGTGTCTAGATAGAAGCTAATTGATTTATGGCTGCATATTAATTGCATTGGGTGTTGTAAACTGTAAGAGCCTTTAATGAGGAAGTAGCTAAGATGGCGGCTGGCTGAGAGCCAAGAGGAGGCGTTTACTTGTTTACACCTGACCTTAATGTAATTGAGAATCTTTCTGTGCCCGTGGGCACTGCGTACCGCACCTGTAAGTTGAGCTTGTGACATGTGTATGCTTGTTAAGGTAAAGAGTATTTAAAGAGACTGTGGGGGAATCAGTGAGAGAGAGAAGAGAAGATAGAGAAGAAGAAGAAGCAACAATAAAGGAACTACTCATTCCCAGTCTGCCTCCGATTTCTTTCCCGTGGTATCGTTGCCTAAGGTGGCAACAGTAAACATTGATCTCCTCCTTAAAGGTGAGGTATTTCTAACTTGCAGGGACACTACAAGATTATAGGGCAGCAACTGCAGTACCTCAGATCTGCACTGCAAGAGAGAAAGACACATAGACAACATGAAAAAACAAGGGAGGAAAATGCTCCAAACACACCAAGATACTGTAACAATAGAACCTATTGACAGCACAGTAGATGAAATGACAAGAGAAGGAGTTTGGAATGTACATAATTAAAATGATCTGCGAATTAAAGCATGACCTAAGAGAGCAAACACAGGCAAAAATTGATCACTCTTAAAAAGAGATGAGAGAGCAAATACACTCTTAAAAAGAGATAAGAGAGCAAATACAGAGATAAGAGAGAGCAAAAGATTACTTAAAGAAAGAGATTGTGGGAAACAAACAAACAAACAAACAGAAATCCTTGAAATGAAGGAAACAATAAACCAAATAAACAACTCAATAGAAAGTCACAGGCAGCGAGGAAAGGCTCCTAGGCTGGGTCTGGGTGCTTGGCAGTGGCGGCCTCATCCTCCACTCGTCCTCCCTGGGCCCGGAGACGCCCCCTGCTCCAGTCATGCTGATCAGAGTATGGAAGCAGCTGACTACGAAGTGCTGTCCATGCGGGAACGGCTATGGCATGAGCGGTCTGCAAGTGCACCTCTCAATCCTTCTGTTCGCGACTCTCTCCATCCTCTGCCACCTCTTCCTGACCCACTCCAAGAAGCCTGCTGAGTTCACCACGGTGGATGATGAAGATGCCACAGTCAACAAACCTCGTTTTCTCTTCTCCAACCTGTCCCTCATATGCCTCATGCCCTTTGCATATTTCTTCACTGAGTCTGAGGGCTTTGCTGGTTCCAGAAAGGGTGTCCTAGGCAGGGTCTATGAGACGGTGGTGATGTGGATACTTCTCACTCTTCTGGTGCTGGGCATGGTATGGGTGGCACCAGCCATTGTGGACAACAAGGCCAGCAGGGAGTCCCTGTATGATTTCTGGGAGTACTACCTCCCCTATCTCTACTCCTGCATCTCCTTCCTTGGGGTCCTGCTGCTCCTGGTGTGTACTCCACCAGGTCTCTGCGGCATGTTCTCAGTCACTAGGAAGCTGCTGGTC
The DNA here is from genome assembly GCA_025594165.1 of Tamias sibiricus. NCBI lineage: Eukaryota > Metazoa > Chordata > Mammalia > Rodentia > Sciuridae > Tamias > Tamias sibiricus. The sequence continues at coordinate 6,377,475 of CM046661.1, read as the reverse complement.
AAGCCCCGGTTACTGGAAATCCTGAAAGAACAGCTGTTCTTTGAGGAGGCTGCTGTGACTTGCAGGATCTATAATCCCCCCTCCTGCTGGCTGCCTTTCGACATGGAGTTGCTGCACAGACAGGTCCTGGCTCTGCAGACACAGAGGGTCCTGCTGGAGAAGCGGCGGAAGGCATCAGCCAGGCAGTGGAACCTGGGCTACTCCCTGGCCCTGCTGTGCTTGCTGGTGCTCACAGGCCTGTCTGTGCTCATTGTGGCCATCCATATCCTGGAGCTGCTCACTGATGAGGCTGCCATGCTACGGGGCATGCAGGGTGCCTCCCGGGCCAGGTCTCCTTCTTCACGTTGGGTTCCTGTGGTGCCATCATCCAGGTTGTGCTCATCTTCTACCTGATGGTGTCCTCAGTCGTGGGTTTCTACAGCTCTCCATTCTTTGGGAGCCTGCGACCCAGATAGCATGACACAGCCATGACTCAGATAATTGGGAACTGTGTCTGTTCCCTGGTCCTAAGCTCAGCACTCCTTGTGTTCTCTCGAACCCCAGGTCTCACTTGCTTTGACCTGCTGGGTGACTTTGGACACTTCAACTGGCTGGGTAATTTCTACCTTGTGTTCCTCTACAATGCAGCCTTTGCTGGCCTCATCACACTCTGTCTGGTGAAGACCTTCACCACAGCTGTGCGGGCAGAGCTGATTTGGGCCTTTGGGCTGGATAAACTACTGCTGCCTGTCTCTGGTTTTCTCTGGATATCCAGAAAGACCTAGCACCAGTGACCTCCCACTGGGGATGGGAGGGAGAAAACTGGACACTGCCATCTGCTGCCTAGGCCTGGAGGGGAGCCCAAGGGTGGTTGGACCTCAGGACCTGGAATCTGAAAGTGTGGGTGACAAGGGGAGCTGAGGCATCTGCACCGTTGCATTATCTGAGCCCGAGTTTGGGACCAGGCCTCTGCTTTTCCAGACTTAACTGTGGCCTCATCATAGGGTGGGGCTGGTTGACTGGATCTGGCTCCTGGTCCCAAAGTCTGTTTACACATCAGTCTGCCTCACTGTTGTTCAGAGCCATGCCTGTAGTCATATTTACATGATTTGATGTGCAATAGGGTAGGGATGGGGTGGGCCAGGGGCAGGCTTGAGAGGCAGGTTGTCTTCCTTGCCTTTGTACCAGCAAGCCTAAGCACTGTGCTATTCCAGAGGGGCTTTGGACTACTGGAGAAAATGGGGGCATAGGGTGGAAGAGGCTGCACCCATCAGCAATAAAGTTGATCCTCTTGGGGTGGAGTGGGAAACTCAATAGAAAGCATCACCAACAGCCTAGATCACTTGGAAGACAGAACCTCAGACAATGAAGACAAAACATATAATCTGGAAAGCAAAGTTGACCACACAGTGAAGATGGTAAGAAACCATGAACAGAACATCCAAGAATTATGGGATAGCATCAAAAGACTAAATCTAAGATTTATTGGGATAGAGGAAGGCACGAAGTTTCAAACCAAAGGAATGACAATCTCTTCAATGAAATAATATCAGAAAACTTCCCAAACATGAAGAATGAATTGGAAAATCAAATACAAGAGGCTTACAGGACACCAAATGTACAAAATTACAACAGATCTACACCAAGGCACATTATAATGAAAATGACTAGCATACAGAATAAGGATAGAATTTTAAAGGCTGCAAGAGAGAAGAATCAGATTACATATAGGGAGAGACCAATTTGGATCTCAGCAGATTTTTCAGCCTTCACCCTCAAGGCCAGGAGATTCTGGAATAACATATACCAGTGGATGAAAGAAAATGGATGCCAACCAAGAACCTTATATCCAGCAAAATTAAGCTTCAGATTTGATGTGAAATAAAATCCTTCTATGATAAACAGTAGTTGAAAAAATTACAGCAAGAAAGCCTGCACTACAGAACATTCTTAGCAAAATATTCCACGAAGAGGACCTTAGAAGATGGAAAGATCTCCCATGCTCCTGGATAGGCAGAATTAATATTGTCAAAATGGCCATATTACCCAAAGTGCTTACAGATTTAGTGTGATTCCAATTGAAATCCCAACGTCATTCCATATAGATATAAAAAAAGCAATCATGAATTCATTTGGAAAAATAAGAGAACCAGAATAGCCAAAGCAATCCTTAGCAAGAAAAGTGAAGCAGGAGGCATCACAGTATCAGACCTTAAACTATATTACAAAGCTATAGTAACAAAACTGCATGGTATTGGCACCAAAATAGACATGTAGACCCATGGCACGGAATAGAAGACACAGAGACATAAATCCACATAAATAAAGTTATCTCATACTAGACAAAGGCTCCAAAAACACACATTGGAGAAAAGATAGCCTCTTCAACAAATGGTGCTGGGAAAACTGGAAATTCATATTCAGAAAAATGAAACTAAACCCCTATCTCTCACCATGCACAAAAATCAACTCAAAGTGGATCAAAGACCTAAGGAATTATACTAGAGACCTTACGCTTAATAGAAGAAAAAGTTGGCCCAAATCTTCATCATGTCGGATTAGGCCCCGACTTCCTTAACAAGACTCCTAAAGCGCAAGAAATAAAATCAAGTATCAATATGTGGGATGGATTCAAACTAAAAAGCTTCTTCTCAGCAAAAGAAACAATCAGTGAGGTGAACTGAGAGCCTACATATTGGAAGCAAAGTTTTGCCACACACATGTCAGATAGAGCAGTAATCTCCAGGATATATGAAGAACTCAAAAAACTTAACAACAAACAAACAACCCAATTAATAAATGGGCTAAGGTGAGGAACAGACACTTCTAAGAAGAAGATATACAATCTATCTTCAAATATATGAAAAAATGTTCAACATCTCTAGTAATTAGAGAAATGCAAATCAAAATTAATCTAAGATTTCATCTCACTCCAGTCAGAATGGCAGTTATCAAGAATACAAAAACAACAATAAGTGTTGGCGAGGATGTGGGGAAAAAGGTACACTCAAACATTGATGGTGGCACTGCGATTTGGTGCAGCCAATCTGCAGTATGGAGATTCCTTAGAAAACTTGGAATGGAACCACCATTTGACCAGCTATCCCACTCCTTGATTTATATTGAAAGGACTTAAAAATACATACTACTGTAATGCAGTCACATCAATGTTCACAGCAGCACAATTCACAATAGCCAAACTGTGGAACCAACCTAGATACCCTTAAATAGATGAATGGATAAAAAAACTGTGGAGGCTGGGGTTGTGGCTCAGTGGTAGGGCACTTGCCTTACACGTGTGAGGCACTGAGTTTGATCCTCAGCACCACATAAAAATGAATAAACAAAGTAAAAGTATTGTGTCCATCTACAAATATATATATGTGTGTATATATATATATATATATATATATATACAGTGTTATATGTACAAATTATTACAGTTGCAGGTAAATGAATGGAGTTCGAGAATATCATGCTAAGCAAAGTAAGCCAATCTCAAAAAAACCAAGGCCAAATGTTTTCTCTGGTAATTGGATGCTAGTCCATAATGGGGGGAGGGCATGGGATGAGTGGAGGAAATTTGGATGGGGCAAAGGCGAGGGGAGACACGGGGGTAGAAAAGATGGTGAAATGGGACAGGCATCATTACCCTAGGTACATGTATGATTGCACGAATGGTGTGACCCTACTTTGGGTACAACCAGAGAAATTAAAAATGGTGCTCCATTTGTGTATAATGAATTGAAGAGCATTCTGCTGTCATGTATAACTGATTAGATCACATAAATAAAATAAAATAAAATAAAATAAAATAGATCTCAGGCTGGATAGTTAGTGTTGGTCAGTAGTGTGGCCATACACAGAGATGGGGTGTGAGGGAGGGCTTCAAAGGGAGAAAGGCAGGAATGGAGAGGCCAGGATGTCAGGTCTCTTTCTCTGTGAACTCTGGTTTACGCGCAGTTCCACCTTCACATTAAAGGGTAGCACTAGCGCCACCAGAGAGGGCCACCAGTTTTGCACCACTGATTGTAGTTTCAGCTCAGATGGAAACAAAAACTTGCCTGCAGTAGTACTATTTCCTTTTTATTTTCCTTTTCATTGTATATGGCACATTTCTAGCGCCAATAGTTAGAATGTCTCAGTCGAGGTAGAAAAACATTACATCCAAGTTCTATCTGAGAGAATCCACTGGGATGTCTGAGTAGACTGTCTTCCAATTCAAATGTTATGAGGACATCTTTGTCTCAGTCACAGAATTTTATTGTAACATCACAACTTTTCAAGGAAGATTTATATAATTTCATTAATAAAAATTGGAAACATTTCAGATAAAGAAATAGATCACCCAATGCAGGTTTCACCTTTACTCTTGTACTCTTCACTGATCAGAGAGACCTAATCCAGCTGTAGCCTAAGAGGATGAACAGTTAAATTCATATAATACATGTACTCAGATGATCAACTGAGACCTGTTGTTGTGCTGAACAGAGATCCTGAGGTGTTCAGAGGGCAGTATTATTGCAAACTCAGCAATACATTTATTTATCTTTAAAAATGCAGTGAGAATTTATTATGTTCTGGGCATTGTATTATAAAGTAACATATATCCCAAATCCTTGAAAGAATTTTTTGAAAAAGATATGATTTAGAAATTAGAGCCAGCTACCGTGTACACAGATGGCAGCTATTCTTGGGAGATGATTCACTCTGTTGCACTTAATAAAATATAAATACAACAAGCTGGGCATGGTGGCGCATGCCTATAATTCCAGTGGATTGGGAGGCTGAGGCAGGAGGATCACGAGTTCTAAGCCAGCCTCAGCAAAAGCAAGATGCTAAGCAACTCAGTGAGACCCTAAATAAAATACAAAATATTGTCTCTAAATAAAATACAAAATAGGGCTGGGGATGTGCCTCAGTGGTTGAGTGCTCCTGAGTTTAATCCCTGGTACTCCCCACCCCCTCCAAACACACACACACACACACACACACACACACACACACACACACAACAGTCAAAGCATGGTTCAGATGATGGTATACATTGTCCTTTAAACCCAGATCCCCTTTTAGAGAAGGTGGGTATTATTTTTTTATTTTTATTTTTAAATTTTAATTATTTATCTACTTATTCATAATGCACAAGTATAGCATCTTTTTACATACAACTGCTTGTATACAAAGTATATAAGTACCATTCAGATTTTCAATCATGCATTTAGGATAATGATATCCATCTCATTCAACCACCAATTTTTTTTCCTTTCCTCCTCCTCTCCCTCCCCCCTTGCTTCCTCCCTTCCCCTCTATTTCCTTTGACCATTCTAGTGTTCTTCTAATCCTATGTACCCCCATCCAACAACACTGTGAACTAGCCTCCTTATATCAGAGAAAACATTCGGTATTTGGATTTTTGAGATTGACTAATTTCACTTAGCATTATATTCCCCAACTTCATCCATTTACCTGCAAATGCCATTATTTTATTCTCTCTTATTGCTGAGTAAAATTCCATTTTGCATATATACCACATTTTTTTTATCCACTCATCTACTGAGGAGGGACATCTAGGTTGGTTCCACAACCTACCTATTGTGAATTGTGCTGCTATAAACATTGAAGTGGCTGTGTCATTGTAATATGCTGTTTTTAAGTCCTTTGGGAATAGACCCAGGAGTGGGATGGCTGGGTCATAGGGTGGTTCCATTCCCATTTTCCCAAGAAATCTCCATACTGCTTTCCATAGTGGTTGCACCATCTTGCAGTCAAAGGTGGGTATTATTATGGTCTACAGTTCTTCAGCTAATAGACATTTCTTATATTATAATGACTTAGAAATTCTCATTAGTTATAGTTGCAAAAACGTATAAGCTTTTGTAATGTCAATTGTATAAGGGGTCAATATCCAAGTTGTTAATTCTATTTTCCATAGGACTTGAAATTTCACAAGAATAAGTGTGTCCACATTTCAAGGATATTTATGACAAAAGGCTGGTGTGAAGGGAGAAATTATGTATGAAATGTGATAAAAATTATTAGGAGCTATGTTTTTATGAAATAATAGTCTTAGAATGGATTGGAATTGAATACAATTACAGACTCAAACATACACACACACACATACAACATGAACATGTATGTGGAATTTAGTAGTTATTAAATTATTCACATACCTACATTTAATTTTAAATAGTAATTTTTAAAATTATTAAACTATATATATATATTTATAGTATTAGAAAATTTAGGGATAGGTTTAAAAAAAAAAAGAAAATTAGACTCTGCTTGATATTGTTTATGGTACAAATTTTAAACTGGTTAAATATGTAGGTGTCAAAGAGAGTTATAACACATGGAGAAAAAATGATACCGGCTCTTTAGAAAATATCAGAGTGGATTATAAAGAAGACCCATTCTAGGGCTTTCTTATTAACATAAACTTTCTAGCATGTCCTCTAATATGTTTTTTTTCCAGATTGACTAAAGTCCTTCAATTATGTGATATAACACAAATCCTTTCATTGGTCTAGAATTGGGTAAAGAATTAATATTATGCTGATGATTATTTTGCTTTAAAACAGAATTTCACTACCTCACAGTTGTGGAGGATGGAAGTGGGACTGAGAGTGGCAGCAGATTGGCTCTTTCTCTCCAGACTTCCCCACTCCGCCCTCACTTCTGCTGGTCAACGACAGTCCTCCGTGTGACTTGGCTCACAGATGCATCACTTTAGTTGTTGTCTCTGTGTTTATCTGTCCCTCTTCTCTGTGCCTGTCTCTGTGACTCCCCTCTTCTGAGGATACAAGTCATGTTGGATTAGGAGTATGAGTGAGAGTCTTTAGAAAATGATTGAAAAATTCAATGCAAAACAGCAGGATGAAAATCTTCCACTTCATTTCTGCTATAATAACTGGCCCTTCTTCTAAATCTGTGGTGCTTCAGTGAAGATGTTTGAACCTCCTTCTCTGAAACATCACACTTAGAGTACAGAGCCATGTCCCAGTCTGATCAACTGTCCTAGGAGCAGTAAGATTGGTTCAGGAGGCACACTTGCTGTAGTTCATAAAGACTAAGCAGTGATCGATGACAATGATGTTAAAAGTAAAAGAGAAAGAAAAAGCATGAGGATTTTTATTTTTCCCCATGGTTGCATGTTGTTTCAATCATGACCACCACTGGAGATTACATGAGGCATGGCAAGGACATTTCAATATCTGAACGAGACTGGTATTTTCATGACGTGAAGTTTTGATATTGAAATAATTCTATAGAGAGTGTCATGTGAGGTAAATAGATTTTGGGTTCACCAGAGCCATCTATATGTTTGTTTTTTATCTCTGTGTTGTAACTTCTGTATTTTTACAGACTATTCTAAGTAACATTTCTCCAGAGGAGGGCCATGGCAAAGCCCAACCGACTTGAGCTCCTCACTGTTGTAGCACTGGTACAATGAAGAATGGTTACATCTAGCAATGCAGTGTACTGGGTACTCCTGGGAAGCTGCCAGTATACAGAGGAAATACTCCATAGAACAACTAGGCAACAAATTATGAAACCAGCCTGGCCTTTATGTATGAGATCTCAGCCAGCAGGAGAAACTGAGGGGAGCCCTTCTGAGGATGCTATGCTTTGGAACGGTATTGCCGGGCAATGTGGGAGCTATCCTGGATACACCCATTAAATCTGTGCCACAGAAAGGGTCAAGTGTGATCTGGCAGGCTGCTATGGCTACCTGGACTACTGGCAGTAAAGGCTTTTGTAACATGCTCCAGGATTGGGGAATTTTTAATGCTCTGGTAGCATAATAAGAAGGTTGAAATTTTGCAAGAAGATGGGGCAAGCGCTTTAATATGTGAACATGTTTTGATAATTTTATCCTATAAAATGTTCTTCTCTGAGGAAAAATTACATTTGTTTGAACGAGGTGTAATTTCTTTTCAGCTTGATGAGAAATTCATTCACTGATCTTGCTGATGAAGACCAAAATGTAATCAGAACATCAATTTTACTTTTCATTTTGAGAGTTCACTTCCACCCCTAAGAGCCAGCACAGCTTTGCACACAGGAAACCATCATGGGCCTTTGGCTAGAACCCAAGGAACTGGATATTCCTAGACATATAATAAGGGAGTGAGGAAAACTTCTTGCTCTTGTCGGGAAGGGTAGAGTTTCCCAAAGAAGAGGAACAGAGACTTCTTAACAGAGGGATTGAAAGAGGGAAAATAATTAAATAGAGGAGAGACAGAGAAGTGAGGAACATTGTTGAAGCAGGCAGGACCAACACCTGCAACTAGAAAAGCTGGCTCTCCAGGGATGTGTCTAGATCATTCCCATTTCAGGAGCTCAAACACTGGTAACCTGAACTCCACTGAGCCACAGGCCCAGTGTATGCCAGATTTTATGTAAGATCTGAGGAAGCCTCAAGGGAAAATATTCACCATGAAGACTTTCATAAGCACAGGGTTCTTCTAAGCAGCAGATTCTTGGTATGTGAGAGTACAAGTTCAAGTACCCACAGGGAAGGGAAAAAAGGACCATGAGAGCCTCTCTTCATCCTGAAGTTTCTAAGGCTAGATCCCTGCTCTGCCTACAGTGTTAACATCACTCATCTATGGACTTCTACATCTGGTGTAGATGTTTTTTTTTTCTGCACAATCAACCTAAGTGGTAGGAAGAGAAAGACACCTGCAGAAAGACAAAGTTCTTCCAAGAACCCAGGGCTGGGGAAACACTATAGTGAGGCAGAAAACATCTGAGCTGTGGGTTTGTGAAAAAAATCTCAAGGACTGGCTCAGGCTGCAGGTGCAGGTTTATCTGTGGTATAATTACAGTTCCTATCGAGGGGCTTTCTTTACAGGCACTGAGGTTTACCTCTGTCATGTACACATGCACAAATATTATCACTACCACAACTGTCCTCACCTTCAATCCAGCAGCGTGGCTCAGAGTGATTTCTATGGACTGTCTAAACAGCTGACTTCTGGGCAGGCATGCTCCCGCTCACATTTTCAGCCTTCAAAGTTTCTTCACCCATTTTCTCCTGCTTCTGTTTCAATTAGTCAGTCTTTTCCCTGCTTCTCTCTCCCTGTATTTTTCTTTCTTTCTCTGTTTCTTTCTCCCCATTTTCTCTTTCTGTACATTTCTCTCTCTCCTGCCCTTCTATCTCCCTCTTCCCCGTCCCCCCGTACACACAAACACACCAGTTACTGACTAAAAGGGCAGAAATACCCAATATGATGGGTAAGTATAATACAGAGTGCAGGAAGAATAGATCAGAGGACCAGGCTGAGGTCATCCTTCAGCCTCTAGGGAAACTTGGGAAGTGGGTTTTCAAATGTCATTGTGGAAGTCTAAAACATAGTTTCTGATCAATCTGGGAATAAACTTTACATATTTGCAACATCATGCTGCTGTACTTGAATAACTGAGATCCCCCACAGGAGAGAAATAGCATTCACTGTCACTTGGGATCATATTATGTCAAAATCAAGTGATCTATAAAGATGCATTGTCTTTAGGATCCTAATGACCTTAGCTCCTAAAGTCTTGGAGCTAATCCAGCAACTCCTTGATCTTAAAAAGTGGGTTTATGCTTACCTTGAGCATCTGCTGTGACAGTTAGGAGGAGAAAAGCCAGTCCGTGGAGAAGGCAGTGTCCCTGCATGGTCCTTCTGCTCCTTGTGTCCTCTGGTCACAGCATTGGCTTCCCCAGATGATCTAGGGAGTCCTCCCGGCTCTTAATGGGGCTCCTACAGCAGGAAGTGCCCTCCACTGACGTGACCATCTTCTGGGAGCCAATAGAAACTCTGCTTAACATCTTGGGGCTCCTACAGCAGGAAGTGCCATCCACTGACGTGGCCATCTTCTGGGAGCCAATAGAAACTCTGCTTAACATCTTCCCTGCCCTCAGAGATGGTAGGAAAAAGACACTTTCTGAAGTTTAAACACTGGTTAGCTGCTGAATCTTAATTATGTCCTTATATGAAATAGGAGGATTTCGGATGTCAGGTTTCTTTCTGTCTTCAAGGCTGATACAGAAAAACAATATAAAAAAATATGATCTTTTTTTTTTTTTCTCCTCCGGGTTTTGGTTCAATGGCAGGTTCCACCCAATTGCTAAGATTAGTCAGATGCAAGGTTTTGGGTCAGTTCCATTACCTAGTGAAACCAAGAAAAGATGACCTTTGTTGAGTGAAACCTAGGATTCCAGTGTCACAGGACCAGCATGTTGTGACGGCAAAGAATCAAGATGTCCCTATCAGTAAGAAGAAAAAGGAAGGGGAGTTGCAAATTGCAATTAGAAAGAAAAAGTGTTTGGGAAATGAATAAAGGTGAGTTGGACACCACAGGGATGCAAGTGTTGACCACGCAGGCTGAATTTTCCTCCCCTTTCATTTCTAGGTTGTAAGTGGAGCCTGCCCATAACTCTACTGACAACAGTTTATAAAGACTATCTTCCCCTCTTCAGTCATATCCCAGGGAGCTTTTACTGATTTCACATGGGGATAAACTTCACTTCCCTGGGACATGGTGGGATCACAAATTAGAAATTCGTTACATGGTCAATTCCCATTTTACAATTCAGCTCTCCTTCTTCTGACACTCCAGTCCTTATGGGGTTGATGACGTGTCGCCCTGCTCCTGGGTCCTCCTTTTCAGCATTTCTTTCTTTACCTCCTCTTCTTCCCTTCATTCTCATATAAACCAATTAGTCCACTTTCACATTCTCTTCTGACCTCCACCTCTGCACAGTGTGGCACACCTCCTCATGCGTTGTCTACTTGCTTGATCAATTACTGATACAGGGACATTAAAACACCCCACTTAAGACAGTAGCTTTGTATATTTCTTCCTTTGCTTGTATCATCCAGGCTTATGGATGTTGATGCTCTGCCATTATTTGAATGAGTATTTGTGGTGGATTTGTTTTCCTCACAAACTTTTCATTTTATCATAATGAAATGTCCTTCTTCATTTATTTTGTCTTGGGGTCTACTTTTCTTATGTGAGTATAGTTATACCAATTTTATTACAAGTAATTTTTTCATGTTATATCTCTTTTGATTCTTTTCCTTCACATTTTTTGGTAACTATATTTACAATTCACTTCTTATAGAAAACATAGTTGCATACTGATTTTAAAAATTATTTCACTCTGACATGATAACAGATTTTAGGTATTTGCAGAACTGGAGAGGACCCACATACCCTTCATCTAATTCCACCCAAATGTTACATGTTGCACAATAATAGTACAGTATAGGAACTTAACACTGTCACCAGCAATGCATGAGAGATCTGATTTTTTTTTTTTTTTGCATCCACTCTTACATTTAGTAGTTGGCATTTTTCATTTTATTTTACTAGGTAATAGTGATACTGTGTCATAGTTTAAAATTGTTCCTTTAATGGCTAGTTTTGATGAACGTCTTTCATGTGTCTATTTGACATTTATGTCTACTCTCGGTTGAATCATTTGTTGATGTCTATTGCCAATTTTCTAATTGGATTTTTATTTAGTGTTGAGTTTTGAGAAATTTTTATATATTCTAAATATAACTTCTTTATCATATATTTGTTTTGCAAATATTTTCTCTCTGTCTGAGGCTTTCCATCCTCTTTACATGGAATTTTATAAGAAAAGTTTTTAATTATGATTAAGTCTAATTTATCAATTTTTACCTATGGAACATGATTTTGGTGTCTTCTACTAGCTCTTTGCCTAGCCTTTGATCACAAATATTTTCTCTTAAATTATATTTTAAAAGTTTTGTGGTTTTACATTTTATATTTAAACCCAGGATGCATTTTCAGTTAACTTTTGAATAGGGAGTGAAACTTAGGTAAGGTTCAGTTTTTTTCTTTGCTCATGTATGCCTAATTGCATCACCACCTCTAGGCTAGTTTTTTTTCCCATTTAACTGGTTTTGCACCTTTGTAAAAATTTAGTTGACTGTTTGTGTGAGTCTGTTTCTGTGTTCTCTGTTCTGTTCCATCAACTTACACATCAGTCCCTTCATTTTTGCCAGATGGTCTTCATTAGCATAGCTGTAAATATCATGATAGTGAACATACTGACTCCTCCCATGTTATTATTTCCTCCCCATTTTTAGATATTCTCATTCATTTTTCTTTTTGCATAAATTTTAAAGTAAGCTAGACTTTAGATAGAAATTGACCTAAATCTAATGATTTTCTAATCCATGAATAGATTTGTCTCTCCATTTGTCTTTTTAAATTTCTTTTATACTTTTTTAGACTTTATGCTTACAAATCGTTGATATATCTTTTTGAATGTACATGTAAATATGTGTTTTTTTGGTTATTGCAAATGACATTTTTATTATGTTTCTAATTTTTATTTTGTTTAATGCTAGTATATATAGAAATTCTACTTATTTGTTCATTGTGGGAAAACACACATAAAATTTATTATCTAAATACCATTTTTAACTGTACAGTCAGTCTTTAAGCTTAATCCATGTGGTAGGTGGTACAGAATTTCCTTCCTTATAGGGCTGCATGGTATTCCATACACTATAGAACACATTATGCAATGTCCCTTAGTAATGGTTTGTTCTTTGTTTCTACTTACTTAATTTTTAAAATTATTTTATATTTTTTGGTACCAGGGATCAAACCCAGGGACACTTAACCACAGAGCAACATCTCAAGCCCCTTTTTTATTTTTATATTAAGACAGGGTCTTGCTACATTGCTTAGGCCCTGCTAAGTTGCTGAGGCTGGCTTTGATCTTGTGATCCTCCTGCCTCAGCCTTCTGAGCCTCTCAGATTACAGGCACGTGCTACCACGCCCACCTTCCTACTTATTTTTGATTAGTATTTCCTTGTTATATTTTTCTCTGTGATTTTATTTTCAAACTATTTGTGACATATTTGAAATGGCTTTCTTGTAGACAGCACATGCAATTAGATCATTGAAAAAAATGTACTCTACCAATTTCAGTCTTTTAATCAATATAGTTAGTTCATTTACAATCTGTAATTATTGATATGTTAGGGTTCACATCTGACCTTTTATTATTAATTTATTTATTTTTGTTAATTCTCTCTGATTTTCAGTTCTCTTTTCTCCCTCTCTCTCTCTCTTTTTTTTTTACAGCTGACCTCTGGGCTATTTGATCAATTTTTATAAATCTGTGTGATTTATTCACTATGTTTTCAAATACAAGTATCTTTATGTGTGTGTGTGTGTGTGTGTGTGTGTGTGTGTGTGTGTGTGTGTTTTAGTGGTTGCTTTAGGTATTGCAACATAATATAATGTCATACTTGGGCTTTATGGACCAATTACTAATCAAACTAAACTAAGCTGTTTAATGTATACAGATGTGTACTGGTGTTGGCATTTGACCACTCTTGGAGAAATGTAGAAATCTTCCCCTTGAAGTCTCTTTAATATCTGTCTTTTATAATAAAGTTGTTATAAATGTTTCCTCTACATGGATTGAAATCCACATCAGATATGATTAAGTTTTTTTTTTGTTCAAAATCCAGCATAATTTTAAAAACTCAAGAGGAGAAGGGCACTGTATTATACTCACCAATGTATTTACCTATTTCACTTCTCTTTCTGCATTGCTGATATTCCACTTTTTCTTTTGATATCTCTCCCTTTTATTTGAATAACTTCAGTTGGCCACCCTTTTAGGGCATGTCTTTTAACCACAAGTTTTCTTATTTTTCTTCCTCTGCCCTTTGTGTAAGAGTGTCTTTATTTTATCTTTATTCCAGAAGAATCTTTCCCCTGGGTTTGAATTCTGAGCTGACAGTTCTATTGTTTTAACACTTGGAAAATGTGCTGCTTCTTTCTGGTCTCCATTATTTCCTATGAGAAATCAATGGTCATTCAAATTCTTGTTCTCTTATAGGCAATGTGTTATATTTTTCTGAATCATTTAAATAATTCTTTCTTTGTCTTTAAGTTGTAGAAGTTTGATTATATTGTGTGGGGTTTATTTGAGTTGATCTTGTTTGGGGGGATCACTGTGCTTATTGCATGTTATAGATTTATGCCTCTTCTCAAACTTAGAAATTTGAGCCATCATTTTTTGGACACTTTTTCATTAACTACATTTATTATTTTCTCATAGGTCTCAGAGGTTTGGTTTTGTGTTTATTTATATGCAGTCTTTTTCTTTCAGTTCTTCAGATTAAAAGTTCCTATTGATATACTTTTTAGTCTAAGTCCTTATGCACTGCCAAGTCACATCTTTAGTGCTGAAGCATTCCTTGTTCCTGGTATCGAGGTGGTGACAAGTGACATCTCTCGTCTGAATTCTTCTCTGGAATTATTCTCTGCTGCTGAGAATTTCCTCATCTGAGGTTATACCTTTCCCCAGAGACAGTCCATACCAGTGTCTTGTCAAAGTAGGAATATAAAGGAACTGTTTGTTTGCTTCACTTTAGGAAAACTCTGAAGAGTCAATGTTTTTGGGGAGGGGATTTAAAAACTTTTTAATTTGTTTTAATTAGTTGTACATGGCAGTAGAATGCATTTTGACACACTGTACACTAATGGAGCACAACTTCTCATTCCTCTGGCTGTACATGGTGCAAAATCACACTGGTAGTGCGATATATATATATACATGTATATAGGGTATATATATATATATATATATATATATATATATATATACATGTATATAGGGTAATAATGTCTGTCTCATTCCACCACCCTTCCCACCCCCACTCCCCCTTTCCTCCCCTTACTCCCCTCAGCCCAATCCAAAGTTCCTTCATCCTGCCCCATCCCCCCCCATTATGGGTCAGCATCCAGTTATAAGAGAAAACATTTGGCTTTTTTTTTTTTTTGAGGTTAACTTATTTTGCTTAGCATGATATTCTCCAGCTCCATCCATATAGTTGCGAATGCCATAATTTCATTTTTCTTTAAGGCTGAGTAATATTCCATTGTGTATATATACACCACATTTTTAAAAAATCAATTCATCACCTAGGTTGGTTCCATAGTTTAGCTATTGTGAATTGAGCTTCTGTAAACATTGGTGTGGCTGAGTCATTGAAGTATGGTGATTTTATCTCCTTTGGGTATAAATTGAGGAGTGGAATGGCTGGGTCAAATGTTGTTTCCATTCCAAGTTTTCTGAGGAATCTCCACGCTACTTTCTTTCTTTTTTTAATTTTTATTGTTTTTACTCAGTGTTGTTGTATATATAACAGTAGCATGCTTCACAATTTGTAATACACACAAAGAGCACCTTTTTACATATCACTGTTAGTATACAAAGTATATTCATATCTTCATGTCTTCAAACATGCATTTAGGGTAATGATAACCCTCTCATTCTACCATCTTTTTTTTTCTTCTTCTCTTTATACCCCCTTGCTCCCTCCCTTGTCGTTCCTCCCCATTGACCTTTCTGGTATTCCTCTAATTTTCATATGCTCCCCAACCCAACTCCACTGTGAATCAGCTTCCTTATATAAGAGAAAACATTCAATATTTGGATTTTTGAGATCAGCTAACTTCACTTGGCATTATATTCTCCAATTTCATCCATTTACCTGCAAATGCCACTATTTTATTCTCTTTTATTGCTGAGTAAAATTCCATTGTGTATATATACCACATTTTCTTTATCCACTCATCTACTGAGGGGCATCTAGGTTGGTTCCACAATCTAGCTATTGTGAATTGTGCTGCTATAAACATTGATGTGGCTGTGTCCCTGTAGTATGCTGTTTCTAAGTCCTTTGGAAATAGGCCCAGTAGAGGGATGACTGGGTCATACTCTGGTTCCATTCCCAGTTTTCCAGGGAATCTCCATAATGCTTTCCATAATGGCTGCACCATTTTGCAGTCCCACCAGCAATGTATGAGTGTGCCTATTTCCCCACATCCTCTCCAACATTTATTGCTGTTTGTGTTCTTAATAGCTGCCATTCTGACTGGAGTGAAATGAAATCTTAGAGTAGTTTTGATTTGCATTTCTCTAATTGCCAGAGATGTTGAACATTTTTTCATGTATTTGTTGATTGATTGTATAACTTCTTCTGAGAAGTGTCTGTTCATTTCCTTGGCCCATTTAGTGATTGGGCTATTTGTTTTTTTGCTGTTAAGATTTTTAAGTTCTTTATATATTCTAGAGATTAGTGCTCTATCTGATGTGAATGTGGTAAAAATTTGTTCCCAATTAGTAGGCTCTCTATTCACCTCACTGATTGTTTCTTTTGCTGAGAAGAAGCTTTGTAATTTGAATCTATCCCATTTATTGATTATTGATATTAATTCTTGCGCTACAGGAGTCTTATTAAGGAAGTTGGGGCCTAGTCTGACATGTTGGAGATTAGAGCTTACTTTTTCTCCTATTAGGCATAGTGTCTCTGGTCTAATTCCTAGGTCCTTGATCCACTTTGAGTTGAGTTTTGTATATGGTGAGAGATAGCAGTTCAGTTTCATTTTGTTGCATATGGATTTCCAGTTATCCTAGCACCATTGTTGAAGAAGCTATCTTTTCTCCAATGTATGTTTTGGCACCTTTATCTAATATAAGATAGCTGTAGTTGTGCACATTAGTCTCTGTGTCTTCTATTCTGTACCATTGGTCTACATGTCTATTTTGGTGCCAGTACCATGCTCTTTTTGTTAATATTGCTCTATAGTATAGTTTAAAGTCTGGTATTGTGATGCCCTCTGCTTCATTCTTCTTGCTAAGGATTGCTTTAGCTATTCTGGGTCTCTTATTTTTCCAGATGAATTTCATGACTGCTTTTTCTATTTCTATAAGGAAAGTCATTGGGGATTTTGATTGGAATTGCATTGACACTGTATAATACTTTTGGTAATATAGTCATTTTGACAATATTGATTCTGCCTATCCAAGAACAAGGTAGATCTTTCCATCTTCTAAGGTCTTCCTTAATTTCATTCTTTAGTGTTCTGTAGTTTTTGTTATTGAGGTCTTTCACGTCTTTTGTTAAGTTGATTCCCAAGTATTTTATTTTTTCTCGATGCTATTGTAAATGGGGTAGTTTTCATCATTTCCCTTTCAGAGGATTTGTCACTGATGTACAAAAATGCCTTTGACTTATGGGTGGTGATTTTGTATACTGGTACTTTGCTGAATTCATTTACTAGTTCTAAAAGTTTTCTGGTAGAGTTTCTTGGGTCTTCTAGGTATAGAATCATATCATCAGCAAATAGTGCTAGTTTGAGTTCTTCTTTTCCTATTTGAATCCCTTTAATTTCTTTCATCTGTCTAATTGCTCTGGCCAGAGTTTCAAGTACTATGTTAAATAACAGTGGTGAAAGGGGGCATCCCTGTCTTGTTCCTATTTTTAGAGGGAATCCTTTCAATTTTTCTACATTTAAAATGATGCTAACCTGGCGCTTCGTATAGATAGCTTTTATAATGTTGAGGTACGTTCTTATTATCTGTAGTTTTTCTAGCGTTTTGAACAGAAAGGGGTGCTGTATATTGTTGAATGCTTTTCCTGCATCTACTGAGATGATCATATGGTTTTTATCTTTAAGTATATTGATGTGATGTATTATGTTTATTGATTTCTGTATGTTGAACCAACCTTGCATCCCTGGGATAAACCCCAGTTGATCGTGGTGCACTATCTTTTTGGTAAGTTTTTGTATTTGATTTGCCAGATTTTTTTGTTGTTGTTGTGGTACCGGGGATTGAACTCAGGGGCACTTGACTACTGGATCACATCCCCAGCCATTTTTTTTGGTATTTTATTTAGAGACAGGGTCTTACTGAGTTGCTAAGTGCCTCGCCATTGCTGAGGCTGGCTTTGAACTCTTGATTTGCCAGAATTCTGTTGAGATTTTTAGCATCTATGTTTTTTAAAGATATTGGCCAGAAGTTTTCCTTTTTGGCTGTGTATTTGCCTGGCTTTGGAATTAATGTAATATTAGCCTCATATAATGAGTCTGGAAGAGCTCCCTCTTTTTTTATTTCCTGAAATAAATTGAAGAGTATTGGTATTAGTTCTTTGAAGGTCTTGTAGAACTCAGCTGTGTATCCATCTGGTCCTGGGCTTTTTTTGGCTGGTAGCTTTTTGATAGCATCTTCTATTTCTTCACTTGAAAGTGATCTGTTTAAATTGTGTATAGCATCCAGATCCAGTTTGGGTGATTCATGTGACTCTAGAAATCTGTCAATGCCATTAATATTTTCTAATTTACTAGAGTATAAGTTTTCAAAATAATTTCTAATTAACTTCTGTATTTCTGAGGTGTTTGTTGTGGTTTCCTTTTTCATTGTGGATGTTAGTGATTTGAATTTTTTCTTTCCTTCTTTTCATTAGCATCTCTCAGGGCCTGTCACTTTTATTCAATTTTTCAAAGAACCAACTTTTAGTTTTGTCAATTCTTTGAATTGTTTCTTTAGTCTCAACTTCATTAATTTCAGCTCTGATTTTAATTATTTCCTATCTTCTACTGCTTTTAGTGTTGATCTGTTCTTTCTTCTAGGGCTTTGAGGTCTGATGTTGAGTCATTTATTTGCTGTTTTTTTTTTCCTTCTTTTAAGGAATGAACTCAATGCAATGAATTTTCCTCTTAATGCTGCCTTCATAGTGTCCCAGATATTTCAATATGAAGTATCTGTGCTCTCATTCACCTCTAGTGCTCGGGTCTGGCCTCAGCTGGGGGTACAAACACGAGCGCTCAGCGAAGTACGAAGGCAGAGGAGCCGCGATGGGGAAGAAAACAACACACCGACACACGAGTCAGGCTGTGGAATCTTCTCTCTTTGCTTTCACTTTGTTGTAGGTATTTAAGCATAATTTTTGGCAGTACAGTTTGTTTTATACTTTCTTTTGTGATTTCATTACAGACATGACTTAATTTATAGATTACATTTTAGACATATTAAATTTCTTATCTTATATATTTCAAGGTTTTGAGGTCACTTACACCTTTCCAAGGCCCTGTATGTGACTGTCTGGGCATATTATAATTTTGTCATTTTTTATCTAATTAGTCTGGGTAAAAATTTATTTCTCACGGATTCTCTGAAACTGTTTTCTCTGCACACCATTCAGGCTGTCTGATAAAAGTCAACCTTCTCTGTCTGGGATTCCAAAGCACTATTGTTTTTCTTTTATAGCAGTTGTTTATAAAACCTAGAAGCAGGAAAAGGGGGGGCAAAGCGGAATGTTAACTCTGAAGGACTTTTTACTCTAAGGAATTTATATCTACTCTAAAAGTAAGAGAAATCTATTTTTAATCGCAAAAAGACTCATAAAGCTTATTAACTAGGAACTAAGTACTCATAGATAAAGGTTCTTATTTTTACTTTATGTATTTAGCTTAGATTTCAATAAGGTTAAATTTAAAGAATTAGTCTTGATCTAAATAATTGAAATAGCAATATCTGGTGGCCATATATATGAATAAAGAACAGAACAGCAAGTAAATAGGAGAACCTACGCAGTCAAAGTTAACTCTTTCAGCACCATGATATCTTTCATGAAAAAAGAGAGGGTTTTATCAGCAGAAAGGTTATAGGGGAGCATAGGGAACATGAGCAGATCACTTTGGAGGAACAGCCATTAGCCTATCCTTGTGGTGGTTTGATTTTTCATCATATGTCAGGGCAACACCCCTGAGCTAGGCCAAATCCATATATCAGGAAGTCAGAGAGTTATGTTTTTGGCTGACATGTTCTCAATGTCCCCAACATTTCTTTTCCCCTTTTCTGTTTTATTGATGGGAGCCCACCCTACTCGAGAGTGTGCCTATCTTAGGTTGTCTCCTCTCTGGAGATCTTACCCGTCTCTGGCTGCCACTCTAGCACTTCAGGTGGACTTACCCAAGGCCAATAAGCCGTGGCCGAGGGGAAGACATGGGACAGAACAGTCGCCTTTGGGAAGGCTTCCCATGGATGATTTAGACTTCCACATCCTGTCAAGGACCGCGGCCTAGTTCATAGGGCTCCCAATCAGCATTGCTGAGGGCAGCATATTGTTGGTGGACCACCATAGCTGTACCAATTTGGCCCTGTCCTTAAGGAAGATGCCACTAAGATGCCACACTCTAGGAATTTTTAAATCTCCTCCTTGATGTCTTCTGCAATCCCTTGTTCATTCAGTAGCATGTTGTTTAGTCTCCAGGTGTTGGAGTAACTTTTTTATTTTATCATTGATTTCTAATTTTGGTCTGATAGACTGATAGACCATTATGGTCTGATAGACTGCAGGGTAGTATCTCCACTTTTTTATATTTGCTAAGAGTTGCTTTGTGGCATAGTATGTGGTCTATTTTAGAGAAGGAGACATGTGCTGCTGAGAAGAAGGTGTATTCATTCACTGAGGGATGAAATATTCTATATATGTCTGTTAAGTCTAAGTTATTAATTGTATTAATGAGGTCTAAGTTTTCTTTACTTAGCTTTTGTTTGAATGATCTATCCAGTGGTGGAAAAAGATTTGTTAAAGTCTCCTAGAATAATTGTGTTGTGGTCTATTTTACTCTTGAACTCGAGAAGGGTTTGTTTGATGAATGTAGGTGCTCCATTGTTTGAGGCATACAAATTTATAATTGTTATATCTTGTTGATGAATGGTTCCCTTAAGCAGTAAGAAATATCCATCTTTGTCCCTTTTGATTAGCTTTGGCTTGAAGTCTACCTTATTTGATATGAGAATGGAAACCCCTGCTTGCTTCCATGGTCCATGTGAGTGGTAATATTTTCCCCTGCCCTTCACCTTCAGTCTGATGATGTCTTTTTCTATGAGGTGAGTTTCTTGGAGACAGCATATTGTTGGGTCTTTTCTTTTAATCCAGTCTGACAGTCTGTTTCTTTTGAATGGTGAGTTTAGGTCATTAACATTCAGGGTTTATATTGATACATGATTCATATTTCTGTCCATTTTTTAATGGTATTTAACTTGATTTGGTTTCTCTTCTGGTTAGTGTTTCCTTTAGTTTAATATTTCCCTTTGCTGATTTTTATTGTTATTTTTCTTTTCTTCTTCATGGAATATTTTGCCCAGGATGTTCTGAAGTGCAGGCTTTCGAGTTGTGAAATCTTTTAACTTTTGTTTGTCATGGAAGGTTTTTATTTTATCCTCAAATCTAAAGCTTAAATTTTTCTGGATATAATATTCTTGGTTGACATCCATTTTCTTTCAGAGCTTGAAATATATTGTTCCAGGATCTTCTAGCTTTTAAGGTTTAAGGTCTGGGTTGAAAAATCTGCACATAATTGGTTTTCCCCTATATGTAATCTGATTTCTTTCTCTTGTGGCCTTTAATATTTTTCCTTATTCTGTATGTTGGGCATTTTCATTATAATGTGCCTTGGTGTGGATCTGTTGTGTTTTTTTTTTTTTTTTTTTTTGTGGTACCGGGGATTGAACTCAGGGGCACTCGACCACTGGGCCACATCCCCAGCCCTTTTTTATATTTTATTAGAGACAGGGTCTCACTGAGTTGCTAAGTGCCTCGCCATTGCTGAGGCTGGCTTTGAACTCGTGATCCTCCTGCCTCAGCCTCCCAAAGTGCTGGGATTACAGGCGTGCGCCACCGCGCCTGGCTGATCTGTTGTGGTTTTGTACATTTGGTGTTCGATAAGCTTCTTGAACTTGGTTTTCCCATTCATTCCTCATGTTTGGAAATTTTTCTGCTCTTATTTCATTGAATAAATTACTCATTCCTTTGGTTTGGCACTCTACTCCTTCTTCAATCCCAATAACTCTTAAATTTGGTCTTTTTAGGCTATCCCATATTTCTTGAATCTTCTGATCATGATTTCTTACCATTTTCGCTCTGTGGTCTACATTCTTTTCCAGATTATATATTTTGTCTTCATTATCTGAGGTCCTATCTTCCAAGTGGTCTAATCTGTTGGTGATGCTCTTTAATTGAACATTTAATTTGGTTTATTGCTTCTTTCATTTCCAGAATTTCTGCTTGTTTTCTTTTTTAGAGCCTCTATCTCCCTATTAAAGTAATCTTTTGCTTCTTGTATTTTTTTATGAAGTTCTTTGTCAAAATGATCTTTTACTACCTGTATTTGATGCCTCAAATCACTCTTGAGGTCATTAAACATTTGGATTATGTACCCCCTGAACTCTTTCTCTGACATTTGATCTACTGTGCTTGCCATGGGATCTGCTAAGGAGGTATGTTGATTTGTTTGGGACACTGTCTTCCTTGTTTTTTCATAATGCTTGTGTGACTTCTCTTCTAGTGCTGTGGAATCTTGACTTTTTTTGTTTTTACCTTAAAGCCTTATGATGCCCCTATAGTACAATGTTATCATATCCCCATATAAACACTTTACACTCTAAAACCAGACATTTTTCTATTCAGATATTCAAAAGTTGGTCACAATGTACAGAATTAGTGAATTCAGATATTGTCTCCAATAAACTCTTTAGGTTTGTAATGGGGTTTATAATTTCTAATATTGGACACTGAGGTGATATGATTAGGGGGGAGGAGGTGAGGATACTGAGTTGTTATTTCTTAGGAAATGTGAAAGGGAAATCTATGGGTGTAGTTTTATAACAGCAGAAAGGAGAGGCAATGAATTGGAGTGAATTAGTGGGAAGATCGATTTATATATAAATCAAACTTATGCATATGTTGAGAGAAAATAAAAAGTGTCAAAGTGTTAGAAATTAGTGACAAAGAGAAGAAAGAGAAAATGAGCCAAAAAATAGAGAAGAAACTATATATAACACCTCTTTGATGTATTATTCAATTGCCCGAGTTCTCAAGTTCCTATTTCATGTATAAGACTTGTTTTCACCCATGTTGATAGTGCAAGGGTGAGGCATAAATAGAGAGATGAAAGATAAGGTAAGAAATAAAAAATAAGAAAGGAAGAAATAATAGTAATAAAAATAAAGAAATAAAAAAATTAAAAAAAAATAAAAAAGAAGTGGGGGAAACAAGACTAACCAAACCAAGCAGTAAAGAATAAATTACAACTTCATCCATTTACCTGCAAATGCCATTATTTTATTCTCTCTTATTGCTGAGTAAAATTCCATTTTGTGGAGAATATAATGCTAAGTGAAATTAGTCAATCTCAAAAATCCAAGTACCGAATGTTTTCTCTGATATAAGGAGGCTGGTTCACAGAGTTGTTGGAAGGGGGTACATAGGATCAGAGGAACACTAGAATGGTCAACGGAAAGGGAGGGGAGGGAGGGAGTAAGGGGGGGGTTGGAAAAAAATTGGTGGTTGAATGAGATGGATATCATTATCCTAAATGCATGATTGAAGATCTGAATGGTACTTATATACTTTGTATACAAGCAGTTGTATGTAAAAAGATACTATACTTGTGCATGATGAATAAGTAAATAAATAATAAAAAAATTAAAAAAAAAGAATAAATTACAGAGAGAGAAAAATGCTTTTTCACGTGCACATACACCCACACATATGCACAGAAAAGAAATACAAAACAAAACAAAAACAAAAACCCAAAACAAAAACCCCCCACAAATTTGAATCCACAAATTAATCTCAGTCAAGATTCTTTAGGGGGAAGATTTTCTGGATCCCTTAATAACGAGTAGATGCGGATGTTTGATGCCGATTTTCTGGTTTCTTTTGTTCCCCTCCAGTCAAGTTATCACAGAAACCACTCTTGTCTATTGTAGAGGAGTAGAGGGTGGGGCTAAAGGCTGCATGCCTGTTTAGCCGAGTAAGTCGGGTTGCTTGGTGCATGGTGCTGGAAGATGATGTGTCAAGTATGCATCAGCACTCTGCGAAGCTCCACAGTTGCAGAGTCATGGGCCCGTCACACTGGATTCAGATATGATATGAGTTCCCACGCTGGCTGATTTGGGCCCAGCTAGATGAAGGCTGCCCTCAGGGTCTGCTCAAATTCCTCGGATATGTGCAGGGTTCCACTTCTTCCCCCTTTCCCCGCCTTTCCTACCTATGCTGTAACCCCGTTTGAAAATGGCAGCTATCAATCACCCTGGGAGTCATGGCACCTCCCAGGACCCGAGCAGCGTTCCTGTGTGTGCAAACCCGCTGGGCGACTGTGTGGAAACACGGTGTGCCACTCAGCTGTCCACGACTATTTTTCTGTTCTGTTAATGCTGCCCTTGTTTTCCCTCTGGCTCCACCTCCAATATTTCTGCTGCTATTCATTTCCCATGCGGGGTCTGGGTGAGTCCACAGTTTGGAGACTCATCCTCGCTGTAAGCTGCCATCTCAGCACCCCAGAGAAGCAGGAAGGCCGTGGCTCCCCCACGGCTGCAGTAAAGTTGTTGGTATCGCTGGTGTACTCTCACTACTACACCTCCATCTACTGACAAAAGCCCAATGTTGCCCTTCTCTGGTCCGCCTTCTTTCTCTCCTCCTCCATGCTACTTTCCAGAGTGGTTTAACCAATTTGTAGTCCCACCAGCAACATATGAACGTATCTTTCTCCCCACATCTTTGCCAATGCTTATTATTGCTTGTTTTCTTGATAATTACCATTCTGACTGGAGTGAGACGAAATCTTAGAGTAGTTTTGATTTGCATTTCTCTAATTGCTAGGTATGATGAAACTTTTTCATGTTTGTTGATTGATTGATTGTATTTCTTCTTCTGTGAAGTGTCTGTTCAGTTTCTTAGCTCATTTGTTGATTGGGTTATTTGTATTTTGGTGTTAAGTTTTTTGAGTTCTTTATATACCCTGGAGATTAGTGCTCTATCTGAGGCGCGTGTGGTAAAGATTTTCTCCCATTCTGTAGGCTCTCTTGAGAAGCCGTTCTTGATCCTGAGCTCCCCATGGGCACCAGCCAGCCACATAGCAGCAAGATGACTGAGCTTGTTTCCTTTCTTTTACCCCAGAAAGAACAGTGCTTCCTCTCCACTAGAATCAGCACATTTTTTTTAGACATATAATTGCATTTTATTGTCTGCAAGAACTTAGTTAACAGCACTAATTTTTTTAAGTAGTCTTATAAAGTGTTAAATTTTTGTTATGGGATTCAGACCAAGGGCTTCTGCTTATGGCAAAACAGGTTTGGTAGAGGTTTGATGACCAGGGAACCCAAGGTCCTACTACTAACCCAGAATCTGCCACTGTGTCAAAGTGATTCGAACAGCCTCCTGATGGTAAAGCTGAATATATATAAGCCAAATATATATAAGCCAAGTCAATAACAATGATGTGAAACTGTGTTCCCAAGTAGTAAGAATACTTGGCAATCAAGGAAAACTGAAGTGACTATGCTTACCTTTATTCCCATTTGAGAAATTTGGGCCTCACATATTCCAACTCTAGTCTTTGTGAATTTAGAGGCTCTAGTTATCCGAAAGGAATGTGATTCCATCAGTGTCTCATTAAACTTTAAGCTATGCCTTCTACCCAGACATTTCAAGACCCTCATGGTAAATTGTCAGCAAGGAAGAAAGGAGCAACCTGGTTACACAGATAATTGGCATGGTCAACAGAAGGAGGATGGCTGCTGCACAATGGGTGCAGGTTGAGATCAAAATACACTCTACTATCATGTATATATAAAAAGAACAAATAAAAAAATAAAATATCTTTAAACATTTAAAAATATTTAAAAATTAAGTGTATGGGTGTGTGTATGAGTGTGTGTGTGTGTGTATGCACACAAATGAATTTGTGAAAATTCATCAACAAATTTGGAAATTTAACTGAAACACAAAAAGTCCTAGTAAAATACATTTTAACTGACTCTAGAAAAAGTCTTATATTTTACATACATTTGATAGATATTGAATCTGTAATCAACCTTTTTACAAAGAAAACTTATGCTCTCTCTCTATATATGTATGTGTATATGTGTGTGTGTGTGTGTGTGTGTGTGTGTGTGTGTGTGTGTATGCATATACTTGGCACCTAGATGATCAACTTTGGCTATCTCTTGACACTCTCTTTCTTCATTTGGATAATAAATTTACAAGAGCTGCAGTCACAGCCTGGGAAGTACATGGTGGCCAGGGTTTCCAACCCCTCAGGGTAAGACTCTGAATCATCCCAGCAGGTGAGCCACCTAACATAGCAGAAGCACTCGCAGAGGGTGAGGGGAATCGAGAATGTGGCAGAGGAGGAGGAGGATGATTAACGGTGGTGGACTTGGAAACCAACTGTAGAGGGAGGGTCTGTGGCTTGTTATGTGGATGCTTCTTTTCCATGTTTCCTTCCAAAAATAGTAATGCAAAAGTCCATTGACTTCATGTACAATGTACATTTAATGTATAAAGCAAGAGAATCACAGGCACAAGAGGTGTCTGTGGTGGGAGCTGGGCTGTGCCACTCTCTCTTGGCCAAAACACTTGTTCCCCAGCTGCTATGGGTTTAGGTAATTGTTCACTCCCTGGGGACAGTTCTTATTCAATGACTCTTTAGAACATGGGTATAAAGGTCCAGTTCCTTTGCCTCCATTTGGGACAACTATAAAGGGCTACATCAACTCCAGAGCTCCCTGTGGGATCCACAGAGGCTTTACTGTGACCCCATAGAGTCCCACTCATCCTTTGTCCCATCTGCCTCCTCCGTTTCCCTAACAGAGTTTTTCAATTTTGTACCCTCACATATCCATCTTGAACTACTTTCTCAGAAACCTGACTTGTACCAGTTATTTCTGTTATAGTGAGAAATATCCAATAATTCTAACAGTGACTATTTTAAATATTATCTGTAGATTTTTATTTTGGACCATATATGTAGCATGGGAGTATTTGTTTGGATTTTATGATTATTTCTTTAAGCCTTAGAAAACAATATTGACACCTACGTCATTGCAGATCCAAGACTCCTGGAATTAGTTGTATTTGGAATCCGAAAAAGAAGTAAACATGGAATGTTTGATGATGTGTTTCTAGGATGTGGAAACATTACAAATTAGCAAGTATCTGAAGGGATGGTTTGCCTTTTTTTTTTTTTTTTTAAACTTTCTCTCATTGTACATATATTTCTACTCTGGCTTTCTGGGGAAGCTGTATCTGGCTTGGGAATTGGAGGAGTGTCCGGATGGTTGAAGTTCAGTGCAGGGGCAGGGAGTCTACTTTGTGCTTGGCATTCCCGTGAGACAGACAAGGTGAAGAGGATGCTGGAGTGAGGTTGTCTGGTGAGTGGAGATGCCTGAGCCAAGGTTTGAAACTGCAAATGAGAACAAGTTTTGAGAACTACAGGGATGAGAAATGTACAGGGTCCAATAGTGTCTCCCTCTCCCCCAGTTCATGACATCTGGAGCTTTATATTGTGACTTTATTTTGGAAATAACACCTTTGTATATGTACTGAAGCCAAGATGAAGTCACACTGGATTAGGGACCTTAATTAAATGGCTGATATTCTTATCAGAAGAGGAAATTTAGACACAGAGAACACTGAACACAAGAGACACACAGGAGAACACCATGTGAAGATGGAGGCAAAGTAGGAGTGATGTTTCTACAAACCAAGCTTGTCTAGGATTTCTGGTGGAAGCAGAAGCTGGGAATAGGCAAAAGTATCCTCTTCTAGAAGCTGCCCAGGTATCATGTGACTGTGGGTGCCTTGAATTTGGACTTTTAGCCTCTAGTACTGTGAGAGAATACATTTCTGTTGTTTTAAGCTACTTAGGTTGTTTTAATTTGTTATGATAGCACAAAGAAATAGAAGGAATATTAGTCAGCTTTTCATCACTGTGACAAAATACCTGATAAAAACAACTTAAAGAAGGAAAGATTTGTTAGGGCTCATGGTTTCAGATAGTTCAGCATGGTTGGGTGGTTACATTGCTCTGGGTCGTGATGGAAAGACATGGAAGAGGAAATATGCTCAATTCATGGCTGCCAGGAAGGAGAGGAGAGGGAAGAAAGAGAAAGAGAGAAGTGAGGAAGGAGTTGGGGACAAGATATAGCTCTTATGGCCATTATTCCAAGCACCCATCCCCTTCAACCAGGTCCTAGTTCCTACAGTTCCCACCAACTTCAAGTAATTCATTCAAATGATGAATCTGCCAAAAGATTACTCCACTGATGAGGTTAGAGTCCCCATGATTTAATAACTCCCACAAAGCTTCACCTCTGAACAGTGTTGCAGTGGGTATGAAGGCTTCCTTCAATACATGAGACTTTGGGGGACTCTTCAGATCCAAACCATCATATTCTTTCCCTATTCCCCAAAGGCTGATAGACATTTCACAATGCAAAATATATTCAACCTTCAAGACTCTCCATAGTCTTAAAAGTCCCAGAATTTCCTAAAGTCCAAGCCCAAAGTCTCCTCTGAGACTCAAGGCAGCTCTTAGGGGCAAAAAAATAACAACTTACATATGTCCAACATGCAATGGTGGGGCAGTTAAACATTCCTAGTTCAAAAGGGGAGGAAGACGGGGATATAAAAGAAGGATTGGATCAAAGTAAGACTAAAACCCAGGATGGCCAACTTTAAATCTGGTAGATCCATGTCTGGCATCTGGGGAACATGGTGGTGGACCGTAGCTCCATAGGGTTTAGGGATTCCTGCCTCTATGACCTTGCTAGTTGCAGCCCACATGACCTTTTTTGGACTGGCCCTACTCACTTCTTGCAGCTTTCCTCAGCAGACATTCTACATTTTTGGCACCTCTAACTTCCTGGGGTGTCCATTTCAGTTTTGGCTTCACTGTCAAAGCCTCATTCATTCCCTCTTCATGGGCTGCTCATAGGGACACCATCCCTGTCCCACACTATCTGTCCTCCCAGGCTTTCTTCTGAAATCTTGGTGGAAGCCTCCATGTCCATGTAACTCTTATATTCTTCATGCCTGCAAAATCAGCACCAAATGGATGATGCCAAATTTTGCACCAGTTTAAGCAGATGTGGCTTACTTAGACCACAGCTGTAGTAGCCTCTGAGTGCCTAGAAAGTGGAGAACAGTGTAATGTACCTTCTGGAAACAACTTCTTAGGTAGCCCTGTCGAAGCAAGGCTGTCTTTTCAAAGAAGTCTTTGAGCAAGTTTTCACCTATACACTCTTGAGCCTGCTATGATAAGGATCTTACCCTCAAGGCACAAGGGTACAAAGTGCTTGGGTTCTTTGTAATGGCACTAATCTCTTCAGAGCTTCCTTAGCCTCAATTTTACAAGATATTTCTAGACAAACTGCAGGTTTTTCTAACATTTTTTCTCTACTTCTTGATTCTGATTTTAAATGCAAACTTAGCTACATGTAGCCAGAAATATTTGTGCCACATATTGAATGAAGTGCTACCTTGGAATTTCCTCTGTCATATGAGCACTGAGAGGACATTACAGATCCAAACCATAACAGAATGTAAAAATGTTCTTTCAAAAAGTGTCTCCATAGAGTGAAGCTCTTCTTACTGTGAAGCTGTGGCTAAATACCTGGATTCTCCAGTCTGTTTTGGAGGACAGGGCCTGGTAATTTCCAGAAATGTAGAGGCAAGGCATTCAGGGTCAATGTCCTGGAGAGGTCTAGACAACCCTAGGTTCTCTCTCTACTTAGGGTATAGGGAAAGTTTGTTTTATTATCAAACAGGTACGGGCTTCCCTCCCTATTTACCCATGTGCGAAGAGAGAGAATCAAAAGTTTCCCTCTGGAGCACACATTTCAGGCAGGTCTGAATATGCCCAGAGGGACACTTAGTCTTTCAAAAAAGTCCCTTTGGTTGATTTGGGACAGACAGTTGGAGAAACAGATCACTCAAAAATTACTGTGCTCTAAGCTTTCTCTCTCTCCCTGCTCAGATGTAGGTGGCTCAGCTGTGGAAAGGGGCTGGGGCTTGTGCCTCCAAACGTGTTAGTCTGTAGCAGCTCTGAAGCCTTCAGGTATTCACAAGCATTCTCTTATTTAACATCCTGGGCAGAATGGGATGGGGTTGAGGTCCCTGCCAGGCTCTCACAATTTATCATTGCTCCTGCAGCTGTGAATTCATCATGCTGAGCACCAACATGTAACAGTAAGGGGTAAGACCCCACACATCCTTTCTATACTCAAGATTTTTTTTTTTTCCAGGGGTCCATTGAAATCCTGGTTCTGGAATATTCTTTGTAACAAGTATCCTTGGTTTGTTTTAACCTGGGACCTTGCCTCTTTCATTTTCTCATTTTCTTGGTGCTTTATTAGTGCAGGAAGAAAATAATGTGCCAAGGAGAACTTTAGACAACACCAAGATCCTGGGATGAGGAAAGCTTTCGGGAATTGGATGTAAAGGGCCTGGTGTGATGTGCATTACTGAATCTGCATTTTGTCATTATTACATTTTTTGGAAAATGATACTTGTACTTCTCTAAACTCTAAGCCTCAGTGACTGAATTACAAGGGCCAAGGAAACATGGTATAATGTATGATAACAGCAGGGATGGGCACATGGGACCAGGAACCAATTTAGGATGGGCCATGCGTGGGTGTCCTTTTTTAGTTTTCTCAGTGCATAGAGAACATGAAGACTACAGGGACTCTGCTAATCTGCAGCAGTCCCAGAGACCTCAAGGGTTGGTCTATATGAAGGTGTTTCATGATGTTCTTACTCAACCTTTGTCTCAATCTTGATGGCATCACGTGATATTATCTGTGAGGTGGCATGTGAAGGCTTCCATGATGGTATTGAGACCAGGGAGGAGGAAGAGCTGGAGTCCGGGGATGTCCCTTATTTTCTCTATCATGTTCTCCCCACAAACCGTCATCTGGGGTTATTCACACTGCCTGTGTGGCAATGTCTACATCCAGCATTTTTGAGTCCCACCTCAGAAAACTGGCTGCTTTTGTGCACTGAGAGGTGTGAAGACTAAATTGGTTTCAGAGGTGTTCTAGGCAATGTGGGCAAATATCCTGTGGGGAATGTGGATGAGGTAGGATATGGCTTTATATAAAAGAGACACTAAAGGTAATAGAGCTCAGGGAATTTAGAACATCTGTCCTTCGAGAGGGAGCATCTGGTTCTCTTGGGAAAATCCTTTAAGGAATGGAATGTTTGCTTTTCTACATTAAATATTTCTGGCTTACACTCTATTTTATTTTTCCTTTTCTGACACTTTTTGACTGACTTGTGACCTCAAAGAGTAGGAACCAGTCTGTGATCTCCATGTTCATAGCTTCTCTAATGGTTTTAGATATGAATTTGTATGTAATGATGATGTCGTTAGACCAAAAAAAAAAAAAAAAGTCAGAAAACTTTAGGGTGAGACAATGGAGAAATACCATTTCAGTGAAGGATATTAGACTTTACTGAACATTTTGTTTGAAGGGAATTATGCTAACAAATTTTGAAGTTGATACCTCTAACAACTATCCAAAATGTCTTTAATTACAGACTCTGGGATTATCAGTACTTGAAGGGATCACAAGGTTGGCACAGCAAAATACTACTTCACACATGAAGTAACTGAAAGGAGATAATATGGGACTTTCTCAAGGTCACATAGAAGTCACTGTTAGATCCAGGATGACCCTAGCCTGATCCCTAGGGACAGATCCACAACAACTTCATGCTTTCCATCAGGGACTCTTATCTGCTTTTAGTGGACAGAGGCCAATGGCCTGGAAAACAGTCACAAAAACAAATGGCTTTCTGTGCCTGCAGTTCTTTCTTAGCTTTATCTATGTGAAATTGATGAGATGGACATGCCCAGGGCCACTTTCCTGGGAATGAGACCTAAGGGACAGCACGGTACCATCATGTGCTGATTGCTCTGCTGTCACCGTCTTGAATTTCTTAGTAGTTTTTACACAAGAGACTCTGCATTTTAATTTTGCCCTGGGCCTTACAAGTTCTTTACCCCAGAGGACAGTTCCTCATGGACAGGTAAAAGCGAGGTTCATATTCAGAAGTCATCATTTCCGGGGAGGATGAGTTTGAGCCATTAAATACCAAGCCTTCCTGCAAAGACAAACGTCTGAGTGGGCTCATAATTTTTATTCTCAATGAGAATCACTTTCTCAAATCATTTGTCTTATTTCTAGGCATCTTTCCAGATATGGGAAGAGATTGGAGCTTGTGAGAGGCTCCCTCCTACAGTTGTAGTCACACGTGTACATTTCCCAATGCTGTGACTTCATCTTTCCAGTCATAACAATGACATGGATTATGAATAGATATTTTGGGTTAATTTGGGATGCAAAACAAAGTGAGAAATCCTATAGAAAAGGATATAACATTGATGCAGTATTTTGACACTTTATAGTTACTATATGTATATATGTTAGGATTTCTTGGCTAAGCATTCATTTTCACTAGGCAGGGTTTGGGTAAGGGAAAGCTATTACTGCATAATTTTTTAAGACCCACAGCAGGGCTGGTTACATCATTTTTCAGGACCAAATGCAAGATGAAAATGTGGGATTTCTTGTCTAAAAACCATTAATATGCTCACCATGGATCTAGAACATTCAACAAAGCATGAGGCCCTTCTGATCCTGGGCACTGTGCAATTCTGTAGGCCACACGCCCATGAAGCTGTCCCTGATCCACAGCATTTCAGAGACAATTGGCCCAATAAACCACAGCCTGTTTGAAGGTGGTTTAGACCCTTGGGAGGAGAAAAATAATGGCAGCTGCTCCCATTTGAGGACTTTCAGAAAAAGCTGGGATAAACTCTGTGGGAATTTGGGAATAGATGGTAATAGAGCTGTACCTTCCTGCCACCAAGTTCCTGAGATTTTTCCCAGGAAAAATGTGATATTCACATTTCCTGTCTCTGATTTTATGTGGCTAAATATATAGAATGAGAAATCATTCTTTACAGTGTTCTTTAGTGTGCAAATAATTCCCTTGAGAGAAAGTTCCAAGATAGTGATCTGAGGTCAAGAGTTTTTTTTTGTTTGCTAGGTGTTTAGTGTTGCTTAAAAATTATCTCTTTTTGGGTCCCTATATATTTTGTGTTTTTACCTTTTCCGTGATTCTGATGCCTTTAGAGGGCTCTGCTTTGTCTCTGGCTCTTAACTGTAACTTGACTCTAAATTTTCTGTTTCTGGTTGCTTTTTGCACTGCTTGAAGGATGAATATCTGGGAGAGGAGAAAGTTGTGAATGAAGAATAAGATTGTGGCTCAGTGGTAGAGCGCTTGCCTGTCACATGTGAGGCACTGGGTTAGACCTTGAGCACCAGATAAAAAATAAATAAAAATAAAATAAAGGTTAAAAATAAAAAGGTTAAAAATAAAAAAGGAATAGGATCCTGGGAAGTGAAGATGAACATTACAAAAAGAATCAGCATGTTTGTATTGGAAAAAAGTTAAATTTTGGTTCAAACTAGAGGAACAGAAATGATTAGTTATATCCAAATAGAAGAATGTAGGCTTTGTTCTGTTTTTAGATGTCATCCATACTTTGACCATTCTGACTGTAATTGAGAAATGTTTGTGAATATCTAGTGACGTCAAACAAATAGTTTTTACAGCATTCATAACCTGGTCATTTTAGTACACAGATATATTTTCTTTTCTAGGGTGAAACCCTAGGTGAGTGACATGTGGTCAGATTGAAGGAGATGCTGGGTCCAGCACCAGAGCTGAAGTTTCTCTCCCCACCGATGATGACCTCACTATTAAAATATCTGAATATTCCAGAAACATCTGTGCCAATTTCATATTCTCTTTTTCATGTTGTTTTGGGTCCTCCTACAATGACTGGAATTTGGTTATATGGAAACAGATGAAATTCTGACAGAACTAAGTGAAAATCATTAACCCCAAAATAATAGGAAAAAAAACTTCTCAGAGATTAAATTGGAATAGAAAGCTGTAGAAGTCATTTGTAATCAGAAAATTTTTAAATTTTTTTTTTTTTTTTTGGTACCGGGGATTGAACTCAGGGGCACTTGACCACTGGGCCACATCCCCAGTCCTTTTTTTGTATTTTTATTAGAGACAGGGAGGGTCTCACTGAGTTGCTAAAGTGCCTCACCATGGCTGAGGCTGGCTTTGAACTCGCTATCCTCCTGCCTCAGCCTCCCAAGTGCTGGGATTACAGGCGTGCGCCACCACACCCGGCCAATTTTTAAATTCTTTACTTTGAAACATTGATGTGGAGATCTCAGGTCCCAATTCATTCCCAAGGCCAATTCTGTCTTTTCAGGTCTCATTACAGTGTTTGGCACTTCATCTATGCTAATGAGTAATAAACACATATGTTTGTTTTTGCTCTGCTGGGAATGAAATCTCACCCATTGTATGCAAGTACTCTAACACTGAGCTAACCCCTGGACTTACAGTGATTTAATGATTAAATTGACCTCATAACACAGATATATTTTATTTGGGGGCAACAATTTTTAATTTCTTCTCATCATTTGCTCTATGGGAAAGATCATAAACTCTATCTCTTGGTGGGTAAAAATTGAGCTAGAGCCAGGTTTGATGGTACATGCCTATAATCCCAGCAGCTTGGGAGGCTAAGGCAAGAGGATTGCAAGTTCAAAGCCAGCCTCAGCAATTTAGTTAGGCTCTAAGCAATTTAGCTAGACCGTGTCTCAAAATATAAATAAGTAAGTAAGTAAGTAAATAGGACTGGGGATGGTGCTCAGTGGTGAAGCACCCCCAGGGTCAATCACTAGCATTAAAAAAAAAGTGCTAGAAGTGGATTAGGACTGGGGTTAGTGATGTTCTGTTGGGGTCTAGATTATTCCTGTGTCCTCATTTACAATGTAACTATGATGAATTCAGATATTCTTCTCAACTCATATTCTGGAAGATACTGATGCATGAAGTTAATTATTCTGTATTCCTATTTGAATTATATATTTTGAAGAAATGAAGTAACCCTCTAGGTTCAAGCTGTGGGTACAAGAAATTAAAATGATCAACTCTTAAGTACTCAAAGTGCTTACTTTTATCCCCAATTCCATCCCAACGTGTTTCTATCAGTGGAAGAAGAGAATGAGGTTGTTTATTTCTGACTGCTGTGCTAGTGTCAACAGGATGACACACTGTACAGAGCAGGGTCAGACTTGCTAACCTCTGAGCTTCCTGGGAAAATCATTAGAGTTCACAAGTTTTCTGGGCATAAACATAACATCTGCAGATAGCAAATCCAAATTATCACATTCTTTTCACAAGAAACAAAGTGGTTGAAGCGTTAGCTCTATGTGCACTATGGAGTATTCCTAATGGTTCCTGGGTGTGCTGCAGCTGTCTTGCATCTACCACAGCCTGTAAGTGTTCTCTGGCTGAATTCTCAGACTCTATTTCTATTTTCTTCCCCACGTTTCCTATTTTCTTTCTGCCTGGTTTTACTTAATGTGTGAACATTTTGTGGTTTTTATTTCTTCAAAACATTATTCTTTTAAAGTTTATTTTATGTAGTGGACACTGATAATTATTTACTCTTAAAATGAAAGTGCAATGTAACTATTAGCAAATGAAAGTAATTTTAATTTCCCACCTCTGTTCACCCGTATTCTTTCCTCCTGACGGGGATTTCTCTTTATCTTTCTTTCCATTTTCACCCTAATTGTGTTCATAACTTTGTATACCTTTTCCCCCTCTCTTTACTGACCTTTCCTGGTTTCTTTCTTTTACAAGGTTTGAATTTGCTACCACAAGTCCTCTTGAATTGACACTTCTAGGCTTGGGAATAAAGGGTTAATGGAAGAGTAAATCAATAAAGTATTATTCCTCCATCAAAGTCAGAGTAGAAGAATTTTACCTACTTCTGGTCACAGTCTTTGTAAAAGACTTTAGTAATGAAAAAACATTGTACACAGCAG
Source organism: Tamias sibiricus (assembly GCA_025594165.1). NCBI lineage: Eukaryota > Metazoa > Chordata > Mammalia > Rodentia > Sciuridae > Tamias > Tamias sibiricus. The sequence goes on along the minus strand of CM046661.1, from coordinate 6,341,866 downwards.
GCTTGCTGTTAGAAGTATGAATCCAGTCATAATAATTGGGCACCGAGTGACCTCCTGTAGTATAGCACACATGGTGTTAACGCTTCCTTACTATTACCTACAACCCACCCCCATTTCCTGAGTGCAAACGCAACTTCTGTTTTTTCTTGTTCGCGCAAAATTTTCCTTCCTGTTATATACCACATATATATACCATATATACCACTATGGTCACAAATGCAACTGGTTGTAATGAAAAACAGAAACACATCCTGTACTTTGGGTCATATCTGATTAACAGCAATGCAAGAAGCCTTGATGATCACCACTTGGCAGAAATTTGTGGTGTGGTTTGTGTGTTTTGCATCACTCTGAAAGATCTGTAGTATGTTTAGAATCTCCCAAAGTAGCGGCCTCACCGTTGATCAATCATAGAGATAAAGGGGCATTTAGTTGTAGACATTTAAGTTTGATTTATTAATTGATGTTATTTCATTTAGTTTGGCTCAAAAATCATGAGTACTTGTATTATGTTTTCTAAATATTTTTTCTTCAATGAGACAATCTGTGTTCTATGCCATGGATTCCTATTCCTACCAAAATAGTGAATTCTGTGACCTTGCATTTTCTCAAAATGATTTTCTTCCTTGTCCTATAGCTACAGATCTGTGGTAGCAACTTAAGTTAATTGCTGTGTCTATGACTCATATACCAATGTTACTAAGAAATTAAACCACAGAAAAATAAAAAGTGAAAAATTAGTGACTTGGAATAAATTTTGCCAAGAAGGCAAGAGAAAAGAAGAGAGAAAATATCACTGAAATGCGTAAGGTCAGAGAAATAGCATCTCCTTATATGAAATCCCAGAAGGAAGGAAACAGAGCTGGTGAAAAAGAAAGAATTTAAGACCTAACAGATTAAATTTCACAGAAGGGGGAGGGAGGGGGGAGGAAGAGATGGACTCTCAATTTGAAAACACTAGTACATTGCCTGTGACAGTAGCAAAGACCAAGCCACAGAAAGACAGCAGCTTCTCCGATATAGTAAAACTGATATTAATCAGACCAATTTCAAACTAAAGAAGGTACTACCTGGTTAAAACGAGATGGAATTTCTGGAAAGCAAGACTAATTTTAAAACTAATTTAAAATAAAATTTCTCCAACTTCTTCATTTCTGAATTATGGGTCTGGAACATCAGAAAATATTTTAGTCATTATAAGTCTTACTAACTCTAATGGCAATGGCTAACTGCAGTGTTCTTCCATATTGTTTAAACTTTTCTTAGGAAATCAAATCCAACAACAATTCACAAAATCGCTAGACCACTCCTGAAATGTCTCATTTTTAAAGTGACCACCCTAGGAAAGAAGGAGTGGAAGCAGTTGCATTTTATCCATTGGTACATTGGATTTTTATAACCCCCCCCCCCCAAAAAAAGATGCTTGTCTTTGCCTCCATCAACCTCAAGTGGGCAAGTGACATCAGAATGCTTTTTATCAGCTCTTTTTCTTTCTTTCTTTTTTTGACCAAAAATAAAACCAGCTATTTGCTTGTGTGTCCAAAATACTTGTTTCAAATTATAGAATAGTTATGATTTGACCCCAGCACTGCACATCTGAAAATCCAGGTACATTAGCTTGAAAGGAAATATAATCAGTCTATGTACAAGCATTGTGTTTATTTGCATAAAAGTAAAAAGAACAACCCTAAAATAAAACAAAACACAGATTTGTAAAAGAGTCTTATGTGTTTAGGACATAGTTTGTTATTGCTGACAGTTGCTATTGCTCTTTCCTAAAATGACTGTAAGTATATATCTAATGAGGTCCAACAATGAAGGCTGATGTCCAAATGTGGGGACTTCATAGTCTAAATCACGCCTTTGAACTTTCTAATATAGCTAAATTATTCCCAATTCTGAATTACGGAAGTGCATGGGAAGTTTTTGAAAAAATAACTTTACATATGGTTCATAAATTTCAGAAATTTTAGTAACTTTATGTATGTTATGGTAAGAAAATACATTTTATTTTTAAATAAAATATTTTAAGTTATAAAAGTAAAGAAAACCAGACTCAGGTAGTCAAAGGTCAAATGCGTCCTCTCATATGGTAAAACTAGAGAGAAATAAAAATCAAAGTGGGGGATGGAAACAGAAGAGAGAGTTCAGTGGAGTCGAGGAAGAGAACGGAGGGGGACAGTGGAGGCACGTGGAATGTGAGGAACTGCAGGACGAAATTGGCCAAATTATGCTGTGTGCATATATGAATGAGCTAGAGTGAATGCAGTCTTTATAAAGAACCAAACAAAAAAACAAAATATAAGGGAGAACAGTAGAGTAGAGCCCAGGGAGCATGGGAAGGGAGGAGAGGAGGGAGAGTGGAAGTGCTGGAGATGGTAGTAGAGCAAATTGTATTAAATGCAAGTATGAATATGTCAAAATAAGTCACACTATTATGTATAACTATAATGCATTAATAAAAAACAGAAGGGGCTGGGGCTGTAGCTCAGGGGCAGAGCACTTGCCTAGCATGTGTAAGGCACTGGGTTTGATTCTTAGCACCACAATATAAAAATAAATCAATCAATCCATGCTGTCCATGTACAACTACAAAAATATTAAGCAAAATAAACACAAAAATTCATTAAGGAAAAGGAAGGAATCACAAAAACGAGTCAATAAAATCTTGGTTTAAAATCATTTCAGTTAGAATGCAGATGTGGAAATTTTTAGTTTGTTTGCATGCAAATATCTGAATTTTGGAAAATTCGCTATAGATAACATTGAGTCTCTATCATAGAGAGTTTCAGAGTTTGCCTCATATTCACAGTCATTTCCAACTCAAATAAATATGTGAGGATGGTCTGGGATGGGAATTATTCGCAGTAAATACAGTCACTTAGAAATCGTTTGCAATTCTGGTGCTTAGAATTATTGGCTGTTTAAACAAAGATAGCCAGAGAAAGGAGTAGAGTAGAAAGCAATGATAATTGATAGGAAACAATAGAATTTAACGAGTAATAGTGCAATTTCATGAAGTACATGGGATTTAGAGAGTTGTGGAATAACAAGAAAGAAGAAGAGGCCATTAGAGTAAAAGACTAATAGGCAGTAGTAGAATTTAGTTATTCATATTTGATAAAAAATCAGGGAAAATTAGAAGATACATAGCCATTTTCCATCCACCTGATCCATCCCAATCACTAAATCCAGGTTTAAGTCAAGCATGAATGAGAGTTTTTTGAATATTAAGATATGTGTTTCTAAATTAATTTTTGTAAGACCAAATTCTTAGTTCAGGTCTGATTTCCAATTTTATGCTGTTCATGAGCAGAATAACATCTATCCATGTAAAAGAAGCAAGTGTGTCGTGTGTGTGGGATCCTACATGGGATCCATTCAGTTTGAACACTGAATTTTTAGAGGTTTCTGGAAATGAATATATTCACATTAAGAGAACAGCACTGGTATTTGAGGCTCAGAGTATTTATTGTGAATAAGGGATACATGTAGAAACTTTCCAGTAATAAAGAAGACAGAACTCTCTTTTATCAGCAAACAATATCATAAGGAGTTCTCTGCAGACTTGGTTGCACAGAATAAAACAAAACAAAACACTATAAGGTGTTAGGCTCAACATCATCATATCCAGGGTCTTCTTGTCTCAGCACCAATAAGGGTACTATCTCTTCCATGTTAGAATTGTCAGCTTCTTTGAGAGACTGAGGAGAGATGCCTGAAACAGTAAGAGAATCCTGGTTTCAGTGGTGACAAAAAGTGACAGTCCAGTGTCTTCTTGCAGAATGAAGACTAGGAGAGTGGTTGCAAAATATCTACGGGGAACCAGAACTTTTCTGGAAGGGTTAATACAGCTATTTCACATTGACTCTGTCCTGTCCAAATGTCTTGATTTTAACAATGAAAAGGATGGGTCAAAAATGGTGAGGAGCAGAATAAAGACATGAGTGCTCTCTTTCACACCAGGCTAGTCTGATTCCTTAAGCACTCCATGTAGAAGAAGGTGACCTCTCTCAATTCCTCAGTACCTCAATAACAGACAACACTTGACCTCATAGTATTCATTACAACAATTTGGGTTCCTTGGCAGATGCCAAAGGAGGGCAGCTCAACTAAATTCAACAGTTTCCTTTTCCCATGGACCACATGACCATGCATAAGTGGAAAGTCCACTTCTAAAATATGACACCATATGTTATTTCAACCAATAAAAGAATTATTCCTTGTAGCATGGAAATTTCAATATCTCTCATTAAGTCTATTGTACATGATGCATTAAAGTGGGAAATGTCAATGAAAATAATTGGGCACATGCTTCTTTCAAGATAAATTTTTACACATGCAAGGTTGGTTCAGCATATGCAAATCAATAAATGTAATTCATCACACAAATAGAATTTAGAACATAAATGACATCATAAACTCAACAGATGCAGAAAAAAAATTCATCAACAAAATTTAGCACCCTTTCATGTTAAAATCTCTGAATACACTAGGGATAGAAGAAAATTATCTCATTTTTATCAAGGCTATACATGACAGACCAAACATCACATCCTAATGAATGAGTATAATAAGGATTCCTACCCTCACCATTCCTGTTCCATGTAGTGCTTGTAATATTGGCTGTATCAATTAGACAAGAGAAGGAAATTAAAGGGATACAATGAGAAAAAGAAGAAGTGAAATCATCTGCATTTGTAGATGATGTGATTCTATACGTAGAATTGTCATTGGAAGAGTCTTAGAGCTGATAAATAAGTAGAGCAAAGCAGCAGGATAGAGGAGAAACATTAACAAATTAATAGTTTTGCTATATGCCAATAGTGAACGCAACAAAAAATGAAGAAAAGTTTTCCATTGAAAATAACCTAATACAAAACAAAAACATAGAAATAAACCTAGCTAAGAAGTTGGAAGACCTCTAAAATGAACTATATAGATCACTGAAGAAAGAATCTGAAGATGACTATAGAAGATGGAAAGGTATCCATTGTTCTTCAATAAGCAGATTTAATAATGATAAAATGATTATACAACCAAAAGCAATCTGTAGTTTCAATCAGTCACAATCAAAATATCAATGACTTTATTCACAGAACTAGAAAAAAGATCGCTCCTAAAATTCATAGGGAAGAATAAAAGATCCAGAATAGCCAAAGGAATACTGAGCCAGAAGAACAAGGCTGGAGGCATCACATTCCCATGCTCAAATTATGCTGCAGAGCTTTACTAACACAAATAGAATGGCATTTTTATAAAAACCAACATAAAAGTCAATGGACTAGAAGACACAGAGATAAACCCAAACAGATGTTATCATCTGATTCTTGACAAAGTCAGTAAAAAAAATAAAATTGGAGAAGAAGGCAAACCTGTTGATTAGGGGAAGGTAATCAGGGGGAAGGAGGAGGGAAATGGGAAACACTGTATATTTAAATGAAGCAAACTATTTTATAGGTATTTATGAATATGTAAAAATTAATGCCACTATTACAAATAATTGTAATGCCCTAATAAAATCATTAAAAGGCTTTCCAAATTACTTCTCATAAGTTGAAAGACCACCATACTTGTTGTTCAAATATAGGTCTTGGCTTTCTGTGTGAAAATTGGAAGGAAGCCACAAAGTCTCTAGCTCATACAGACATGTCTCTCTCCCATGGGCAGTACGTAGAGAGAACACAATATGTATCTCTTTTCAGAAGAAATAAAACAGCTTCAATAAACAGGAAAAGGAAAGTGATGACATCATCTTGGTTTACAAGACTACTTAGATTGTTGCAGTAAAGTAAAGCTGATCATTGATATGTCCAAATCCATCTTTATCATGACAATAATGCATGACCACTGGACAAAGAGATATCCACTCACCTGTCTGAGAATCTTTGGCACCACCTCCCTCTTCTGGGAAAAAAATCTTCTCCTTCATTCCAAAGGAAGGAGGAATTTCAGGAACAGGTAAATCTTCAACATCATCATAGCCATTGCTTGTGTCAACTGTATGCTGCCCTCGAGGTTCTGAAAACAGATAGAGCATAAGGGGGAAGAGCCACACATTGGTTAATCTAGGTGATACCTTCAATCTCTTCTAATACAGAGATTCTAATAGCCGATAAATATAGACACCATATTGCAAGGTTGTCCCAAACGCATACATTTGACCTCCATATTCTTAGATCATGTAAGTCATCTAAATATTGCCATGTGTGACATTCAATAATATTTTACTAACATGCCATGCCAAAAGCATCAATAAAAGTTATATTATGAGTTTGAGGCACTTTTTTCAGGTATATGATAGAGGGTTGAAAAAATATGTACATTCAGTGACAGAGGATGATTTCATCAGGACTAAGGAGAACCCAGGCTGTTTATATGGCCTCTGAGGCAACTGGAGACACAGTGCTGTCCAGGAGAGAAGTCTGGCTTTCTCTCTCCCACACATAGGCTATCCTACCAATTTCAATCCCAGGAGGCAAGGGTTTCAACCTCCTCTAGTGCTTGGTTGTCCTTAAGATTCCATCTTGGAAGAGCACTCCTGGACATCCTAATCCTTGGAACTCTCCACTTTTACCACTTTGAGAAGGCCCAGGATGTCCTCCTTTCTTAGGACCTTTGTAGAGAAGAGCTCCTGGTGACTGATAAGTACAGGCAGCACACATTCCCTGTGTTCCAGGGATTGGGAAGGTCATTTTTTGTCTTAGTATTCACATAAACCACCAAATGGTTCATACATCCCTCTATTTTGGGGTGAAATCCATATTTCCCAATGTTCTCTTTTACCATGCAATTTTTGAGACGATCAGGTTCAAATGTTCCTTTAAAGTTATGGCCTTGGATTTTGTAATGATACATTTGAAGTGTCTCTGTGACCATATGGAAGTAGCTATGAAAACCAACAGATTAGAATCTCATTTTTTCCTTTCTGACATGACAGAGAGGAGAGAAACAGTAGTTGTGAAGCAGACAGAAGAGACCCTTCCCATTTTAATCACAGGAAGTTCTTCTCAGATGATAACTTCTTCCTCACCCCCACCTCCAAGGGAAGACCTGTCTCTACTACCTGGGGCAGATTCAGGGTCTCCATTCTCCTCACTGTCCCCTGTGTAATAGGGTAGCTTAGTTTCTGAGCCATAAGACAGGTTTCCTAGTAGGGAGAAAACATCATAGACAAACACAGTAAAAGGGCAGAAGAAATTTTGAAGCTTCATACATGTAGAGGGAGGGTGTAAAGCTCCTGACTTTGAAGGATGCTGACCATTCCTCTAGTGGTCCAGGAATATTCCTAAAAGTTCATGTTTTCAGTGGTTGGTCCTCAGGTTGGTGGTATTGGAAAAGGTGGAACTCTTAGTGTGTGGGAACACGTGGGAGGTATTAAGTTGTTGGGAGCATGCTCTTGAAAAGGATTATAGGATGCCAATCTCTTCTTCTTTCTATTAATTTTATGGTCACTATAACCTTCCTTGCATAGGCCAAAAGCAACCAGGCCAGGTTATCATGGAGCAACACATCTGAAAGTGTGAAGCAAAATATACCTTTCTTCTTTATAATTGGACTATCTCAGGCATTTTATTTCAGTAATAGAAAGCTACCAAATATGCCATGTGAGGTTGGTTTAGTCATGGTGTCTTTGCTTCCTGAAGATTCCCACACTGATGGCAAACTCATGTAAAAAAGGAGACAATGGAACACACCTGGGCTGTTCAGCAGGCTCTCCTTCTCTGGGTTTGTGGGGTAATCTATGTCCTGGTACAGGACCTCATCAACATCATCTTCAAAAGTGGATAAGGCTATGGAAAGCAAAATGAGTTCAGACATTGCTCTTAGAAGTCTTTCCCTTACCAAAAGACAAAGTCTTCCCTAATGCACATTCTTGGAGACACTCCTCTTGGATTTCAGGGTCCCTTTTTTAAGCTTTGTGATCTATTGGGATAGAAGTAGAGTTCTGACTAGCCCATTCTCCACTAGCACTGTCCACATGATAAATCATCATATATGAGGGCTCCATTTTTTGACCCAGGACAAATTCATGTCTTTTAAGTTTCCAAGTCCATGGTAGAGAAGACAGTTTTTCATATAATGAGAACAAGACTAAAATGAGTACTTAGAAAAACAACCTCCCACAATTGGTCCAATATTATCCCTGCATACTTTCAGGTCCCAATATTCCCATGCCCCACCTTGGCGCCCTGCTCTCCATCTGAGCAGCTGAGTTCCCAGGACGATGAGGACCAGAAAGAGAAGGGCTCCCAGGATCATGCAGAGGATCCCAGGTAAGGAGAAGATGCCAGGGACAGGTGCTGATGTCATACTGGTGCCTGAAGAAAAAGGGCCATGAGTGTTTAGAGAGGACCATAAGCTCAGGAGCATCCAATTATCCTGGTCATCTCTTGAATCTTCAGGATCATGAAGCACCTAACTCAGTCATCATAGATCTGCCTGAATCCCAGGATATTACCACTCTAGATCCTGCTATGGGCTGTGTCAATTATCTTCTGAGTCTGGTTTTAAGGGATTTCTATAAAGTGAATGTGGTGAGGAATTGGAGCTCTCTACTGCTCCAATTTAATACAAGTGATGGCTTCTTCTAACACCTGATCATCAGGCCTACTGAAATATGATCAGAACTGTGTAGACTCCATAGTGCAGAACACTGAAAATCTGCTTATCTCCTCCATTACCTGGTTCAGAGCAAAAGAACCACTTACTTCTAGGGGTGGGGCGGGTTGTTGTCCTTTCACCTGGGGAGAAGAGAAGGAAAATGGAATCATTGCACTGTGTTGGTCTGGGAATGTCACTCAGTCCCACCTACTGCCATTGGAAGGTGATTCTGTCCCAGATATCAGGAGATTGGCCTTCTAGAGCCAGAGCTCGGGGCATCAGGGCAGCTTAGGAACCCCTTTGGAATCAAACCCACTCCTCCAACGCTGGCCCACCCTCCTGGTCCTGCTACTCACCAGAGCACCTCACACCAGCGTCCTCCTCATGCTTGCAGTCGCTCTGCCCCCAGGGCGCTGCAGCACAGGCCCACAGGGAGGGCTCCCTGCCCCTGCACTGCACCTCGTCCAGCCAGATGCTTCCATTTCCAGGGCCAAACGCAGCCTCCCCTGGGGCTTCCAGGGCATGGCCACAGCCCAGCTGCTGACACACCACCTCAGCCTCTGCCAGGCTCCAGGAGTCATCGCACACTGTGCCCCAGGCGCCTTGGTGCCAAACCTCCACACGCCCTGAGCACTCGCTGTCTCCTCCCCTGAGTCGGAGCTTCTCTTTGTCTGAAAAGGCAGCAGCACCTCCTCTTACTGCCCTAGTGGGAGGGAAGGAGCCCCTGGAATCCATGGGGGAAGGTGGGAGGGGAAGAGGTACCTGTGCAGGGGGCAGTGGCTGGACAGCTCTTGGGTCTGTTTCCTGCAGGAGCAAACAGTGAGGAAGCACTGGTAAGTGGCAGCTGGGGTGATCCTTCCCCAAGACAAGGCTCTCCAAGTTCCTGGGCTCAGCTCAGATGGAGATAAGGTGCTTTAGAAGTAGTCTAAGAGGCTGGGTTACTGCGACATTTGCTGGCCCATATCCCTATCAGCAGCTGAAGTTATTTTTATCAATTTATCTGTTTTTACTGTGACTATTATATGAAAAAAAAAGAAACCAACAGGTCATTCACATGCTCATGTGTGTACACTCAGACACACAGAACTCCACTAGAAAGTCGCTTTGCCTCATTCCCTTTGTTCCTGCTAATAGGACAATGTCTGGAATTTTGAATGCATTTATTAGAAGTATATATGGGTGACTTTCTATGAATGCTATGGATAGGGACTTGATAAATATTTACTTAAATAAATAAAAGACTACAATCTGCTGAAAAATATTTTTTTTGAATTCTTGCTAATCAGAAAGGTAATAAAAGAAATGTAAGTTAATACCAGTGATATGTGGTAATAAATATTAGGCATTTAAAACATAAGTACTAAGTAATTCCAAAAGAAATTTGTAGTCAATATCTTTCAGATTGTTAATGAAAAGTTACAAACATTAGAAGTATTCATTTAAATTAATTGAAACTATTCTTTTAAATAAATCAAAAGTGTTTTTATATAAATAAAGCAAGCAAAGTTCAGAGAAAAGTTACTTAGTGGACAATAATAGATAGAAACATTTGCCTAAAAAGATAATGCAGTGAGGAAAATTATTGTATGAAAGGGCATAGTGGTAAGATGGAGCCAAGCAAGAAGAAAAAAAAAAAAAAAAGAAAAGAATACATATAAATGCAAAATAACACTGAGAAAACATATACAGCACTTGTCCTAAAACACCTTCATGGGTATATATTATCCCTGTTATTCTGTCAACCTCCTACCCTATACTGAGGACATCTCTAGTAATGATGGCAGGACCTCTCTTTGGTAGTTCCTAAGTTCAGGATCGAGTGTCTATTTCTCAATATGTGGAGTCTATTGTAAGAGAAAACATCATTAATACCTAATATGTTATTTATTATCACTTCAGACTCTACAGGAAAAGAAAAAAAAAAAAAAATAAAGTGAGGAAAGGGAGGAAAGTGTAAGCATTTGCTTCTGAGAAACATTTACCATTATTTATCATCTCATCCTCTCTGGATTTCAGACATTTCCTAGCACAGGTTTGTGGACTTTGTACCCTTTTCGATTTTTGAGCTTCTGTATGTTTTTTTACTTTAGATTAATGGTCAAGTTAAAAAAAAAATCCAAGTATTTTCTATCAAGATATGAAATACCAATTAAAACAATTATTCCTACAAAGTAATATGACAATATATGTTCAAAAAATAGATATCCTGTGATCTTGCAATCATTGGCAGTCATTTTGTAGTAATAAACTTACTAGTATGTAGTGTTAAATGTGCAAGGATATTTATTACAATATTGTTCTTGAAGGGAAAAATAGAAAAGAATTAAAAAAATAGCAAAATGATTATTCAAATGGTAACGCTAATCTCTTAAGAATGTAACATTATGAAGTTGTTTTACAAAAGAGTGAGCTCTATGTGAGAAATACCCATAATACATGGTTAACAAAGCCAATGTAACAATAGTAAGTATGATACAATCCCAATATGGTAAAACCAAATGAGTTTAGATAGGATTCCATAAAAATGGAGGATTGAGAAAAGAGGAATGACTAGTCTATTAATCCTGTTTACATCAGGGAAATATGTATAGACAAGTGGTTATGCAATGTGAATAATATATCTTTTATATTTTAATATGTCTTCCTTGATTTCAATGAGTCATTAAGGTTTTGGTAATTCAGTGTAATAGAAAAGATATTGTTTAACTCTACACCAAAACTGAAGTAGAGGGAAGTAGAAGAATGTAAATCCCCTAGTGTCAAACAGGTTGCCAATTCTGTGAAGAGAGGAAAAAAATATAACACAGCATAAGAGAAGGTCGGGTGTCCATCCCTTCCTGCCTCCAGTGCTCTTTGCCTAGAAAGACAGCATTACTCATTCCCTGGAGTTCCTCATATGGTGAAGTTCTTTAGAGTCCCTTAAACTTAGAGTGAACCCAAACTCAACCAGTAATAATCTGCACCCATGAGTCACATCCCTGACCCCTGGAGTGGCTCACAGTCTCCTCCCTCTTCCAAGGGGAAGTCCTTCAAAGTCTCAGATCAATAAGCTGTTCACTCTTCCCTGGCATTTCTGAAAATTATGGTAATTACAGACTGCTGAGAGATGGTTTTCAGTTGTTTCTGCATCTGAGAGCCACAGAGAAATTTGCCAGTGTCACTTGAAAAGGCAACTCACCTACCACACAGCAACACATTAATCAATTTGGTAATCAAATGATCATATTCCCAGCATTAAATAGATGATATGTTATAGAAGACAAAGACCACTGAAGACTCTTGGAAGAGTCCAAGCAACTACTTTCCTGAAATAAGATGAGAGTGGGAAAGGAAGTAGTAGAAGGATTGGGGACATGGTTGCTGGTAGAGGTTCGGAACTTGCTACTACATTGGAATTGGAGGGAGAGCAAAATGGAGATGTGAATGTAGATTGAGGATAAATAACTGGGCAATAACAGTCACATTAAGTTGGATGGGGAATAGAACAGGAAGAAAAAGGTAGAGGCAGGGCTTGTAGGGGTAGAACAAAACACTCTATTTTGAAAACTAAATTTGAACTCTCCATTATATATTCAAGTGAGGGTCCATTAGCAATGAAATATATGTGTTTGGATTTAAGGTCAGAGATCAGGTATGGAGGTTTATATTAAGAGCTGTCAGTGGAATGATATCATCTAAGCCCATAAATCCCAATGAGATAAGGGAAGGAAGAGAGAGCTAAGGAAGAGTGCAGAGTCTAAGATTTAGATATATAACAAAGCAGTTCTAACACTCTAAGACAGAATAATAATCAGTAAATTAGAGTGACCATGAGGCGAAAACTAAAAAGAAGATAGACAGCTGAAAGTTTCTATTTTCCAGGGAAGTTTGAGGGAAGATCATAATTTGTGTGCATGATGTGGTTTAAATAGCAATGAGAGGGATATCAGGGAATTTGTAAAATGTCATGTTAAAGTGAGGGCAAGAACACATTTGAGAGAAGCACAATGGAATATGGGGCCAGTGTGGAGGGTCCATCAGAGATTAGATCACATGCAAAGAGACTAGCAGGATAAGTTCACATTGTAACAAGATAGAGTACTTGTCCATGATTCCGCAGTCCTGGCTTAGTCTAGTGCAGGCAGGGAAGAGTTAGGCAGTTGACTCAACCATCTTGTTATTGACAGATAATGAAGAGGCCAGGAAGTTGAGTGTACTTGAAGGGGGAGGATTATAATGGGGCATCATGCTGTCTAATCAGGGTCAGAAGAACATGTGCAATCATGAGGAGCGTGGAAAACTGAAAAACTGATGAGGGAAAACATTTGGAGCCTGCATGAGGATGAACTATCTGGAAAAGAAGCATCATAAATATGTGCCATAAGGTGAAGAGGCAATAGTCAGAGAAGGAACACTGCAATCAAGATCTCAAGCTGGACACTTGGTGATGGTCAATAGCGTGGCCATACACAGAGATGGGGTGTGAGGGAGTACTTCAAAGGGATAAAGTCAGGAATGGAGAGGCCAGGATGTTATCTCAGTTGTGTTCAAGGGTGGTGGCAGCACCAGGAACAGGAGACAGAGGAGCCTAGTGAGCCTGGTACTTAAGTCTTCCTGCACGAGGGCAAGTGACCAGGCTGGGAAGTGACACCAATATAAGTGGTAGCTGGTATCACCTCATTGGGCAAATTTCAAGTAGCTGGACATGGAGAAAAAGAAAATAAATTGTTTAAAATGACAAAGAAAGCAGAATATTTTTATTCTAAGATTTGTCCCAGAAATATTATTTTGACAGGCAATAGAGAACCTCCAAATGATAAGGATATCATTGTTTTCAGAGGACAGCCAGGTTTGTATCAGTACATGAAACTGAAGCACACATTACAGGTCTCAAATTGGAAGATGATAGCCTCCAATTTCCAACAGACCCCATAAAACATTTTCTGGGAGAGGGATGGAGTGGTTAGTTTGCAGTATCATATGGATAAAGGCTCAGAGTAGGTAGAATGAAGGAAGACCACTGGAACTGTGAGGAGATCAATTCAAGAAGAAAATAATGGGATACTAGGGCCCTAATCTCACAGCAATTCCCCACAATGTGGCAGAGGAGAAGATTAACAAAGAGCTTTTCAACAGAATTGGTGTTGGGGCAATGCTGAGGACAGAAGTTGAACTCTTCTTGTCCACCCAGATAATCAGGCATCACTCTCCCCATCTTCTTCCCACTCTGATCATGAGGGGATTTGATCAGTTCCTTAAGGTCACCTGCTTCTCACACCTCAGCATTTTCACGGACCAAATGCTCTTATTACTTCCTTCATTTGACATCTCCCTCCTTCATTGGTCTCAACCTAAATAGGATTTCTCTTTTCCTCAAGTTACACATTTCCACAGCTCCTTCCACTTCTTCACGACACTCACATTTATGGCTGGTGTGTGTCCTCATGCTGGAGGGTAAACTCCATGAGGACAGGGAGAGCATTTTCTTCTTGTTTCTCCTCATGCCTAGAATTAAGTTTGTGGATACAATTCACTCAATTACCTATCATCAACAATCTGACCTGAGAGTTGTTGTCTGACTGATGGAGATGGATTTCAGAGTAGAAGACCATGAGCTCAAAGACAACCCACTAGTACTGGATTCCCCAAGTTGTCCCTCACTCTCTTGAGTGTATGGGGTGGATGAAGTGCTTACTCCTATCCTTAATTTCCACATCTGGATTAAATGATCACCATAATTCCTATGAACAGTTTGCTGAGAGGCTTCATCTTCATTATATGTGGAAAAAAACCTAACACAATGGTAGCACATAGCAAGTGATTTATATAATTGAGGTAAAAATTCCTCACTCTACAAAGGAAATACAGAGTAATTATCATAGTGTAAGACTGCACTAGCCATTTGCTTACACAGTTATTCAGAGGATAAGTTCATGCTTCCACATGCTCAATTTAATAGCCATGGCATTTTTCACATAAATGGCTATCAGAACGGGTTTACTATTTCTGTCATCAAAACACATTGTAAATTGAAGCTTAAATAATCTCTATTTAAACTTATAACTCATAGATTTATTTGAATTCATTCTTTTGGTTTGAAAGTATGAAATTTTTTCTAACAACGACCTACAGAGCAAGGACACAGGAATAGGGAGTGAGTCACCTGAACACATGATGTAAGCTTCCTCCTTTTCAGAACAAGATCTCTGTTTCCAGGGGTCAGAAGGACACTGCCAGAGAGAGGTATCTGTTTTCCTACACTGGATCCCATCTACCCAACGGGGTCTAGAACCTTCTCTGAGAGGAACAGAAGGGTTGAGAATCCCACTGTCCCCACAGCCAAGCTGTCTGCAGATCACAGACAAGGTCACAGCTTCCATGGGGCTGTGGCAGACACTGCCCCAGGTGTTGTTGTAGAAAACCTCCAGCCAGCCAGCACACTCCTGGTCCTCACTCACCATCCTGAGGGCCAGGAACTCTGAAACCAAGAGGAGGAAAACAGGACACAGTGAGTATTAAACCCTTAGTTTTTTTTTTTTTTTTTTTATTTTAATCCCTATGTAGTGAGTTCTTATTCCAACTTTGCTGAAGAAATGCCCAATAGGAGGAAAGACAAAACTTTGATCCCTTTTACCTGTTTTGATAACTTGAATGTCTCTTTCTATTTCTAGACAATGTCATAGTGGAAAATGAACAGGAGGAACACTGAAGTGGGGCTCTTGGAGGGAGGGAGGAAAAGCTACCTGACTAAATATCTGACAGACCCTGGGAAAAGGGGTATGGTCAGTGAGGTGGCAGAATAGTGAAGTACCAGACATGTCAGTTCCTGACCCTTGGAGCTTGTGAATAGGTTAACTTATAAGGCACAGGGGCTATGTAAACAAGATCACGATGGGGATGTTTTAATGGTGAGATTATTTTAGATTATCCTGGATTAACCATGTGAGCTCAATCTTACCAAATCCTTAGACCTGTATTCCCACAAGCAGAGAATGGTTTCTGGCTCTTGTCAAAGAGTAATATGAAGATGAAAAAATGGTCAGAGTTATGCAAGATGGTTGACTTGAATAAGGAAAGGGAATACAGGTAAACTGCAAGGAAATGAGTCTTCCCAGAGCCTCAGCTGAATGTAGCTCACTGACACCTTGTTTACAGGTCAGGTGGGCTGGGGTCAGAATTGAACTTCTGTTGTTTTAAGCCACTAACTCTGTGGTAATTTATTATAGCAGCAAGAGGAAACTAATATAGTGGGTCTCAGGATGTTGCACACACCGTAACTGAAGCGTGAGATCTGTAGTCCAATGGACACTGCAGAGAGTGAATATCAGAAGACAGGAAGCAGAAGCTCAGCTGCTGCTGCTGCAGGAAATGGAAACACCTCATCTTCTCTGCTGGAGGGACAGGCACTGTGGCAGGATCCTCCGCCCCCTCCTGTCTGTAACTCCCACTCCTCTGTCCTAAGGCTCAGACACCATCCTGCACACCCTCCTCACTTCTACCACCTGTGCACTGTGTGCACCACAGACCTGAGCAGATGACCCCAGCATCCTCCTTGTGCCTGCAGTTGTGCTGTCCCCAGCCCTGGGAAGGGCACTGCCACACATGGGCCTCCTCTCCTGTGCAGTTCAGCTCATCCAGCCAGATGGGCCCTGATCCCTCTCCAAAGTGAGCAGAGACAGTGGCCTCCAGGGCCACTCCACAGCCCAGCTGTCTGCACACCACGTGGGCATCACTCAGGTCCCAGTTGTCATCACAGATGGAGCCCCAGGAGCCCTGCTGCAGGATCTCCACTCTCCCTGCACAGGGACTGCCCCCGTCCACCAGGCGGAGCTGTCTGCTGTCTGAGGAGAGACAGGGTCATGTCAGTGGGCATTTACACAGGGAGTGGGAAGGCTGTGGTGCTGGGGACCTTGCTCACCTGAGCAGTTGGCAGGGTGCCCCTCTGAGGCTGCAGAGCCTGCTGGGTCAGACCAGGAGTCATTGCACTGGGGCAGCAGCTGGGTCTGGTTTCCTACAGAAAGGGTTAGAGAACAGGAAACTGAATTAAACTAGACAGGAATCTAGTGATGGCATCTGAAAGCTGTAGCCCATGATCAGTAATTTCTCATCTTTGAAGCTGATCTCTTAATGGAGATTTCTGCTTCTGACTCTGGTATACTCTTATGCTTTATGTCAAGCACTAGGAGTGACTTTAGGAAAATGGGAATATATCAGTGCTGTTTGAGAGTATTGCTCAGCTCCCAGGACAACAAGACTTTTGGGGTTGAGTTTGTAGAAAAGTAAAATCTGGAATCAGATATTTTCCGCTGGACGAATTTACCCATTAAAGATAGAAGGTGAGACTGAAAATCTCAGCATGTTTGCCAGATAGCCTTGGTAGTACACACATATAATTTAGTTTGGACCAAAGAGGAGAAATTTTGTTAAACAATCAGGAAACTTGTACCATATTTTTAGACTAAAAAAAATTTTTGTCATAAGGATGATGCCCAGTTTCTCAAAACTTCAATTGTGATCCTCAATTGTTATCTATTCAATAACATGATCTACCTTAAATAAGGTACCTGGAAGAGGCAAAATAAAATCCTTTCTAAAAGATTTTTATAATTTTTCAAATACAATGTTGATCATAAATACCACATGAAATACAATTTAGATAGAGGACAAAGTGGAAAAAGTATAAAAATGGGAGAGATTGTTATATGTTAGTATTGGTGCTTTCCTATAGGTAATTTAAATAATCATGATTAAATGTTTTTTTAAATGGCATGATGTGTATCTTGGCAGAGAAATTATCGTAAAAATTTAATAAATATTTGAGAGTTCAAAAGTCAACATCTAACTATCAGAACCCAGAACATGAGTCTATAAACAGTAGATTACCACAGAATAAAAAAACCAAAGTATGAGAACATAGGAAAATGCACAGAGTAAAACACAGAAAGACAAGGATAGGAAGTATAAATAGGGGAGCTGGGATTGTGGCTCAGTGGTAGAGCACTTGCATAGCACATGCGAAGTGCTGGGTTCAATCCTCAGCACCACGTAAGAAAATAGATAAAATAAAGGTATTAAAAAAAAAAAAAAAAAGAAAGTGTAAATACAGACATGAGAGACAAGGTGAGAGAACCTAACTTTTCTATATGCCTTCTTAATTTGAGGTATTTAAGACCACTATGAAAGTGCTAAAAGTACAACTTACAAAATACACAAAGCCAGATATTTGATATACATATTGTTTCAAAAATATTCACAAAATATGTGATGCTCTCTCCATTGACTTGTGGAGTCCATTCCTCCTTCCCTTAAATTTGGGCTGGCCATGGTGCGTTTTCTATAAGCAACGGAATGTGGTGAAGCCAACATGGTTTGACGGAGGAACCTAGCTTAGAAAGTCATGCCTCCTCCTCTTTAGGATATTTGCTTTATGGGAAATCTACTGTATAGAGATTATCATGTGAGATAGAGCATTTGCAGGTGGTTCTGTCAGCAGCCCCAGGTGAACTTCAAGCTACCAGCCATGTGAATGAAGTGCCCTCGATTCCCAGCGTGGTCAAGCCTTCAAGTGATCTCACCTCCAGATGGCATTCAAATGCAACCCTATAGCAGATCCCAAGAAGCAACTGCCAAGAGCCCTTCTCAAATTTATGAGTCAGGAAATTGTGAGAAAAATGAAATGTATTTTTGTGGGGAGGATCTATTATGCAGCAATAGAACCAGGAACTTTACACTTATTGTGAAACACAGCAATTCTATATCCCATGTTCTTTGTGGCAGTATTCAACATACCTAAGGTATGAAATCAACCCTGGTGTTATTGAAAGATGAATTCATTAAGAAATAGTGGCATATACATAACCATAAATAAGAATGGTGTCCTGTCTTTTGCAGCAAAATGGATGTAATTAGAGGATGTTATGTTATGTTAAATAACCCAGACACAGAAAACACAGTAAAACCAGTACTCCATGTTCTCTATCACCTGTTGAAGTCAAGCGATTCCACCTTAATGGAGAGTGGTGATCGCTAAGGCTATTGGTCATGCTCGTAGCACTACCTCTGTGCAATCTGGTATAAAAATTCATGTGCAAAAAGTTAAGTAAGACATGTTCTGTGATTAATTTTTCTAACATATATAGTTTAAATTTCTACTTTTTCAAAAAGTCAAAGGCAATTTTCATTTATGTAGAGCAATCTCAGGTATCAATTTACATGTTCTCATAGTACTTAATTATTTTGCTTATTACCACAGCTCAAAATGGGGGCTTTCTATAAAATTGTTGGCTTGTATTCTTAATATTAATGTAATAAAATGCTAAGAAAAATTCCAAGAGTTTCATAGTAAAGAAAATTATATAAATACAAGAACTTGAATGTAACATATTACTGTAATTTTTAAATCTAAATATCAAGGCTAATGCACTATTCAATAGTATTATAATAAGATTTACTTATGATATTTGGCTACCTTACTGTGGTCAGGTAAAAATTCTTGAAAGTATTTTAAAGGCAAAGGGGAATATCACATTATCTATCTACCTTTAAGTAATCATTCAGAAAGATGTTGTATATTCAGGGAGAAATGTGGCAGAAGGAGGGGAGAATATAGGAAAATAGTAGCATTGTGGAATCTAGGTTAGTGTTACCTGGAAATTTTACATTATCCTTGAAGCTTTTTCAGAATTCTCAAATTATTAAAAAAAAGAATGGAATAATAATAATAATAATAATAATAATAATAATAAAATAATAAACTCCATCTTCTGGCAATGAAGACAAAATATATAATCTTGTAAATAAAGTTGACCACGGAGAAAAGATGTTAAGAGACAAGAACAGAATTCCTTGGGTTATGGGATAACATGAAAAGACCAAATTTAAGATTGTTGGGATAGATGAAGGCATAGAGCTATAAACCAAAGGAACACACAATCTTTTCAATGAAATAATGTCAGAAAACTTCCCAAACCTAAAAATGAAATGGAAAATCAAATACAGGAGGTTTACAGGACTCCAGACATAAAAATTATAAAAGACCCAGAACAAGGCACATTATAATGAAAATGCCTAACATACAGAATAGGATAGAATTTTAAAGAATGCTAGAGAAAAATGTCAGATTACAATTAGAGGGTGTAATGGTTAATTTGAATGTCAACTTGATTGGATTAAGAGATATCAGGAATTAAGAGGATTATGGGTTTGTCAGTGAGATTGTGTCTAGGAATAATTGGCACATGGGACAGTCAAATGAAACAGACCCTCCCTAAGCATGGGCAGCACTGACCAGTAGGATCTTGGCTTGGATGGAATAAAAGTTGGAAGAACAAGGAAGCAGCAGGAGATCCAAGTTTGATTCTTCTTGAACAGTTTCTTGATTGCTTCTGTGATACTCTGAGTACATCACACTCTTGCTTCTTCACCCTTCCAAAGTGGACTCTGCCAGTGATTCCCTGGAAGCCTTTGGTTCAGACCAGGGTAGCACCATTGATCCCTCTTGTTCAGGGGCTCCAGCCTCTTGGACTGTGTGGCTATTGGTTCTTCTAGCTCTCCAGCCTACAGACTGCCATTGTGGACTATCCAGCTTCTGGTCACAGGAGCTAACCTAATAAGTCCCTTTTGTATAATTATAATTCTGGTTGACTCTGTTCCTCCAGAGAATCATGACTAATACTGAGGGAAACCAATTTAAATCTCGGCTGATTTCTCAACCAAGTTTCTCCATGATGGGATTTCTTAATAATATACATCAAGCCTTGAAAGAAAATGAATGTCAGCCAAGAACACAATACCCAGTTAAATTAAGCTTAAGATTTGAAGATGAAATAAAAACCTTCCATGACACACAAAAGTTAAAAGAATTCACAACTAGAAAGCCTGCACTACAGAACATTCTCAAAAAAAAAAAAAAAAAAAAAAAAACCCAAATTCCATGAAGAATAAATGAAAAATTAGAGTGAAAGCCAGTAAAAGGAGGAACCATACTAAAGGAATAGTTAATCAAAGGACAAACTAAATCAAATTGAAAACCAGACATGAAATAAAATAGGAATAGAAATCATATCTCAATAATAACTTTTAATGTAAATGTCCTAGACTCATCAAACAAAAAACGTAGATTGGCAGACTGGATTTAAAAAACAAGACCCAACACATGCCCTCTCCAAGAGACTCACCTCATAAGCAAAGACATTCACAGACAGAAGGCGAAAGGATGGAAAAAAAACCACATCACTCACGTGGATCATGTAAACAAGCAGGGATTTTTATCTTCAGATTACCTTAAGTGGACTTCAAGTGAACCTTAATCATAAGGACAAAGAAGGACATTTCATACTGCTTAAGGGAATGATATATCAGCAAGACATAGTAATTGTATATATTTATGCCACAAACAATGGAGCATCTATGCACATGAAACAAACCCTTCTCAATTTCAAGAATCAAAGAGATCACAACACAATAATACTACATGACTTTAACATACCTCTGTAACCCTTGGATAGATCCTCCAAACAAAAAGTAAATGAAGAAACTATAGAACTAAATAATGCAATCAATAATTTAGACTTAACAGACAGATAGAGTATTTCATCCATTGATAATTGAATTCATTTTCTTCTCAGCAGTACACAAATTCTTTTCTAAAATAGACCATATCTTATGTCACGAAGTAACTCTTAGCAAATAAAAACTAGAGTAATGCCTTGCATTTTATCACATCATAATAAATGAAATTATAAATTAATAATAAAATAAAAAAATAGCAGTTACTCTAACACCAGGAGACTAAATAATACAGTATTGAATACCAATGAATAGCAAAAGAAATCAGGGATGAAAGAAAAAGTACTTAGGGGTAAATGAAAATAGTGTCACAACATATCAAAATGTCTGGGATACTATGAAGGCAGTGCATTGAGCTCATTCACTAAAAGAATAGAAAGTTAACAAATTAATAAACTAGCATTACAACTAAAAAATATATGACAAATCAACACCAAATACAGCAGAAGATAGCAAATAATTAAAATCAGAGCTGGAACCAATGAAATTGTAACAAAAGAAACAATTCAGAAAATTGAAAAAACAAAAAATTGGTTCCTTGAAAAACATCAATAAAATTGATAAAACATTAATAAAATTGATAAAGCATCAGTAAAATTGATAACCTTTAGCCACTAAGACTAAGAGGGAGAGAACTCAAATTATAAAATTTATGATGCAAAAGGAAATTATCATAGTGGACACTACTGAACTTCAGATAATAAACAAAAACTGTTTTGAAAATTTATACTCCAATAAAATAGAAAATCTTGAAGACATCAAAAAATTTCTAGATACATGACCTACCCAAACTGAA
The DNA here is from genome assembly GCA_025594165.1 of Tamias sibiricus. NCBI lineage: Eukaryota > Metazoa > Chordata > Mammalia > Rodentia > Sciuridae > Tamias > Tamias sibiricus. Next base: position 6,319,920 of record CM046661.1, on the reverse strand, counting down.
TCAGGAGAATATACACACTTTAAACATATCAATTTCAAGCAATGAAATAAAAGACTCCATCAAAAGTCTACCAACTAAGAAAAGCCCAGAAACAGACAGAATCTCAGCTGAGTTCTATAAGACCTTCAAAGAAGAATTAACACCAACACTCCTCAAATTATTCCATGAAATAGAAGAGAAGAGAATGCTTCCGCACTCATTCTATGAAGTTACAATAACCCTGATACCAAAACCAGATGAAAACACATCAAGTAAAGAAAACTTCAGATGAACATCCCTGATGAACATAGATGCAAAAATTCTCAATAAAATTCTGTAAAATCACATACAAAAACATATTAAAAATAGTGCACCATGAACAAGTGGTGTCCACCCCAGGTGTACAAGGTTGGTCCAACATACAGAAATCAAGAAATGCACTTCATCACATCAATAGACTTAAAGACAAGAATGATATGATCATCTCAACAGATTTAGAAAAAACATTTGGCAACATACCGCACCCCTTCATGTTCAAAACACTAGAAAAACTAGTGATAGAAGGAACATACCTCAACATTGTAAAAGCTATATATGCTAAACCAAAGGCCAACATCATTCTAAATGAAGAAAACCTGAAAGCATTCTCTCTAAGAAGTGGAAGAAGAAAAGGATGCCCTCTTTCACCACTTCTGTTCAACATATTCCTTTAAAATCTAGCTAGAGCAATTAGACAGGAGAAAGAAATTAAAGGGATATAAAGAGGAAAAGAAGAACTCAAACTATCCCTATTTGTTTATGACATGATCCCATGTTAAGAAGGCCCACAAAATTCCACTAAAGAACTTCTAGAACTAATAAATGAATTCAGCAAAGTAGCAGCATATAAAATTAACACCCATAAATCAATTGCATTCCTATACATCCATGACGAATCTACTAGAAGAGATTAGGAAAACTACCCCATTCACGATAACCTCAAAAAACTTAAAATATTTGTAATCAATCTAACAAAAGAGGTGAAAGACCTCTACAATGAAAATTACAGAACACTAAGGAAAAAAATTGAAGAAGATCTTAGAAGATGGAAAAATCTTCCATGTTCATGGATAGCAGAATTAGCATTGTCAAAATGGCCATGCTCTCAATAGCTATATAACCCAATCAATTAATGGGCAAAGGAACTGAAGAGGCATTTCACAGAAGTACAATTGGTCAATAACTATATAGATTTAGTGCAATTGCCATTAAAATTACAATAACATTGTTCATTGAAATAGAAAAATAAGTAATGAAATTCATTTGGAAAAATAAAAGACCCAGAATAGCCAAACCAATTCTTAGCAATACAAGTGAAGCTGGAGGCATCACAATACCACACCTTAAATTATATGATAGAGCTATAGTAACAAAAAACAGCATGGTATTTGCACCAAAACAGACATGAAGACCAATGCTACTGAACAAAGATACAGAGACAAACCCACATAATCTCAAACCCACAGTTATCTCATACTAGACAAAGGTGCCCAAAAGGGAGAACAAAAGCCTCTTCAACAAATGATGCTGGGAAAACTGGAAATGCATATGTAGCAAAATACAATTGAAACCCAATCTCTCACCCTGCAGAAAACTCAAATCAAAGTGGATCAAGGACTTAAGCATTAGACCAGAGACCCTGTGCCTAATATAATAAAAAGTAGGCCCACATCTACACCATGTTGGCTTAGGATCTGACTTCCTTAACAAGACTCCTAAGTACAAGAAGTAAAATCATGAAACGACCTATGCGATGGATTCAAACTAAAAAGCTTCTTCACAGCAAAGAAAAAAAAAAATCAAGAATGTGAAGAGAGAGCCTACAGGATGGGAGAAAATCTTTACCACATGCACCTCAGAACATTAATTTCCAGGATATAAAAAGAACTCAAAAATTTAACACCAAAACAAACAATAACCCAATCAATAAATGGGCAGAGGAACTGAAGAGGCATTTCACAGAAGTACAATTGGTCAACAAATTTATGAAAAGATATTTCACATTTCTAGTAGTTAGAGAAATGCAAATTAAAACTACACTGAGATTTCATTTCACTCCAGTCAGAACGGCAATTATCAAGAATACAAGGGAGAAGCTGGGAGGCCACTGAGAGGAATGGCAGTTGTCCATGGACCTGGCAGTCACACTGTGGGTGGGTCACAGTGGGTACCTTCACCACTTCTACCTGGTAGACCTATAACAGCCAGAGTGAGTGCAGCAAAGACTATGAGATCCCACCAATAACACCTCCCCACCTCCCTGAGCCATCTCTCCTGCACCTGGGGGACCATGAAGCCAGCTACCACTTGCTGTGCCACAGTCTTGCACCCAACGGTCTGCTGCCTGTCTACTCCTACCAGGCCATGGACCTCCCAGTCATCATGGTGTCCAACATGCTGGCCCTGGACGGCCATCTGCTCTCAGGCCAGCTGCCCACAATCCAGGAGTTGGTGCACTCGCAGGTTGCCATCTATGTCTTGAGCCGGCCAGGATCCCTGGCTGGGTCGCCTTGTGATGCTGGTCAGCCACATGAGCTCCCTCAGCCAGTCTCAGCTCATCTCCCAGATGGGCATCCGCAGCAGCATCACCCACAGCTCCCTGTCACCCCTGTGGGGGCAAGTCAGCAACCCCCTCTCCCTCTAGCTCCATGCAGTTGGAGAAATCCAAAGCCCATGTCAAGATCTCGGGAGAGAAGACACCCTCTGAAAAAAGGCCAAGAACTCAAAGAAAAAGAAGAAGAAGGACCCCAATGAGCCGCAGAAGCCCGTGTCAGCCTAAGCACTCTTCTTCAGAGACACTCAGGCTGCCATCAAGGGCCAGAACCTCAGTGCCACCTTCGGAGATGTGTCCAAAATCGTGGCCTCCATGTGGGACGGTTGGGAGAGGAGCAGAAGCAGGCCTACAGGAGGAAGAGTGAAGCAGCAAAGAAGGAGTAGCTGAAAGCTCTGGCAGCTACAGGGCTAGCCTCGTCTCCAAGAGCCCCTGGACCCAGGCGAGACCAAGAGCACTCAGGCAAACCCCCGCCAAGCTGCTGCCCCTAAGCAGCCCATGTACTCCAAGGAGGCCTGGCCTCCTTCCTCACACCCTCCGACTTGCAGGCCTTCCGGAGCGGGGCCTGTCCTGCCAGCCTCGCCCAGACACTGGCTTCAAGTCCCTGTTTCCCGGGCTCAGTGTGTCCTGGCCACCACTGCCCTCCTACCTGCTCAGCACAGAGTGTCAGCATGTCCCAGGCCCCCCAGCCTCCTGTCCTGCCCGCACCCATGGAAGCTCCAGGAGCAGCTGGCCATGGTAGCTGGCTTCATGGTCCCCCAGGTCCCTCACATATTTGAGTTCCCAAATGGCTCAGGACCCCGCTTACCTGGGCCATCCAACCCAGGAGCAGTGGGGACTGGGACAGCAGCTGTCCTCTACCTCACCCAATCCCGCCTCCCTTGCCTCCCCGGCCCTGGCTGGAAGGGCATGCCAGAGCCAGAAGGGCTGACCACCGCAGAAAGGCCGTGGCCGGAGGCAGGGTGACCTGCCAGCATGAGCAGTGACACAACCATGCCCTGGGCTGAGTCTCTTCCTCAACCTCCCGCCAGACTCTGCAGGGGCTGCCGCTGCTGCTGCCAGCTGGAAGAACCTGCAGGAACCTTCTGCCCTCAGACCTGCTTGCTTCCGGGCAAGCAGGGACCCTGCTCCTCGCCCTGCACACAGTCCCCTCTGTCTGGACGTCTGGCCCCAGCCCAAGCTCGCTGGGCCGCCCTGCCAGGGTCATTTACCAACAGAAACTCACCCCAAGATGCGCAGCCATGGGCCGGCCCAGCCACAGATGCGCAGATACGGCTTTCCAGTGTGAACTAAAGATTCCGAACCCTACAAACTGTGGGCTCTGTGTAAGTAGTCAACTGTGTTTTAGAACTGTGCTGAAGACATCTGTAAGATTATTTTGCGGGGGAAGAAAAGTAGTTTCCTTTAAGGTACAAAGTGTTTTATATGACCCTTAGCACATCGTTTTTAAGTTTTACCTCGAGGGAGACGTGGGCACAGCAGCTGTCCAAGGGTCTGTCAATCTGCACCTGAGAACCAGACAATGTCTAGGCCCACTGGGAAGCATTCCTCTTTATTATTATTATTTTTTTTGTGAACCTTATGTCCACCTATTTAAAATTTCCAGCAACATTTTTTTTTTTTTTTGGTCTAGCTATTTATGAAGAAAACTTGAGAACAAAGTTGCAGTTTATCCTAACGTGTGCGTGTTTTGGGGTTTGGTTTCTGTTTTGGTTCTCGGCATCATTTGCAGCTGTATCCTGGCCTATCAAATGTCTCTCTTAGTGCCCAGTCCTTCTCTCAACTCTCTTTATAATAAAACTTCCAAAAAGTGGCTGATTAAAAAAAAAAAAAAAAAACAATACAGGCAATAATAAATGTTGGTGAAGATGTGGGGAAAAGGCACACTCATACATTGTGGGTGGGACCATAAGTTGGTGCAACCATTATGGAAGCAATATGGAGATTCCTCACGAAATGAGGAGTGGGACCACCATTTGACCCAGGTATCTCACTCCTCAGCATATACCTAAAGGACTTAAAATCAGCATGCTAGAGTTATGCAGCACAAAAATGTTCACAGCAGTTAAATTCACAATAGCTAAGCTATTGAACCAACCAAAATGCCTTTCAAAGATGAATGGATAAAGAAAATATGGCATATATAAATAAATATGGCATATATATATATATATATATATATATATATATATATATATTAGAATATCACTCAGCCATAAAGAAGAATGAAATTATGGAATTTGCCAGTAAATGGATGGTATTGTAGACTGTCATATTATGTGAAATAAGCCAATCCCCCCAAAACAAAGGCCAAATGTTTTCTCTGATATGTGGATGCTAATTCTCAATAAAGGGTAGAGGGATAGGGAAGAATGGATGTACTTCGATTTAGATAGAGGGGAGTGAAGGGAGGGGAGGGGTTTGGGGTAGGAATGATAGTTGGATGAATCAGACATTATTACCCTATGTGCATATATGATTACATGACTGGTATAACTCTACATAATGTACAACCAGAAGAATGAGAATTTATACTCCATATATGTGTATATATGTATATGTAATATATATATATATATATATATATATATATATATATATATCAAAACACATTCTACTATCATGTATAGCTAGTAAGAACAAATAAAAACATATAATAAAAAAGCCTGGAGCAAATACAATAGCAAAAGGTTAAGATTTGAGGAAACTTTGCAGACTGTATTTGGCATTCCTTATCTTACTCTGTTTTTCTCTATGCTTAAGCTACATAGGAAATAATAAACCAATAGCATTTCTCAATGAAAAATTTTTTCTCTGAATAACCCTTTACAGGTCTTGAAAGATGAGTGATCATTGAGAAGAACCATATCTCTCTAAGGAATATCTCATTATTCTTGTCTGCTCCCCATGCTGTCTACTCTCAGAGACATTTCACTCAAGGAGCATCCTGAGTACCAGTCAGCCCTGACCTCCCTTACCTGAGCAGACCACAGAGGCTGTGTTTCCATGGGCACAGGCAGGAACACCCAGGGCAGTCACAGGGCAATTCCACAAGGAGGACTCAGACCCTGAGCAGTGAAATCGGTCTCTCCAGATCTCGTCTCCCCCTTCCACAAAGTACTCTCCCTTTGGGGTGGAGATGGCGACTCCACAGCCCAGCTGACGGCACACAACATTGGCATTGGCCATGTTCCAGTGGGAGGCACAGAGTGTTCTCCAGCCTCCAGAGGTCTTCATCTCCACTTGACCCTCACACTGAGAGCTGCCATGTTTCATGAGCCTGACTTCAGTGTACTCTGGCATGAGAAGACAGATTTTAGTAACATTTCACACTTGTTAATACAACAGAGTGTGCAGAAAGGTAAAAGTCCTGCTATGATTCTCACCTGAGCAGATGACTTGCACAGCCCCACTGTGTGGGCAGCTTCCTCCAGGACAGGGCACTCTGGGGCAGAACCAGAGCTCAGGTTCCCATCCCTTACACTGGAACTCTTCAGCCCAGACCTGTTCACTGGCCTCCCTGAAGGGCAGGTTCCCCAGGACAGATGCAGGCTTGCCACACCCCAGCTCTGCACAGATGACCTGGGCCGTGGGTAATGTGAAATTCCCATCAGATACTGGAGTCCATCTTCCTCCAGAATTCACCTCCACTCGCCCAGAGCAGGGTCCTCCTCCTCCATCCAAACGCACAAATCCTATGGGAGAAAATAACTAATATATTGACTATCTAGGGTTGGAATTGGGAGATACACGTCACAGGAAATTCTGTAAAATCTTTTCTTTCTCCCAGGAATGGAATGTGAAGAATGGATTCAATGTTGTCAGAATGGAGATTCCATGAGCAATATCTAAAGACAACTTTAGAAGGAGGAATTTTGTAAGGACAATTCTAAATGGGTGACTCCAGGAAAATACACACACACACACACACACACACACACACACACACACACGTATATATAATATTTTCTTTTATATGGACATATTATTCTATGTGCTAAAATATATCTAACCATGTGTTTGTACATCAGTCTGTGCCAATCCGCCTATTTTTAAATATATTTATTTATTTACTTTAGTTGTACACAATGCAATGCATTTATGTTTACGTAGTGCTGAGGATCGAACCTGGGCCGTGCATGTGAGAGGCGAGCGCTCTGCCACTGAGCCACAATCCCAGTCCCAATCCACCTATTTTTAATAAGCTCTATATCCATCCCCTGAATTTGATCTCAGTGTAGAAAAAGACTAGGATTAAGTTTTCACTCTTTTACCCTTGGAAACTTTCAATTCACAGGTAATAATTCAAACTAAGTTAACATTTGTTAAAAAATGAAAAAAAAAAAATTCAAAATGTATCAAAAATGACAATTTATATTAATTTCCCATTTAGAGATGAGAAAAGTCCCTCTGAGAAAAGGGCCCACTCAATAGTGTGAGACAGCAATGGAAACTAGGTTATTGTGACTAAGATGATCTGGGTTCTTTACATTACCCTTCCCATTAAAGAAGGCAGAAAGAGAATTTAGAATTAGGATCAGCCAGGCATGGTGGTGAACGCCTGTAACCCCAGTGGCTCAGGAGGCTGAGGCAGGAGGATCTCGAGTTCAAAGCCAGCCTCAGCAATGACCAGGTGCTAAGCCACTCAGTGAGACCCTGTCTCTAAATAAAATACAAAATATGGCTGCAGATGTGGCTCAGTGGTTGAGTTCAATCCCCAGTACCTGTCCCCCTCCCCTGCAAAAGAAGTAGGAACTGAAGTTATCAAGAGAGTTGAGCATGCTTAATTGCCTTTTTGTTTTGAAGGATTTTTTTTTTTTTTTTACTAATAATAGAGTTGGAGAAGCCATTAGACATCTATTGACATTGATCCTGACATGATTTTGAGTATGGGTTCAGACATTTGGTGAGACATCTGACTACAGATATGAAATTGTAATGTAATAGTAAGTTTATGTCCTGAAGAAGGGAATCCTTTCTCTGGAAAACAACATGTTTAGTAATTTTTCATTTCAAAGAAATTCATCAAAATGGAATTTACCCAGTATGGGTAAAAATGCCTCTGATGGGAAAGGATAAAAATGTGGCAGAGAGGTCTTCAAAGAAGACACAATCTGAACTTTCTGCCCAGGCCTGATACAGGAGAGAAGTGTGCAGTGACAATATTGAGAGTCTGCTTCCATGTTTTCTTATCCACAATACTAATATCTTTTCAGAATTTGCCATGTTCCAGAAATGTTTTTAGGTGCTGTGTATGTATTTTTAAAGAAAATAATGTTATTATCTAGTTTCGAATCTAGTGGGGAGAAAATCCGTTTTAAGCCATTTGAAGTTTGTGAGCCACTGGGTGGAAAAATAAAAGAAAAATCAATCTGCAGAAATCTATTGATTCATATGAATTATTCTCACTTGAGAAAATTAAAAATTACACTCATCTATATCATTGTCTAATCTTTTTGCTCCCTTGGACAAGTTTCAGATGAAAGTATCATCCAGGGGACCTTTTGTTCCTCTATTCTGACCTTCTCAAAACCTCAACTTTGAGTCTCTTTTGCAAATCATCTTCCTCCTTTTGTGAAGGAGGGATGTACTGAATTCATAGAAATGTACATAGATTGCCCATCCTACACCAGGATCTTAAGTGCTGCTGAGATAATCCTGATGTGCTCATTCTCAACTCTCCAAGGCCATCTCCCAGATATGTAAGCTTCATCATCTAGCTTCTTCAGAAAATTCTATTTGTCTTCCGGTCCCATTCTTATCAAATTTATCTGACAATATGCTCTTGTATTATTATTTCCATCAGATATAAACTATAAAAATTTCCCCATATCTTGTCACCTTTATATTTTTCTTTGTTTTCATCTAAGTAAAATTTATTTTAACTAATGTCTAATATCAGAGTCCATATTAATGGAGTAAATTCATGTGCTGATGCATGTGTATATAGCATTTCTTTGCCTCCTCAAAATCTTTTTATTTCTTTTTGGTGAAAGCTTCCAATATGCTTTCTTCTAGCTTTTTGAAATGTAGTTCATTATTGTTTTCTATAGTCATCCTCCTGTGCCATGGTGCACCAGACCTTCTTGCTCCTATTTAAGTTAAGCCCCATTATTCATTGATCAGTCTTTTGCCTTCCATTTCTATCTCCTACACACTCCTCTATGGTAACCATAATTCTTCTCTCAACATCTGTGAGGTTAACTCTTTCATATTTGACATACAGTAAGCTTACAAGATACTTGTTTTCCTTTGCCCGACGTATTTCAGTTAACCTAATGATCTCCTGACCCATGTATGTTATGTCAAACAAAAGCATGTAATTCATTTTTATGGGTAAATAGCATCCCATTGTATTTCATTTATTTATCCACTTATCAGGTGATGGGCATTTAGATTCTTTTCATGTCTTAGCTACTATGAATAGTGCTGCCATGGCATGGGAGTACAGTTGTCTCTTCAACATGCAGATTTCACTTCCTTTGGACACATGCTCTGCATTGGGATTGCTGTATTGTATGGCAATTTGGTGGGGGCAGGGTTTCTGATAATGTCTTTGTACTTCCTTTATTTCTAATGAATAGATTTCTGGATTCAGTATTCTTGATTGGCTGGTTTTTCTTTGGTTCTATGAAAATCTTATGACACTCACTTCTGACCTAATGTTTACCATTGAGAAGTCCACCATCAGGTGAGTCAGGACACTCATATGTGTTATTTCTTTCTTTTTCTCTTGATGCCTGAGAGTTGTTATCTTTCATCTTTGAGAGATTTTTATTATAATATATAGAGATCAGAACCTGAGGTTCCCAGGGTCAAATGCTCAACTAACTTTTCACCCTCAAGCAGATACTTAACTCTTCTCCATATTATGCTGCCAGGGGTTAAGGAGGAATGGGGTGGGTAGTCCTGTGGCCAAAAATGGTGCAATGCTATATCCCACCCTGAAGCCACAGCCTACCAAGGCAACACAGAAGGGGGAGGGACCAAGGCCCTCAGTGTTATGAGCTGCCTACTGCTGAGGTGGACTCAAGGCTCCAGATCCTGCAACCAGCCACAGGGGCTATAGGCTCTTCTTGAGTCTGTCCCACCAGCACACAGGTCTTGATCATTTGTCTCTAATTCCTACTCAGTGCTGTGTATGATCATGATGGACCTGGCACTGAACTCCAAGATATAGTCCTATGTTGGTACTGTGCCCTAATACTTAGAGTCCTGTTTCCCCTCTAATGCTAGGGGTTGGAGGAGTGGTGGTGGAGACAGTCTCTTTACTGCCCCAAACAAACACAGTTCTAGAGTCTCAGTGTGAAGTTACTGGCATGGGGACAGGGATGTTGGGTTCTGTTGGGTTGGGCACAAGGTTTCATTGCAGCAGTTCTACTCCTGAGTTTCAAGTCTAAGGTCTGGGCTTAATTACCTTTCCATTCCCCATGAAGAATGCATTTCTCTTCATGCTGGGCTGCTTGAGGTTGGCAAAAGGAAAAGTCTGATCTTCCTTCCTCCTTCAATGTGTCTTTTCTTTTTATTATAGTAAAAGCAGGCACTCACCTGGTTTAATGTATCTTATGAAGCCAGCTTGGTATGTGAATAACAGTTAATGTAGTGTATTTGTGGGAGATCATTGAACAATCATCCTGGTCTTAGTTCTAAACTATATCATCTTACCATAATAAATATGCATTAATATTTTATTGCATCCAACATTAATCTGCCAGCATAGGGATAAATTCACCTCCCAAGTTTATACAGATGTTGCTTTGACAAAGAAATGTAGAGAGAATCTATTGTAGTAATGATGGAAGGAAAATATGTGACTCAGAGCATTTCACTCATAGTTCTCTGGCCCTTCCCATCAATGAGCTAAGAATTCTGATGTATGATTCTGGAAAGGAGAATTGCAAGTTTGCAGGAATCCATAAATTCCCTTGTGTTGTGTTTAATTCCATCCCTGTGCCCATATACCTACTAACCCAGTGCAAATTATCTCTGGCTATACATATATAAACATTCAATTCAACTGAAAAAAGCAAGCCTCATTCTTGTCTGTCTTTCAAAACATGTGGTAATTTATAGGTTATAAATAGTAAATTATAGAAACTCCATAAATAGTAAATTATAGAAACAAAATTATGAATATGATTCTAAGTGGGATGATTCTACTACAAAAAAAAAAAAAAAACACTTATCTTGTCAAGAATGACTGCAGAGAAGGGAAAGAACAATATTTGAGATTTACAAAAAAAAATTACATGCAGCCCATCATCCACTGCTATTTCAAGCACCCAGGGTCCATGGGACCTCTTAGTCCTCTGTAGCTCATCTGTCTCTTATTTCCCCAGGATCAGATACACACTTTTGGTCCTTTCCATTCTCTTAGGCAGTGGAGAATATGCAGACCATACCTGAGCAGATGACACCTGCGTCCCCCTGATGCGTGCAGTAGTGCTGCCCCCAGCCTAGAGAAGGGCACTTCCACACTTGGTCCTCCTCTCCTGTGCACTTCACGACATCCAGCCAGATGGGCCCTGATCCCACCCCAAATTGTGCTGCAACCACAGCATCAAGGGCCTCTCCACAGCCCATTTGTCTGCACACCACGTGGGCATCTTTCAGGTCCCAGCTTCTGAGACAGACTGTGCCCCAGGAATGCTGGTGAAGGATCTCCACTCTGCCTCTACAGCGACTGCCCCCATCCACCAGGCGGAGCTGTGGGGTCCCTGAGGAGAAAGAATGATGTCAGTGGTTGTATTTACAAAGAAAATGAGAAGAATATTTTTGTCCTGTGGTACTCTCTCCTCCAACCAATCAGTATGATAAATCTAAACAACACGGAGAAGGAGAAAGGTAGCCCAGAGAAAAGTATAAAGCAATTTACAACTTTGTCTCCAGCTGCCTGGGTGAGGGAGGCAGCCTGCAAGCATAAGGTAAACTAGAGAGTGCAGACAACCCAGATGGTGTCTTCAGACCAACAGTCTTACCTGTTGGGGAAGCACATGGTTCTTACAAGCTTTAGATCAAATTTGAGGAATTTTTCTCAGAGCAAGTACTCTTGCACAACAAGTCAGCATTAGAGAAAAAACTCATCCCATTGCTCAGCAAGCTCTCAGAGTGATATAAGCAGGAGCTATCTTAAGTGGCCATTGTTAGGGACTAACTGCTCTGGAGTTTAGATAATATCGGGTTATCACAATTTTAGGTCCCAGGGTCACTGTGCAACAGTGATTAGGTGGAAATTAATGTTCTACAGTCTCAGATAGGAAGAGTGTCTGTCACAAACACTCTGAGAGCATTGAATTGCAGGGGAGAGGGATGGCGGTCTCATTGGTAAGTGGTCCACTCTCTGTGAACAAGAGCAATTCCAGTTGCGTGTGGTTGCACATAGGGACCAGGTCTGAGAGCGCGGAGACAGTGTCTGGCAATTCATGGCATTCCATGTTGCCTATCCAGGGATTACACTGTTTTCCAGAGGCTTTCCAGGGACTCAAAACAGCTAGGACCCTTGTTACACCCCAATGGGCACCTGCTAGAGGCCTCTGGGGCAAGTTTGTGCCTACCTGTTAGGTCTACAAACCACTGAAGGAAGGGCTGTCTTCTCTTTGACATGCCTCCAGGTTTCCATCTAAAACCCCTGCAGGGATGTTATGACCTGTCTTGTCAACACTCCTTTAACCTCATTGACAAGAAATGAGGAGCACAGTATAGCCAAACTATTGCCCCCAGTAGCAGCATGTTTGGTGGGAAGAGAGAGGAACTGCAACTAGTTTCTTTTGCAGTGTAAAGATCCCCAGATACCTGGTGGATTCACATGTTAGATGATCTGGAAAAGGTGTCTCTAATGCAAATACTTTGGCTGGAATGAATTTTTGACACATATTTTTATTTTTTTCTTTAAGCTCTATTTTTTTTTTAGTATTATACAATTAATTTGCTTTTAATTCTTAAAATGGATTTTTTCTCTCCTCTTATTTCCCATTTTTCTCTCTCTTTCTCTTGCTCTTTCTTTTATTGTACTGGTGTTTGAACCCAGAGACTCTTTATCTCAAAACTATACTTCCAACACCTTTTAGTTTATTTATTTAGTTATTTTTGAGACAGTGTCTCACTACATTGCTCAGAGCCTCCTTAAGTTACTGAGGCTGGTACTGAACTTGTAATCCTTTAGCCTCATCCTCCAGATTCCCTAGGATTACAGGTGAGTGCCACATACCTGGTTAGTTTTTTTTTTTCTTACAAATATTTTTCTTCTTATTTTATAATTCCCCTTCTTCCTCCCCTTTAATTGTCCATATTCAATCTTTTTGAACTAATTTTGCTTTTACTAATTTTTGACTTTGTTAATCATTCTATATTTGTTCTTCCCTTTGTGTAAGCTGCCTGTCATGGCCAGCCACGGTGCCACGGGAGAAAAATTCTCAGAGGCAGAGTAAAGCTATTACTACTTTTACTTCTACTTTCTTAGAGAGAGCTTAGAGAGGGAAAGAAAGATTTTTAGAGAGAAAGATTAGAGAGAGCTTTTCTTCTTGTAGAGAGAGCTTTTCTTCTTGTCTTCTTTCTTCTTTCTTCTTTCTTCTTTCTTCTGTCTTCCTCGGGAGCCTCGGCCTAACTCTGACCAGCCCTCAGGAGCCTCGGCCTAACTCTGACCAGCCATTACTCCTTCTATCTGGTTTCTCTTCTGTAACTGCTCTGCCTACGTTCTGGCCGCTCTGATTCTCCGACCCGAACTCTTCTTCTGACCGACCGAGTGACTGCATGACTGACTGAATGAATTCTCCTTCGTTCTCCTAACTCGGACCGCTTTCACCCGGTTATATACCTTCAGCTTTGCGGGTGCCTACAGGTGCGTCACATACATATCAGGTGGAACTTATGGCTTCCAGCTAGCTGCAACAGCCCTTCCTAATTAGGGCTCCTTCACCTTTGTCTATTGTTACTGCAGTTTTAGTTGTTGAGTATAATTGATTATTACTATATTTCTATAGCTTGTTTATTTATTTCTTTGTTTGTTTATTTAATACCTGGGATTGAACCCAGGCAAACTTAACCACTGAGCTACATTCCCAGCCCTTTTTTGCATTTTCTTTGGAGACAGGGTCTCACCTGAATTGTTTATGGACTTGCTAAGGTGCTGAGGCTGGCTTTGAACTCGCAATCCTCCTGCCTCAGCCTCCTTAGCGGCTGGGATTATAGGTGTGCACCACGGTGTCTGGGTGGTTTACTTTTATGTTGTGGTTAATGCAGTTTTTCTTCTTTCTGAATTATGCAGGTGATCAAGCAAATCACCTTGTAGGGTGTGTGCTTTGCCACTGAGCTATAACTCCAGCCAGTACAGAGAAGTTACCCCTTACTGAAATCATGACCTAGTCCTACTGAAGCATTGATGTATATTTCAACTTAATGAATAGGGAAGATAGAAATGCACAGCTGAGAAGCCAGTCACAAGAAGTCAAAATTCCTGCTCTGGGACAATCTCCAGCTTAAGAACACCAGAGAGAAATATTGCAAATGTTGTGGGAAAAGTGACATGAAAGACCTCAGCACAGGTTGTTGCCATATCCCCTCAGACCAAACACTAAAGACAATACTGAAAAACTAACCACAGAGAGAATGCCCTACACACTATGCTGTCTATAACAACATGCTTGAACTACCAGAAGGACCCCATTTGTATGAACCTTGACACAATACCTGGAGTTTCAAAACCCATTATTACCAGCCAAAAAAGCCACAGAAAAATAACCTACAATGTCCACTTGGAATTACTCTCCATACTTCACGACACCTATTCCCCAAGGCACATCATTAAGAGAAGGATGCTTACTAAGAAGACCCTAATATAACAGATTTATAAGTGTAAACGCTGAAAGCCAGAACATGAAATGATGTACTTAAGACCTTGAGAGAAAATAGCTGCCACCAACATAACTGTGTTCAGTAAATTATCCTTCAGTATCAGAGGAAAATAAGTCCTTCAAAGAAAAGCAACAGTTAAAGGAATTTTGAACCACTGAACCTGCACTGTAGAAGATAATAAAGCAATCCTACACACACAGTAGGAAGCAAGAGAACCTAGCCACTGTGAGCATAGGAAAGAATAAATCTCACTAGAAGAACAGATAAACAAGTGAGAAGGAGGAAAGAATCAAACATCATCAATTCAGTAAATCATCAAATCTCCAAGACAAATCATGACCATACATTATTCAAACTGTCCAGAAAACAACATCATTATCATCATCATCAACAACAAAATGACAGGAACTACTACAAACCTTTCAATAATAACTCTGATCATAAGTGGTCTAATTCTTCAATTAAAAGATGCAGAATGGCTAATTGCATTAAAAACTAAGAGCCAACAACCTGCTGCCTGCAAGAAACATCCCACATAGGTAAAGACATATATAGACTGAGAATAAAAGGATTGAAAATGATATTGTTAGCAAATGGAACCTGAAAGAAAACAGATATAGCTGTATTTTATATATGAAAAACACAATTCAGAATCTGTCAGAAGAGACAAAGAAGGCCATTATATACTAGTAAATGGAATAAACCATCAAAAGATATAAATAATTCCAAATAAATATGCACCAAAGAAAAGAAAACAGAATTTTATTTAAAAAACACTTGAATGATATAATGGAAAAACACACTTCAATACAATGCTAGTAGTATCTTAATATCCAATCTCACTAATAGATTTGGCGTGCAGAGAAAATATCAAAAAGCTCACATTATAGTTACACTGACATTATAGATCAAATGGACTTAACCAGTATCTACAGAATATTCATCAAACACCTTTAGAATACACATCATGGTTTCCAGGATAGGTAAGTAATAGTTGAGAGTCTGAGGTTAAACCAAGAATGTGTCTAAAATTTATAAGTTGAACAGAGAAATAGCAAACCTGTAAGACAGAGTAAAACAACCAATAAGGTAGAATTACTAAATGAAAAAAAACAAAGTAGACAACTGAAGTTCTCTATTTCTAGGGATTTTTGAGTCAAGATCTTCATTAAAGTTATGGTGGGGTTAAAATATCAGCATGAGGAAGATCTGAGAATTTGTGAAATAACATGTTAAAGAGAGGGCGTGAGCACATGTGGGAGAAGCACACTAGATCACAGGGCCCTGTGCAGGGTCCATCAGAGTTTGGATCAGAAATTCAAAGAGACTAGCAGGACAATTTCACATTATAACAAGATACAGTACTTGTCCATAATTCATCAGTCCTTGCCTATTCTAGTGCAGGCAGGGAAGAGTTAGGTAGTTGACACAACCATTCTTCTCATTGACAGATAAAGAAGAGACCAGGGAGTTGAGTGTACTTGAAGGGGGGGATTATAATGGGCCATCATGTTGTCCAATCAGGGTCAGAAGAACATGTGCAATCACAAGGAGAGTGGAAAACTGAAAAACTGATAAGGGAAAACATTTGGAATCTGCATGAGGATGAAATATCTGGAAAAGGAGCATCAAGAATACGTGCCATAAGGAGAAGAGGCAAATAGAGAAGTGAACAATGCAAACAAAATCTCAAGCTGGACAGTTAGTGATGGTCAATAGTGTGGCCATGCCCAGAGATGGGGTGTGAGGGAGTGCTTCAAAGGGAGAAAGTCAGGAACGGAGAGGCCAGGATGTTGTTTCAGTTGTGTTCAAGGATAGTGGCAGCACCAGGAACAGGAGACAGAGGAGCCTGGGGAGCCTGGGGAGGGAGCCTGGGGAGTCTGGTATTGCAGCCTTTCTCCATCAAGGGGAGAGGCCAGGCTGGATAGTGGCACCAAAAGAAGTGGTAGTTGGTGCCACATCATGGGGCAAATTTCAAGTAGCTGGACATGGAAAAAAAGAAATTATTGAAAACCATGAGGCACAGAAGAAATATTGTAAGATGAGGATGGAAAATTATAATCTTATTCTAAGATATGACCCTGAAAAAAAAAAACTATGTTGAAAGAGAAGCACAGAGCCTCCAAATAATAAGGACATCATTGTTTTCAGAGGACAGCTTTTTTTTTTTTTTCAGAACATGAAACTGAAGGGGACATTGAAGGTCCTAAAAACTTTAGAAGATGATAGACTTTAATTTTCAACAGGCTCCATGGAATGTTTTCTGGGAGAGGAATGAAGTGGGCATATTAGTTAGCAGAGGATATGGATAAAAGCTCAGAGGATGTAATATCAACCAAGACCACTAGGACTGTGAGGAGAGAAATTTAAGAAGAAAATAAGGGGAGACAAGACCCCTCAAGCCACAGCAATGACCCATAACTTAGAGATGAAAAGATTAACAAATAGCATGTCAACAGGGTTGTTATTGGGGCCATGCCTGGGAGGGGCCTCTGGCTCTTCTTATCCATCCAGGTAATCAGGCATCACTCTTCCCCTCCTCTTCCTGCTCTGCTTATGATGGGATATTTCATCTGTACTCAAGGTCACCATGCTCCTCCCACCTCAGTACTTACACTGATAAATACTCTACTTTCTTCTTTCACTGGACCTCTACTCCTCCTTTCAGTCTCAAACTAAAAATATTTCTCTTTTCCCCACAGCACACATTTCTACAACACTTTCATGACACTCAAATTTTTGCATGGTTGTGTCATCAGTCTGGAGTGCAAACCCCACGAGGACAGGGGTGGTGTTTTTTCTTCTTGTGTTTGTCCTCCTGCCTGGAATTAAGTTTCCACCTAAAAGTCACTTGATTAATTTCCATCAACAAAATGACCTGAGACATTGTCTGTCTGGTGGAGATGGACTTCAGAGTAAACAGTACAATAATAATTAATCCCCCAAATTGACCCCCACTCTCTTGAAATGTTTGAGGTAGATGAAATGTTTATACATAACCTCAGTTTTCTCATCTAAAATAAATGATCTATATGATAGCTAACAACAGTTGATTGTGAAAATTAAGCCACATCACGTGTGGCAGGGTGGGTAGGGAAAAAAGTGAGTGATAGTACATAGAAAGCAATGTGTATACTATGGTCCAATCATTCAACCTCTCACTAAGGAAATAGAGTTAATAATTAATATAACCTAAGATTGCATTAGACAATTGCTTAGAAAGTTTATCAGAGTATAACTTCATGCTCCCATATGCTCAGTTCAGTCTGATACTTTTTCACATAAATTGCTATCATTGCAGGTACTCTTACATCTACGTTTGAAACAGGGTTGCAAGAGGTGGATCAAGAAATCTCTATCCAGTATTCATTTTGTAGACTTATTTCAATTTTTCCTTATGTTTGAAAATATGAAACTTTCCTAACAACAACCTACAGGCATAGGACAAACACATAGAAATAGACGATATGTCACCTGTGCATGTGATATGAGCTTCCTCCTTTGCAGAGCAAGATTGGTGTTTCCAGGGGTCAGAAGGACACTGCCAGAGAGAGGTATCAGTTTCCCGACAGCGGATTCCATCTACCCAGTGGGGTCTAGAACCTTCCCTGGAAGGAACCATAAAATCCAGAGTCCCAGTGTCCCCACAACCAAGCTGTTTGCAGATCACAGACAAGGTCACAGCATCCATGGGGCTGTGGCAGACACTGCCCCAGGTGTTGTTGTAGAAAACCTCCAGCCAGCCAGCACACTCCTGGTCCTTGCTCACCAACCTGAGGTCCAGGAACTCTAAAAGCAAGAGGAGAAAAACAGGGCACAGTGAGCATTCAACTCCTACTACTGTTTTTTCTTTATTCTTAAGTAGTGAGTGCTTATTGCTGACTCTGCTAAAGAAGTGCCCCCTAGGTGGAAGACTGGAAGTTTTGTCCCTTTAACCTGTTTTGCTAACTTGTACCTCTCTTTCTGTTTCAACAAAAATGCAATATTAGCAAATGCATAAGCAGGAACACTGATCTGGGGGGCTGTGACCATCCTGGATTCCCAGCATGGTCAAGTCTTCAATGACCTCAGCTGCAGATGAGATCCAAATGCAACCACACTGCAAAAGGGCTTTTCAGAGAAGACTAAGAAAAGGATCCTTTCTCTAGGCACAGTGGGACATGCATGTAAACCATGTTGCTTGGAAGGCTGAAGCAGGAGCATCCCATGTTCAAAGCCAGCCTCAGCAACTTAGTGAGGCTCTAAGCAACTTAACATGACCCTGTCTCAAGATAAAAAAAACACAAAATGTGCTGTGGCTGTGGTCCAGTTGTTGAGTCTCCTAGATTCAATCCCAGACCCAAAGTAACAAACCAAAACAGTAAAAAACAAAACAAAACTTAACAAAGGTGTTTCATTGTGAAATTATCCTGGATTATCCTGGATAGGAAGTGCCCAATCTAATGAAATTTTACCCCTGTATCCTCAAAATCAGAGAAGCCTTTCTGGCCCTCATCAGAGTGTGATGTGAACATGGAATGGTAAGAGGCTTGAAACACTTTGGGTTTGAAGAAGGAAGGGGTCATACAAGGGAATTCAGGCAACTTCTAGAAGGGGAAAAAGGCAAGCAAATGAGTCTTCCCAGATCTTCAGCTTGTTGCAGCCTACTGAAACCTTGTTTATAGCCGAGACAGACCCAGGTTAGTCTTCTAACCTACACACTGTAAAATGACAAATTTGTGTGTTTTGAGACACTCAGTCTATGGTACCTTGTTACAGAAGAAATAGAAAACTAATTCAGTGGGTCAGGATGTTACACCCACAGGTTAACAGAAGGGTGATGACTGCTTTAAATAGACAGTGTAGAGAATGACTATGTCAGGGAACAGTGTTAGAAGGAAGGAGCACAAGCTCAGCTGCTGTAGCAGGAAATGGAAGCACCTCATCTTTTCCAATGCTGGAAGGACTGGAATTGTGAGAGGCACTACCTCACCATCTGCCCTGTCAGCCACTGCCCAATCCCTGCCCCAGGGTCAGACACCATCCTTCAGACCCTCCCAGCCTCCCACCCAGTGTGCACCACTGACCTGAGCAGATGACCCCTGCATCCTCCTTGTGACTGCAGTTGTGCTGCCCCCAGCCCTGGGAAGGGCACTGCCACACATGGGCCTCCTCTCCTGTGCAGTTCAGCTCATCCAGCCAGATGGGCCCTGATCCCTCTCCAAAGTGAGCAGAGACAGTGGCCTCCAGGGCCACTCCACAGCCCAGCTGTCTGCACACCACGTGGGCATCACTCAGGTCCCAGCTGTCATCACAGATGGAGCCCCAGGAGCCCTGCTGCAGGATCTCCACTCTCCCTGCACAGGGACTGCCCCCATCCACCAGGCGGAGCTGTCTGCTGTCTGAGGAGAGACAGGGTCATGTCAGTGGGCATTTACACAGGGAGTGGGAAGGCTCTGGTGCTGGGGACCTTGCTCACCTGAGCAGTTGGCAGTGTGCCCCTCTGAGGTTGCAGAGCCTGCTGGGTCAGACCAGGAGTCATTGCACTGGGGCAGCAGCTGGGTCTGGTTTCCTACAGAAAGGGTTAGAGAAAAGGAAACTAGTCAATAATCTAGTGGTGACATCTGAAAGCTGTAGAACATGATCATTAATTTCCAATTTTCAGAGCTGATCTTCTAATGGAGATTTCTGCTTCTGCTTCTAACAACACTCTTCTGTTTTAAGGCAAATACTAAAATGACTTTAGGAAAGTATGAATATATCAATGGTGTTTGAGAGCATTGCATAATTCACAGAGAAGCAAGACTTAGGAGTCAAGTTCAGAGAAAAATAAAAACCAGAATCAGCTATTTTTCCCTGGAGGCATTTGGGCATTCACAGGTAGTAGGTGAGACTCCAAAAAATCACAGCTCATTTGCCAGTTTTCCCTGGGAGTACACAAGTAAAATTTAGATTGGACCAAAGAGGAGGAATCATATTAAACAATAAAGAAACTTGTATCATATTTTGTGAACTAAAAAGAATTTTTTTCATAGGGATGGTGCCCAGTATCTCACAACTTCAATTCTTTTTGCATAAGTGATCTATCCTAAATGAAGTGATTGAAGAAGCAAAATAAAAATCTTTTTCAAGGTTTTGAAGGATAGATCGTTTAAAAAAAAAGTCAAAATACCCCTCACACATATAAAAAGATTATGTAGAAAATAAAGTGGACAAAGGAGAGAAAAAGAAATATGTTTTCACAGAGTGGTATTGGTGTATTCCTTATAGGCAATTCAAATAATTATGATTAAATTTATAATTAAATACAATGATGTGTATTTTGGTAGAAAATCACAAAAATCCAATAAATATTTGAGAATTATATATAAGTAAAAAAAACAAGTAAAAAGAACCAATAAAGTCAGTAGCTAAAAATAAGTAGCCCTAGGATGAGTCTAACAACACTGTAGGTTAATACAAAATAGAAATATTATGTGGGAGAACATGGGAAAATACAGAGTGAAGAACAGAGAAAAATAAAAACATAGAAATAACATAGGATACTAAGAGAGATGGTGAGAGAATCCAACATTCCTATATATCTACTACAAGTTTTAGGTATTAAGGCCATAACTGATAGTGCAAAAATACATATTAGAAATACACAAGGTAAGTTATTTAAACAACACCTGTAGTTTTTGAAACTTCCCACAAAATCTGTGACACTCTATCAATTGACCTGAGCAGTCCATTCCTCCTTCCCTTGAATGTGGGCTGACAGTGGTGAGTTGTCGATAAGCAATAGGATGTGGTGAAGTCAGCACACCTTGACTTAGGTACTTAGCTAAGAGAAAGTCATGCCTCCTCCTCTTGACTTAGAAGGATGTTTCCTTAATGGGGAATCTACTCTGTAGACTACCATGTGGGAGAGTGCATTTGCAGGTGGTTCTGTCAGCAGCCCCAGTTGAACTTCAAGCTACTAGCCATGTGAATGAACTATCCTGGATTCCCAGCATGGTCAAGTCTTCAATGACCTCAGCTGCAGATGAGATCCAAATGCAACCTCATGAGAGACCACAAGAAGCAACTGCCAAGAGTCCTTGCTAAATTTATGAATCTGGAAATTATGGGCAAAATGAACTGTGTTTTTATTTGTGTTGCTTTTTTTTGGGGGGGCGGGAGTGATGCATTAGAAAGCAATAGCAACTAGGACAATTACATTTACTGTGAAACAGCAATCATACTTTCCCATGTTTATTGTGGCACTATTCACAGTAGCTACAGTGTGGAATCAGATGCCCATTGCAATAGAAATTCATAAAGAAATGTGGTATAAATATGGCCATAAAGAAGAATGGAGTCCTGCCTTTTGTATCAAAATGAATGGAATTGTAGGACATCATGTTAAGTTCAATAACCCAGACACAGAAAGACAAGTACCACATGTTCTCCATCATATGTGGAAGCCAACAGGTTATTTTGTGGAATTTGACAATGACACTGTAGTTATGTAAATATTCTTGGTAATATTTTAAGAGTAAAACAACATATCCACCTACTCTTAACTAGTCACTCAGAAATATTTTACATATTCAGGGATAAATGTGGCAGGATGAGGGGAAAATATAGAAAAAGTAATAGCTTTGCAGAATCTGGGCTAGGGTTATCTGGGAATTTTTGTACTACCTTTGAAGCTTATTCAGTATCCTCAAATTATCAAGAAAAATAATAAAATAAATGAAAAAAAAAGAAAAAAGGAAAACAAACCACAAAAAAGCGAATGTGAAGACTAGTTGTGATGTTTAGATAGTGGGTGTCCCAGAAAAGCTCATGTGTGAGACAACTCAAGAAGGTTTAAAAGTGAAATGATTGGGTTATGAATGCCTTAATCAGCACATCAATTCTTGATAGCATTATTGGGTGGTGACTGTAGGCAGGTAGGTTGTGGCTGGATGAGATGGGTCCCTGGTGGTGTGCTCTTGGTGTTTATATGTTGTCCTTGTTGAGCAGAGTTCTCCCTATTTCAGCTTCTTGGTGGCCACTTCTTGATTTCCTTTCCCCTGCTTCACTCTTTCACCATATTCTGCCTTACCTCCAGCCATAAGGAATGGAGTAGGATATCTATGGACTGAGACCTCTGAAACCTTGGGCTTCAAAATAAATTTTTTTTCTAAAATTATTCTTGTCAGGCCTTTCTGTCACAGCAAAAAGCTGACTAAAACACTAGTAGAATTAATTCCTAGGACATTTCACTAAAAGAAACACATAAAATAGCATCAAAAACATAAAACACCAAGAGTGTACCTAGTGAAAGTTATAATAATCTTTGAGGGAAATTAGAGATATACCTTGTAAGTCAATTAGCTCCATATTGATGTTTAGGTCAAATCCAAACTCAATCTAAAATACCATCATGCTATTATTGAATTAAATATATCAAGTTGTTTGTAAAATTTATTGAAATGCATAAGACCAAGTATGACCAATGCAATGGGCAGGAAGAACAACACAATTAGAGCAGTTATTTTAAAGTAATCTTTAAAAAAGTTAATCAGACATGCTATAAAGTTTATGATAATTGAGGAGGTATGTATGGCTACAAGCATAGAAAATAACAGAATGGAACATAGTATGGAGCAAGTGTCAGAAATATCTGCGTACTGTGTATTTCAAAGGTGACACAACATTGGGGACAAGGCTTTTCAGAAATGATTTGAGTCAATTTGATGTCCAAACAATAATGTGAAATTTTTTCACACCACACACTATATACAATACCAATTCCAAAAGATTGTGCAACTATATGTAAAAGAAATGTAACTAAATATGTATAAGATACTCTTGAAGAATATTTGAATGATATTATGATGGCAAATTTCTTTTTAAAAGGACCCTAGAAACACTACAAGTGCAGGAAATGTTGATATGCTGTGCTTCATTAAGAACAAGAATTTGACTCCAGAAAGAACACCACATTAAGAGAAGGGAAATAAAAGGGCAAGGATTTAAAAACATACACAAATATATACATATTTACATCAAATGATATTGACATGGTAATTTGTAGGATATTATTTGGGTATTCCAAAAGTGCAAACAATTCACTCAAATTTCCACATTGTTTAAGTGGATCAATACATGACCCTGTGGTTATTTGACAGAAAACTCTACAGCAATAAAAATGCAATTCAGCTAAAAATAAAAACATGGGTGAATTCCAAACATTATGTTGAGTAAAAAGTAGACACAAAAAGGAGAAAATGCTGCATGGTTTTACATAAAGGCAAAACCTGAAAAAAATATTCTTTGGCAGCAAAATTTAGAGTGGTCTTCTTTGGAGGGGAGGAGGGCACAGTGACTGTGGGGATGTGCAGGTGACTTCTGGGAGCTGCTGATGCTCTCTGATAGTCCAGGGTGAGGAACAAGACAGAGCTCTCATTCATTGTTATATAGTGTTATCTACGAATTTCAATAAATTATAATGTTTACTTAAAACTAATCCTCTTAATATTTTTTGGCAGGGCTGAAAATGAATGATCATTGAGAAGAATATTTCACCACAAAATGTTTCATTTTTGAAGTCAGCTCTCCATGCTGTCTGCTCTTAGAGCCATGTCACTCAAGTACCAGTCAGCCCTGACCTCTCTTACCTGAGCAGACCACAGAGGCCGTGTTTCCATGGGCACAGGCAGGAACACCCAGGGCAGTCACAGGGCAATTCCACAAGAAGGACTCAGACCCTGAGCAGTGAAATCGGTCTCTCCAGATCTCGTCTCCTCCTTCCACAAAGTACTCTCCCTTTGGGGTGGAGATGGCGACTCCACAGCCCAGCTGACGGCACACAACATTGGCATTGGCCATGTTCCAGTGGGAGGCACAGAGTGTTCTCCAGCCTCCAGAGGTCTTCATCTCCACTTGACCCTCACACTGAGAGCTGCCATTTTTCATGAGCCTGACATCTGTGTATCCTGGTAGAAGACAGGGTTTTAGCAACATCCCACATTTTTCTTACCCCCACAGAGTGTGCAGGGAGGTTAAGGTCCTGCTGTGATTCTCACCTGAGCAGACAACCTGCACAGCCCCTCTGTGTGGGCAGCTGCCTCCAGGACAGGGCACTCTGGGGCAGAACCAGAGCCCAGGCTCCTGCCCCTCACACTGGAACTCTTCAGCCCAGACCTGTTCACTGGCCTCCTGAAGGGCAGGTTCCCCAGGACAGATGCAGGCTTGCCACACCCCAGCTCTGCACAGATGACCTGGGCTGTGGGTAATGTGAAATTCCCATCAGATACTGGAATCCATCCTCCTCCAGAATTCACCTCCACTCGCCCAGAGCAAGGTCCGTGTCCTCCAACCAGATGCACAAATCCTGTGGGAGAAAAAAACAAAAAAAAACAAAAAACAAAAACAATAAGTATCAGTGAATAGAAGGAAGAAGCTACAATTCACAGGTAATGCTGTGAAATCTTTTTGTTTTTCAGGGTTGTGTGTGGGGAGTGGATTCAATAGGTGGTGCCTGAATGTGAATTTTATGA
Organism: Tamias sibiricus; assembly: GCA_025594165.1. Taxonomy (NCBI): domain Eukaryota; kingdom Metazoa; phylum Chordata; class Mammalia; order Rodentia; family Sciuridae; genus Tamias; species Tamias sibiricus. The sequence continues at coordinate 6,295,008 of CM046661.1, read as the reverse complement.
GCAAGTGTCTGAAGACAAATTTTGGAGAAGAAATTTGTAAGGTCCATTCTAAATTGCTGATTCAAGAAATGAATGTACACACTGCTATACACATACATATACACATGAATATGTGTGTTTCCAAGAAATAAATGAATATAAATGAATGTGTGTGTGTATGTTTATATATATGCGTGTGTGTGTGTAAAATGCATTTTTCTTTTATAGGACATATTATTCTTCATATATTAAAAGTATCTGTGTGTTTTTATGACTTTCTGTGACACTCTACCTCCTTTTTTTTTTAAATAGGATCCTATATCTATCCACTGAAATGTGAACTCAGTGTAGAAAAAAGACTAGGATTAATTTTTCACTCTTTTATCCTCTGAAACTTTCAATATCACAATCACAGATAATAATTACAACTAAGATAACATAGTTAATGAATGGAAAAAATTCAATATGTATCAAAAACTGACAATTTATATTTATTTCCCATTTAGGGATGAGAAAAGAGTCCACTAAATAGTGTGAGACTGAGATAGAAACTAGGTTATTGTGACTAAAATAATCAGGGTTCTTTAAATCATCCTTCCCATTAAAAAAGACAGAAATGCCATTTTAAAGTAGGAACAGAAGTTATCCAGAGATTTTTGAGCTTCAGCATTTTTTGTTTTTTTGTTTTGTGTTTGTTTTTGAGGGATTATTTTGTACATAATAAAAGAGAGTTTGAAGAATCCAGAAGCTGATCATGAAGTGATTTCAACTATGGGTTCAAGTACACTCTCTTCAACATCCTGATTTCATTTCCATTGGATATATCCTCAGCAGTGGATTGCTATATTATAATGGATTGCTGTGTGTGTGTGTGTGTGTGTGTGTGTGTGTGTGTGTGTGTGTTATGTTACTGTATTATATGTTAATTTTTTTGGGGGGTGTCTGATAATAGGTTTGTGTTTCCTTTGTTTTTAACAGACAGCTTTGCAATGTTCTTATTTTTAATTAGCAGATTTTTCCTTCAGTTCTATGACAATCTCATGGCACTCATTTCTTGTTTACATGTTTCTGTTGGGAAGTTCACTGTCAGGTGAATTAGGATCCCCTATGTATTGCTTGTTTCTTTTCTTTTGATTTCTTGAGAGTCTTTATATTTCATCTTTGATAACTGTATTATAATATTTAATGACAAGAGTTCAAGGGTTCAGGTCAAATTTGGGTGCCCATCTAACTTTTTACCCCCCAAGCAGAGACTTAATTCCCTCCATAGTGTGTTGCCTGGGGCTTTCTGAAGGAATGAGGAGGGTGGTCCTGTGGCCACCAATGCTGCAATGCTATATCACACAGTGAAGCCACGGCCTGCCAAGGCAACACAGAACTGGGGAGGGACCAAGGCCCTCATTGCTATGAGCTGCCTACTGCTGAGGTAGACTCATGGCCCAAGACTCCTGCAACCAGCCACAGGCTCTTCTTAAGTCTGTCCCACCAGCACATATGTCTTGCTCTCTCTATTATGTCTGTCCTACATTGAGGCCTCTCATTCCTACTGAGTGCTGAGTATCACCATGGTGGGCCTGGCATTGTGCTCTGAGACAAAAGCCTATTTCTGCTCTTGTGTCCTGCTCCTTAGAGAGTGGAGTCTTGATTTTCCTTCTGTCAAGACAGCTTGGAGGAGTGGTGTTGGAGACAGGCACTTTGCTGCCCAACTAAGCACAGTTTCAGAGTCTTTGTCTTAGGTTACTGGCATGGGGACAAGGGTTGTTGGGCTGTATTGGGCACCAGCCTAGTTATGAGTTTCAAGTCTAAGGCATGGACTTAATTACCTTTCATTCCCCAAGAAGGAAGCATCTTTCTTAATGCTGGGCTGCTTAGATTAAGGGAAAGGGCAACTCTTATTTTCCTCTCTCCTTCAATGTTTCTTTTCTTTTTATTATCATAAAAGCAAGCACTCACCTGCTTTTTTTTTCTTTTATTTTCATGCACCTGGTTGATTTTCTCCTATTAAGCTGTTTGGTTTGTGAAAAAACTGTTTATGTGGTGTATTTGTGGGAGATCACTGAACTGAGTCCTAAACTACATAATATGTTACCATAATAAGTATGCATTAATATTTTATTGCTTCCAACATTGATGGGGCAGCACAGTGTTAAAGTGACTTCCTGATATGAGTTTATATACCAGTTGCTTGAAAAAGAAATGTAGAGGGAGTCTACTGTAGTAATGATGGCAGGAAAAATTGTGACTCACTGCATTTCACTCACAGTTCTCCTGCCCTTCCTGCCAATGAACTAAAAATTCTGATATCTGAATCTGGAAAGGAGAATTACAACTTTGGAATAATCCATAAATTCCTCTATGATATATTTAATCCCTGTGCCCATATATCTACTAAGCCAGTGCAAAAATATTACTGACTATACATATACAAACACTCAATTCAACTGAGAAAAGTAGGGCCTCTTTCTTGTCTGTCCTTTGAAAAGTGCTGCAAACAGACTGTGTGTGCTAATTTATATGTAATCCAAAAGAATTGTAAATCAGAGAAACAATATTATGAAAATTGATTTTAAGTTGAAATGGTTTACAAAAATATTTTGTCAAGTAAGAGAGTTGAGAAGGGAAAGGACAGTATGAGAGATTTACAGGACAGGAATACATGAAACCCATCATCCACTGCTATCCCTGAATGCACTGATTCAGGAAAGGATCTCCTAGTCCTCTCTGGACAATTCACCTGCTATTCCCCCAGGGATCAGACACTACTTCCTGGTACTTGCCATCCTCTTAGGTAGTGGGGAATGCACTGACCATACCTGAGCAGATGACTCCTGCATCATCATAGTCATTGCAGTCATTCTTTCCCAAGCCCAGGGCAGGGCAATTCCACAAGTAGGCCTCCTCTCCTGTGCACTCCAGCTTCGTCAGCCAGATGGGTCCAGATCCCTCTCCAAATTGTGCATAGCGCAAGGCATTGAAGGCCATTCCACAGCCCAGCTGTCTGCACACCACATTGGCATCTTTCAGATCCCAGCTGTCATCACAGACAGTGCCCCAGGAGTGCTGGTGAAGGATCTCCACTCTGCCTGCACAGCGACTGCCACCATCCACCAGGCGGAGCTGTGGGCTCTCTGAGGGAAAGAATCATGTCAGTGGTTGTATTTACAAAGAGAATGAGAAGTGTTCTCTTGTCTTGTGGGACTCCCTTCCTCCATTAAGCAGTTGGCAGCATCTTACTTTCAGAATGCAGAGCTCACTAAGACATGGAATCATTCATTATACTAGGGCAGCAGGTAAGTCTAAGTTTCTAACATAATGTGAGAGAATTAATTGTGAAAAAATAAGAAATGAAATTAAGCATGATATAATCAAGTGAGTAGCCTCAGATAGAAGTTATTATGTAGATTCAATAAGAGTAAAACTTGTTATTGGGAGAGTACTGCATATGATGTTTCTAAACAATTTGAGGAATGCCAAGATTCCTGCTTTGAGTGGAATCTGCTAAAAGTGTCTTTTCTGAATGATATCTAAAAGTTACTGTACTGGGCCAGTATCTGAATTGGTTTTGTATAAACCACATACACTTGAGTATCCATGGCCTGAGATTTGGAAGGATGAGATCACAGAAGTTGTGTAGTATCTGGGGATGAGGTCATCAGAAGTCTCAGGTGACAGCCATGAATCCAGAAAAAAACATGTAATTATATAGGCGTTAGGAATGAAATATGAGTGGATCATAAGATAAAACATAGTTAATGTAATATGTTTCACTAATGATTATAGACATAATAGTTTGAATATGAATAATAAATTTCAAATTTCTGTTCACTTTAGGTAGATTGGGCAACCTCCCTGAATAGATGATGTGAGATATTGACATTGCACAAATACCACTAGGAGTCCTAGAATGTTACTTGTTCCCCCAAATATATCTAATCTCTACTTGGACTTTCTGCCAGGAGTTCATGATAAGGAGGCAAATGGAGAATAGAAGTACCCTTTTTGTGATTCTGTGAGTGACAAGAGCCAGGGAACAAAGGGAAAACTGTATTTTGTGAAGAAAAAAAGGAAGGAAACTGGGAACCAATAAAGAAATGACAATTAATGTTAATATGGAAAAGCATTAAGGCAGCCCAGAGAAAACTACAAAGCAATTTTCAACTTCAACTCAGCTGTCTTACCTGTGGGAGAAACACATGCTTCTTACAAGCTTTAGATCAAATTTGGGGAGTTGTTCTGAGAGGGACTCTTTCCATATAACAAGACAGATTTGGAGAAGGAATTCATCACATTGCTCAGCAAGCTCTCAGAGTGCTATAATCAGGGGCCTTCTTGAGAAGGTTACTATTGTAGGGGCAAAACAGTGCTGGGATTATAAAATGTGGATTAATTATAACACATGGTCCCTTGGTCACCCCTCCACAGTGACTGGGTGGAAGAAGTGAGCACGTACAGTCTCAGATAGGAAGACTGACTTCCACAAGCACACTGAGATGGCTGCAGAGAAGGGACTAGAGGCCTCACTGATATGTGGTCCTTCTCTATGTGAAGAGGAGTGATTCCAGTCTCATGTGGTGGCACAGGGAGGCCAGGTTTGAAAGCTCAGAGATCATATCTGGTGATTCACCCCATTCCCGTGCCCCATCTCCTGTGTGGAGTTCTGTAGTATGATTTTTTATACCACTTTCTACAGGAATTCCAGATATTCACCAGGGCTAGGACACTTGGCTAGACCCCAAGGGCATAGGGTCCCTGGAGCAAGTGTGTGCCCACCAGTTGGGTCCATAAACCACTGTAGGAAGGGCTTGTGGTGACTTTGACTTTTGCTTAGTCCCCACATTTGCAAACACAACCCCTCTGGCATGATTATGTCCTGCCCCATCAATATTCCTTAACTTCCATGGCAGGAAATGAGGAGCACAGTGCAGCCAGCATATCACACCATATCCAGGCTCATTTTGATGGGAATTCAAAGGAGCTGCAATTGGTTTCTTTTTTTTTTTTAGCCTAGTGACACCTGGTGGATTCAAATGGTAAATGACCAGGAAAGAGGTGTCTATATGCAAGTATTTTGTGTGGGAGGAAGTTTTGATGCTTTTTTTCTTTTTTAAATATACATTATTATATTTTCCTTACTAGCATATATTTAAATATATTTGCAAATTCTTCAAATGCATTTTTCTCTTTTTTCTTTCTTATCTTTTTTATAATATAGTTTTCTTATTTTTTTATTTTCTTCTTCTCTCTGAATTTTCTTCTGCAATGTTCCTTTTTGAATTATTTTTATTGTTAATTTACTTTGTTGCTCATTCTATATTTATTTTATCCCTTACCTATTTTTTTTATTTCTTTTTAGTTGTTAGTGAGATTAATTGATTAATACTTTATTTTATAGTATTTCTATAGCTGATTTATGTTTCTGTGGTAGTTACTGCTATTATTAATTATATTCTTCCTGAATTCTGATGGTGATCAAGCCAAGAACATTGAACACTTTGGGTATGTTTTGCCACTGAGCTACAAATCCAGCTCATTGAGTGAAGTTGTACCTTAATATAACCATTACCTAGCCCAGCTCAAGCCTCGGTAGATGTTTTGGTTTGGATGTGAAGTGTTATCAAAAAACTCCTGTGAGACAATGGAAGAAGTTTTAGAGGAGAAACGATTGGTTTATGAGAGTTAAGACTGTCAAAAGACTTAACACAATTGGTGAGTAAATCCCCTGATGGGATTTACTGAGAGTTAATCATATTCTTAAATTTGAATTACAGAAGAGACTAGGGAGTTGAGTGTCCTTGAAGGGGGACGATTATAATGGGACATTATTTTGTTTAATCAGGGTAAAAAGAACATGTGCAATCACAAGGAGAGTGGAAAACTAAAAAACTGATAAGGTAAAATATTTGGAATCTGCATGAAGATGAAATATCTGGAAAAAGTGCATCAGGAATATGTATCATAAGGAGAAGAAGCAACAGTTAAAGAAGTGAACAATGCAATCAAGATCTCAAGCTGGACAGTTGGTGATGGGCAAAAGCGTGGCCAACATGAAGATGGGTTTGAAGGAATGTTTCAAAGGGAGAAATTCAGGAGTGCAGAGGCCAGGATGTTATCTCTGTTGTGTTCAAGGATCCTGGCAGCACCAGGAACGGAGACAGAGAAGCCTAAGGAGCCTGGTACTTCAGCCTAGATGAGGCAGAACAACCATGGTGGATAGCAGTACCAACAGAAGTGTTGGTCAGTGTCACCTCATGGGGCAAATTTCACGTTGCTGGACATGAAGAAAAAGAAAATAAATTGTTTAAAATGACAAGGTTATAACACATGGAGAAAAATGATACCTGCTCTTTAGAAAATATCAGAGTGGACTGTAACAAAGACCCATTCTAGGGCTTTGCTATTAACAGAAATTTTTCAGTAGGTCCTCTAACATGACTTTTCCAGATTGACTAAAGTCCTTCAATTATGTGATATAACACAAATCCTTTCAATGGTCTAGAATTGGGTAAGGAATTAATATCATTACTGATGATTATTTTGCTTTAATAAAACAGAATTTCACTACCTCACGGTTGTGGATGATAGAAATGGGACTGAGAGTGTCAGCAGGGTTGGCTCCTTCTCTTGAGACTGTAGGAGGGGTCCTTCCTCACTCTGCCCTCCCTTCTGCTGGTCAGTGACAGTCCTTGGTGTGCCTTGGCTCACAGAAGCATCACTTTGGTTGCTGCCTCTCTGCTTACCTGTCCTCTTCTCTGTGCCTGTCTGTGCGACTCCCCTCTTCTAAGGACATAAGTCAGGTTGGGTTAGGGGTATGAGTGAGAGGATTTAGAAAATGTTTGAAGAATTCAATGCAAATCAGAAGGATTAAAATTCTCCACTTCCTTTCTCCTATAGTAACTGGCTCTTCTTCTAAATCTGTGATAAGTCAGTGAAGAGTTTTGAATCTCCTCCTCTGAGACATCACACTTAGACAACATAGCCATGTCCCAGTCTGATTAACTGTCTTAGGAGCAGTAAGATTGGTATCAGGAGGCACACTTGCCTTAGTCCCTAGAGACTAAGAAGTGATTGACAACAATGACATAAAAAGAAAAAGAAAAAAAAAAAAGTAGGGATTCTTTATTTTTCCTCTTGGTTGCATGTTGTTTCAACCATGTCCACCACTGGAAATTACATGAGTCATGGCAAGTACATTTCAATAGCTGAATGAGACTTGTAGTTTCATAACATAATATTGAAATAATTCCATAGAGATTGTCATGTAGGTAAGTAGATTTGGGGTTCACCAGAGCCCTCTATATGTTTGTTTGAAACAGTATAACCATTTTTTTTCTGTGTCTTGTGCCTAACTTTTCTCCACAGGAGGGCCATGACAGAGCTGGAATGACTTGAGGTCCTCACCCTCAGATGCCTGACTCATATGAGGACAGGGGATGAATTTTCAGCCTGAAAATTTGGCTGACAATGAAGGCCACTCTCCAGATCCTTGTCATTTTAAAGGAAACCTGTCTTCCTAATCTCACCTGAAGAATATCAGGACTTATTTTTATGTAGGAGGGATAGCAGAGAAAGAGGAATTTTAACAAGAACCACTGAATAGAGAATTAATACAATTAACCAGTTTTTATGAAATTTATCTTTGCTCTTCAGAAATAATCTGAGTATTCCAATAACTTAAGAAAATGGTAAAGAAAGCACGCAACACAAAGAAATATGTTTTCATAATCCAGGTCACCTCTGTGACTTTAGGGGTCCGTGGAGAGAGAGAGCCACTGGAATTCTTTATTCTTATGTGGGGAATACACAAGACAAATTCCATAAAAACTCCAAAGGACCAACACTGCAAAAATTAAAAGTAACTTCATAACCTTAAGCTTTGACATCTACATATTGCACACTGGAGAACAAATTCTGCTTTTTGTGTCATAAATCAGAAAAGATAGAGACACACTTGTGCTTCAGTCCAAAAGAAGGATGCATCAAGGCCCACAGTGACCAACCAACAACAACAAAAAAAAAGGTACTTCTCTGTGGTCTAGGGAAGTTGAAGGATTGGCAGTAAAGGGTACTGAAGGTACAGAGTATGTGTTTAGCACATAGCAGCAAATGGACTCTTTTGGTGGCTTCTCTTATAGGGACAGACAGATGGGCAGCTCCCAGGCAAGGTCTGGTTGTAGGTGCTTCCTCAATAAATAAATAAGGTAGTATGAGGTCTGTCCTACATTTGAGGCCTCTAAATCCTACTGAGTACTGAGTACCACCATTATGGGCCTGGCATTGTGCTGTAAGACAAAACCCTATTTCTGCTCTCGTGTCCTGCTCCTTAGACAGTATTGATTTTCCTTCTGTCAAGACAGCTTGGAGGAGTGGTGGTAGAGACAGGCTCTTTGCTGCCCAACTAGACACAGTTCCAGTGTCTTTGTCTGAGGTTACTGGCATGGGGACAAGAGTTGTAGGGCTCCTCTGAGCACCAGCCTAGTCCTAAGTTTCATGTTTATGTCCTGGACTTAATTACCCTTCCATTCCCCAAGAAGGATGCATCTTCCTTCATGCTGGGATGCTTGGATTAAGGGAATGGGCAACTCTTATTTTCCTTTCTCCTTCAATGTGCTTTTATTATTATTATTATTATAAAAGCAGGCACTCACTTGGTTTCTTTTCTTTTCATATACCTGGTTTATTTTCTCCTATCAAGCTGTTTGGTGTGTGACAAATTGTTTATGTTGTGTATTTTTGGGAGATCACTAATAACCATCTTGATCTGAGTCCTAAACTACATAATCTCTTACCATAATAAGTATGCATTAATATTTTATTGCTTCCAACATTGACCTGACAGAAGTGTTAAATTCATCTCCCAATATGAATTTATAGAGAAATTTCTTAAAAAAGAAATAGAGAGAATCCATTCTAATGGAAATAAAAGGAAAAATTGTGACTTGGAGTATTTCACTCACTGTTCTCTGGCCCTTCCTACCAATGAACTAAGAATTCTGATGTCTGAATCTGGAAAGGAGTATTTAAACTTTCCATTAATCCATAAATTCCTCTGTGATGTGTTTGATCCCTGTGCCCATATACCTACTAACCTAGTACAAAAATATCTTTGACTATACATATGCAAGCACTCAATTCAACTGAGAAAAGTAGGGTCTCCTTCTTGTGTGTCCTTTGAAAAGTGCTTCAAACACAGTGTGTATACCAATTTATATGTAATCCTAAAAATAGTAAATTAGAGAAACAAAATTATGAAGGTTGAATTTAAGTTGAAATACTCTACAAAAAATACCTTGTCAAATAAGTGTTGAGAAGGGAAAAAAACAATATTTGAGATTTATGCAACAGTAATAAATGAAACCCATCATCCACTGCTATTCCCTGAATTGGCTTCTAAGGAACCACATACACTTGAGTACCAATGGCCTGAGATTTGGAAGGATGAGAGCACAGAAGGTGGGGTAGGAAATGGGGATGAGATCATCAGAAGTCTGAGGTGACAGCCCTGAATCCAGGGGAAAATAATGTAATTATATAGGCATTAAGATTGAAAAATGAATGGATCATAAGACAAACCATAGTTAATGTAATTTATTTCACTAATGATTCTAGGTTTCATAGTTCAAATATGGATATTAAATTTCAAATTTGTGTCCACTTTAGGTAGATGGGCAACCTCCCTGAATAGATGAAGTGAGATATTGACATTGCCCAAATGCCACTAGGAATCATAGAATGTTTCTTGTTTCCCCAAATATATCTAATTTGTCCTTGGACTTCCTGCCAGGAGTTCTTGATGAGGAGGCAAATAGCAGAACAGAAGTACCCTTTTTGTGACTCTGAGTGACAAGAGCCAGGGAACACAGGGGAAACTGTATTTTGAGAAGAGAAAGAGGAAGAAACCTGGGAACGAATAGAGAAATGATGAGAAATGTTAATGATATAGAGAAGCATTAAGGCAGCCCAGAGAAAACTACAAAGCAATTTACAACTTCAACTCCTGCTCTCTTACCTGTGGGAGAAACGCATGGTTCTTACAAGCTTTAGATCAAGTTTTGGGAGTTGTTTTGAGAGGGACTCATTCTGTGTAACCAGAGAGATTTATAGAAGGTGTTCATCTCATTGCTCAGCAAGTTATCAGTGTGCTATTGTGGGGAGCCATCTTGAGAAGGGTCCTATTGTATAGGCTAAACTGTGCTAAGATTATAAAATATGAAATAATTATAATTCAGTGTCCCTGGGTCACCCCTCTACAGTGACAGGGTGGAGGTAGTGAGCACCTACAGTCTTTGATGAGAAAAATGACTTCCACAAACGTTCTGAGATAGCAGAAGAGAAGGAACTAGAGGCCTCATTGATACGTGGGCCTTTTCTCTGTGAAAAGGAGCGATTCCAGTTCTGAGAGCTCAGAGACAACATCTGGTGTTTCACCCCATTCCAGTGCCCCATCTCCTGGGTGGAGCTCAGGGGTTTGATTGCTTACAACACTTTTCAGAAGTGTTCCAGGGATTCACCATGCTAGGACACTTGGCATACCCCCATGGTCATGAGGGCTCTGGAGCAGAGTATTTCCACCAGTTGTTTCTGGAAACTACTGAAGGAAGGGCTTCTGGTGATTTTTACTTTTGCTATGCACCCACGTTTGCAAACAGAACCCCTCCAGCATGATGATGGCCTGCCCCCTCAATATTCCCTTAACCTCCATGGTAGGAACTGAGGAGCACAGTGCAGGCGGCATATCTCACCAAATCCTAGCTCTTTTTGATGGGAATTCAAAGGAACTAGAATTGGTTTCTTTTTAGTCTAGTTATCCCATATACCTGGTAGATTCAAATGTTGAATGACCATAAAAGAGTTATCTGCATGCAAGTATTTTCTGTAGAAGCAATGTTTGATGCATTTTTTTTCTTTTTTAATATATACATTATTATATTTCCTATGTATTTAATGCATTTTAAAATTCTTTAAATGGATTTTTCTCTTTTCTTCTTTTTCATATTTTCTTCATATAAAATAGTTTTCTTCTTATTTTTTATTTCCTTCTTATTTTTGTATTTTCTTCTGCATTCTTCCTTTTCAAATTAATTTTCCTTTTATTAATCCACTTTCTTGTTCATTCTATGTCTATTCTTTCCCTTATCTATTGGTATTGCTTTCATAGTTGTTATGGAGTTTATTTGATTATTACTGTATTTATATGGCTGATTTATGTTTCTGTGGTATGTACTCTTTTATTCATTTTCCTCTTTCTGAGTCATGCTGGTGATTAAGCCAAGAACCTCAAACATGTTGAGTGTGCTTTTCCATTGAGCTATGCCTCCAGCCACTTGAGTGAGGTTGTACCTTATTGTAGACATGACCTAGCCCTGCACAAGTCTTGGTGGAGGTTATGCTTTTGATGTGAGGTGTTCCCCAAAGCTCCTGATGAGACAATGCAAGAAGTTTTAGAGGAGCAATGATTGGGCTATGAGACTCTTAACCCAATCAGTGAATTAATGCCATGATGGGAGTAACTGAGTGGTAATAATATTCTTGTCTTTGACTGATAGAAGAGACCAGCAAAATGTGCTTGAAGGTGGAGGATTATAATGGGGCATCATGTTGTCTAATCAGGGTGAGAAGAATTTGTGCAATCATGAGGAGAGTTGAAAACTGAAAAACTGATAAGGGAAAATATTTGAAATCTTCATGAGGATGAAATCATGCATATATGTCATAAGAAGAAGGGTCAATAGTCAGAAAAGAAATAATGCCAACAAGATCTCAAGCTGGACAGTTAGTGATGGTCAATAGTGTGGTCATGCACAGAGATGGGGTGTGAGGAAGTGCTTCAAAGGGAGAAAGTCAGGAATAGAGAGGCCAGGATGTTATCTCAGTTGTGTTCAAGGATGGTGGCAGCACCAGAAACAGGAGACAGAGGAGCCTGGTGAGACTGGTACCGCAGCCATCCTGGATGACAGGAATGACCAGGCTGGATAATGACACTAACAGAAGTGGTAGCTGGTGCCACCTCATGGAGCAAATTTCAAGTAGCTGGACATGGAGAAAAATAAAAGAAATTGTTTAAAATGACAAAAGCAAGCCGGACTATTTTTATTATAAATTTGGCCTAGAAATATCCTGTTGAAAGGGAAGCACAGAGCCTCCAAATGATAAGGGTATGTTTGTTTTCAGAGGATAGCCAGGTTTTTATTAGAACACAAAACTGAAGAGGACATTATAGGTCTTAAGAAATTGGAAGATGATAACCTCCAATTTCCAACAGGCCTCATGGAATGTTTTCTGGAGGAGGGATGAAGTGGGCATGTTAGTTTTCAGTAGCATATGGGCAAGGATCATAGGATAGAATATCAAGTAAGACCACTGGGACTGTGAGGAGATCCATTCAAGGGGAAAATAAGGGGAGACCAGGCTCCTCATCTCATAGTACTTCCCCATGCTGTGGCAGATGAAATGACTAACAAATACCTTTTCACCAAGATTGCTATTGGAGCCATGACTTTGAGGGGCCTCTAGCTCTTCTTACCCATCCAGGTAATCACACATCACTCTCCCACCCTCTTCCTGCTCTGCTCATGACTGAATTAATCAGTACCTCAAAGCCACCATGCTCCTACCACCTCAGTATTTACACTGACCAAATGCTCTACGTTCTTCCTACATTGGACCTCTACTCTTTATTTAGGTCTCAAGTTAAATATGATTTCTCTGTTCCTCAATGAACATATTTGCACAGCACCTTCCATGCCTTCATGACACTCAAATTTGTGCATGGTTGTGTGGTCACACTGGAGTGCAAACTCCATGAGAGCATGCACAGTGTTTTCTTTTTGTGTCTCTCCTCGTGCATGGAATTAAGTTTCCACCTACAAATCACTCAATTACTTATGCTCAAAACACGAATCTGTAGTGGATTCCAGAGTAAGCATCCCATTGTATTGGATTCCCCACTCAATTGAAAGTTTGAAGAAGATGAAGTGTTTACTCCTAACCTCAATTTCCTCATTAGAAATAAATTATCACCATGATACCTATGAAGAGCTGATGTGTTAGTGGGAACAAAGTGATAGCACTGAGCAAGCAATGTGTATAACTGTGATCGAATCATTCACCCTCTTAACTAGGAAGCACAGATCAATGAATATAACTTAAGACTGCATTAGCCAATTGTTTAGAAGAAATGTAAACAACTGTTTTATTGAAACTCAACAAGCTTTCACAGAGAAACAAATTAATATTCAAACAGAAATTTACAGAAATTAAAAATTATTTTTAAAAAAGTAAGCAGAAATCCTTGAGATGAAAAACAAACTAAGTGAATTTAAAACCAAGAGAAATGGCAGAATACACACAAAAAAGAAAAAAAAAAATTAGTGAGCTCCAAGACAGATTATTTGAAAACACACAGTTGGAGGAGAGAAAGAATAGATAATGAAGAAAGCTAAAAGGAAACTTGGAACAGGATTAAAAGATTAAAGATAAGTTTTTCAAGGCAGCAAAAGAAAATAAATAATACATAGGGATATTTTATGGGTGGAAACTATACAAATAAATGGGGAAAAAAAACAACTTACTTTGAACAATCAATGGATCAAAGAAGAAATCATATATATTCTTCAATATATTCTTAAAACAAATCAAAATAGAGACACAACATACCAAAATGGATGAGATACAAACAAGGCATCTCAAGGAGGAAAGATTATATTAATCAAGGCCTACATAAAAATATTGAAATATCTTAATATTTTATAATTGCATCTCAAAGAAACAAACAAGCAAACAAAAAAACAGAACAAGCTAAATCAATATTTTCAGAAAAGAAAAACAAAGACCAATGCTGAAATAAATGAAGTAGAGACTAAAATACCAACACAACTAGGAGGCTTTTATTTATAAATACTCAAAAAAATGACAGCAAGACTAACAGAGAGAGAGAGAGAGAGAGGAAGGGACAGAGGGAGGGAGAGAGGGAGACAGAGAGAGAGAGAGAGAGAGAGAGAGAGAGAGAGAGAGAGAGGGAGAAGGAGAAAGAGAGACAAAATCAGAGTAAAAGGTAGACATTACAACTGATTTACCAAAGGAATACAAGGAATCTTTAGAGATTATTATGAAATCTATATGCTAACAAATTTGATAACATAGAAAGAAATGGACAAATTATTCAACACATACACCTTACCAATATTGAATCATGGAGAAATAGAATATACAAAGACACCCAATTATATGAGTAATGAGTTAAATTTTTAATAAAAAACTTCCCACTAAATAAAATCAATATGGATACCATCTAGATTAATAAAAGCAGATACCAAATCAAAAGGATCAAGGTGAAGTTGCTGAGGAATCAAGATTAATAAAAAAGGTACAAAATCAAGAGGACCAAGATGAAGATATGGAATGATTTCCTTAAAAGATTCCCTTAAATGATTCCCTTCAAAATATTTCACAACTTAAGTGTCATACCTCCCAGCCAGGATGAGAGATCTCTCTTTAGTGGAGTATTTTTTTTCTTTTTATACATGTCTTTATGTCTGTACATTTGAGATGTGACGTCACAAATATGTTTGTATATTTGTGCATCTGTCCAGTGTGAGTCACAAATAACAAAGCGAGATGGATCCAAATAACTTTAATTCATTTTAGTTTAAGAGTATTCAATTTAGGTAAATAATTTATTAAAAGTGAGGTACTTCCAATTTTGATTTATAGGTTGTCCCTGGGACTTCTCTTTAGCAAAGAGAATATGACTAGTGCTGTATAACCTGATATTTTGGTGTTTTGACATAGATTGTTTATTTGTTATTAACTTCATTTGTTTAATAGCTGATTAAGAATTATTTCAACAGTAAAGGACTGTGTATGCAGAACTCAAGGATTCCAGCTAACAAATTATTTCTCCAAAGTGCCTTTAGGTAAATAAGTCTTTCTTTTTTTTTGGAATAGAAACATTACATGACAGAAATCAACTTTAATTTTCTAATCTAATAATTCTATTTTTCAGTTTGACAACTCGCCTCTTAGACATAAAAAAGATCTTTAGATCCCTGCTGCTCAAGAGTGTGGCCTCTGCTTATGCATGGGGCCTCCTACATATGAAATCTATATGCTGGAACTTAACAAATTTGTCACCAAAATAACATCTCCTCACAAAGAAATGGACAAATGGATAGGCTGGTTAGCCAATGACGGGTAAGATTCTAAACACATGCACGGGACACATGTGGCTGACCCATATCAACCTAAGACAGGAGTCAAGGCACAGCCTTTGATTATTCCGATGACGGGTAAGAAATGCACATAGACGTTGAATCCCCTCTTTTAATACATCAGAGCCAGAGAGAGAGTTAAAAAGCCTGTTTGTTTTCCAGTTCGCCTCTGAAACACCTTACCAATATTGAATCATGGAGAAATAGAATATACAAAGACACCCAATTATGAGTAATGAGTTAAATTATTAATAAAAAACTTCCCACTAAATAAAAACCCAGTGACATATAACTTCAATACTGAGTTACTCCTAAATGTGTAAAAAAGAATTAACACCAATGCTATTAAAATTATTTCAAAAGCAGACAAGAGAATTCTTCCAAACTGATTCTCAGAGGCCAGAATTCCCTCATATCAACATAAGACAAGGACACACACACAAAGAGGAAAGCTAAAGGTCTAATACCTTTGATGATTATAGATGTTAAAATCCTCAAAAAAAAATACTAGCAAACTTAACAACACATTAAAAGATTAGTACTATGATCAAATGGGATTTATTCTGGGAATGCAAATGTGGCTTAACAAACCCAAGACTATAAACATGATACAACACATCAATAGAAGAAAGGACAAAAATTGTATGGTATTAACATTATATAATAACAAATGCAAGAAAGGCCTTGAATAAAATTTATCATTCCTTTACAATAAAAAATTTGAATAAATTAGGAATAGAGGAAACATCCTTCAACTTAATAGAAGCTATTCATTGTATGCCAACAGGTAAAATATTACTGAATGGGAGAACTCAAAATCTTTATTCCTAAGATCTGGAACAAAATGATAATGTCCACTTTCATCACTTTTATTCAACATAGTAATGAAATTCTAGCTGGAACAACCAGAAAGAGAAAACAATAAAGGGCATCCAAATTAGAGATGTCAAATTGTTGCTGTTTGCAGATCATTAGATCTTAATACAGAAAAACCCCAAAACTCCATCAAATAACAACAATTGAAACTAGAAAATGAATTCAGCAAATTTGTAGGATACACAATCAATATATGAAGATTTGTAGTTTTTGTGGTTTGCCAATAGTGAAATATCTGAAACATAATCAAGAATCAATTACATTTATAATAGCTATGAAAAATGCTTAGGAATAAATTTAAAGAAGGAGAAGATTTCTACAATAAAAACTATAAAACTTTAAGGAAAGATTTTGAAGAGAACATACACAAAAACACAATGTGGAAAGTCATGCCATGTTTATAGATCGAGAGTCAACAATGTTAAAATGTTGATGCTATCTGAAGCAATCTACAGATTCAAGCCAATCCCTGTCAAAATACATTGGTATTCTTCACAATTCTAGAAAAAAATCAATCTTCAAATGTATATAGAATAATGAAAAAACCTTGACTAGGCAAAGCCATATTGAGCCAAAAGGACACAACAGGAATCATCACATTACTCAACTTGTAATCAAAAGAAACATATTATTGGCATAAAAACAGAAGCACAGAACAACAGAATAGAATATAGCCCAGAAGTAAATTCATACATCCACAGTCATTGACTTTGGGTACAGGTGCTAAGAACATGCTTTGGAGGAAGGACAGTTTTTTCAATAAACAGTGATGGGAATACTGAATATCCTCATTCAAAAGAATAAAACTAGATCCTTATCTATTACCAGATACAAAAATCATCTTAAAGCAGATTAAAGACTTAAATGTAAGCTATGAAACTACTACAAAAAAATAGGAAAAATTCTTCAGGATACTGGAAATGGTCAAGAAACTTTTGGACAAGACATCAAAAGATTAGAAAACATAGTAAAAAATAGACACATGAGATTTACAAAAAAGCTAATGTCTTCCATAGAGCAAAGGAAACACTCAACAGAGTGAAGAGACAATCTACATAACAAGAGAAAATATTTGTAAACTATACATATGAAAAGGGGTTAATGTCCAGAACATACTTTTTTTTAAAAAAGAGATATAAAAAAATAACCTGATAACATAAAGTTCTGTAGATTGAAACAGATACTTCTCAAAATATGTCAAAGGGAGCTGGGGATATAGCTCAGTTGGTAG
The DNA here is from genome assembly GCA_025594165.1 of Tamias sibiricus. Lineage (NCBI taxonomy): Eukaryota > Metazoa > Chordata > Mammalia > Rodentia > Sciuridae > Tamias > Tamias sibiricus. The sequence goes on along the minus strand of CM046661.1, from coordinate 6,277,716 downwards.
AGTGCTTGCCTTGCATGCACAAGGCCCTGGGTTCAATCTTCAGCACCACACACACACACACACACACACACACACAGCATGCATACACACACACACACACACACACACAAGGGACCACCAGGTATATGAAAATATGCTCACCATCACTAATCTTCAAGGAAAAAGCAAACCAAATGTCAATGGAATATTGTCTTACTCTGGTAAGAATGGCTATTATCAAAAATAAGAAATCTAACAAGTGTGAGGATCTGTAAAATAAGGAAAATGTAGTATATATGCACAACAGAATATTATTTAGCACTAAAAACACAGAATCCTGCCAATTGCAAAAGCATGGATGCAACTAGACCTCATGGTTTAGTGAAACAGGCAGAGTACAGAAGGATAAGTTCCAGGTGAGCTCTCTGAGATAAGCACTATAAAAAAGTCGATCTCATTGAAGTGAAGAGTGGGTTAGAAGCAGCTGGAGAGACTGGAGGCATGTGGGGAGAGGGGATGATGTGGAAAGGCTGATCAAGGGGCTCCAGGTTATGTAGCTAGATAGGAGAAAGAAGTTCTGCTGTGCTCTTGAACAGCAAGGTGACTATGATAATGTTAATGTGCTGCATATTTCAAAATATTTGAAGTATGGATTTTGAAAGTATTTTGCCACAAGGAAATTGTAAATATTTGAAAAAATAGATATGTTTAACCTGATTTAAACATTACATAATATATATGTAGAATAAATTACCTGTATCCCATAATTGTGTGTACATTTTATGATTTTATATATCTGTTAAAAATCACTATCATACCAAATTTATAACCAAGTTGAATTATTATTTAAAACTTCCACACCAAAAAAAAAAAAAAAAAAAAAAAAAAAAAATAACACTGTAGGACCAGAAGCCTTCAGTGATAAATTATACCACATAGGAATATTCTATGACTTCTAGCTTTGTTTTGCTTTTCAGAAAAGAAAAGGAAGCACTTTATAATTTATTTTATGATGTAAATAAGATGTAATGTCAAAATCAAGGCATTAGAAGAAAATAAATTAACTGCAAAACAATATTCTTCATGAATATAGAGATAAGAATCTTCAGCAAAAACACAGCAAGTCATTCTTAACAATACATAAACAGCACAATGCAGGATTAAATGGAGTTTACCCAGGAACACAATGTTGATTTTTTTTTTAAAGTAAATGAAAGTAATTCATCATTTTAGTAGAATAAATGATAAAAATGCATTATTGTTTCAATAGATGGAGAGAAACATTTGGTAAAATTTAATAACCCTTTATAATAAAAATTCTCTCAGGAAAATGGGAATAAAAGAAAATCTCATTAAGCTATACTAACATTCTCTCTTTAAAATTCCATTCTTTGTATTGGAGCCCCCCCCCCAAAAAAAAAGGCAAGATAAAAAGGGAAAAGTTACATAGATTATGAAATATGAAGTGTAGCTGTGTTTATTCTCAGACAATATGATATGTATGTGAAACTAGGAATCTGCAAATATCTGCTAGTACTCATAAAGCTTTAAGAAATGAGCACAATATAAAAATTAAATCATCCTATTGTAGCATCAAAAATCAGAAAGTTTAATAATCTTTTTTGAAAGAAGTACATCAGACCACTTATTTCAAGATCTGCTATAAATCTACTATATTAAAACAGTATGGTATTGGACTAAGGATAAACATATAGGTCACTGGAACCTAACAGGAGCCTAGAATCAAACTCTCATGTTATGCCTCCCTTCCTGAGTGTAAAATAAAAACGACCAATGAAGACACAAAAGGTACTCAAAACCATTAGTAACTAGGGGACAGCAAGTTAGATCCACAGAAAATTAAATGTATTCACAGGAATTTTTAAGAGTAAATAAACAGAAAGTGTTAGAGAGGATATGTAGTAATGGGAATGGTAGTATTAACTTTGGAAACGTCCAGCTGTTACTTTAAAAGAAATATGCTGACAATGTGATGTGACAATTTCAATGATATTCCAAAGCAATGAAAGTATGACATGAATGTTCTTAATGTTTTTATTTATAATAAAGAAACTAGGATGTCACTCAGCTGTTCCATAATAGGTGAATGGATTTAAAAATTGAGATCTATCCATGCAATGAAAAGTTATTATGTTATAAAATGAATAAAGTATTTTAAAATAAATGTTATTGTGTATATTTAATGTATATAACATGATGCCATGGTGAATCATATATGTGCATATAGATATGTATATACACATATATATTTACTATAATGAAGCAAAATATCATAACCAAAAAACCACATACTTACCAAAATTTAGTTTTGCTTTTTTTTCCCTTTGGCAAGAGCAGCTAAAATCTACTCATTTAGAGTGAATCTGTGAAAGAGTACATTTTTATCATCGGTAGCCCCGGGGGTTGTATGTTAGAGCTCTAGACTTGTTCATGTTACATATTTACTATTTAGTATCCTCTCACCTACATTTAAACATTTATAATGTTGAACAAACAAAATGAGGAACAAAATGTCACATACTGAATGAATGCATTGATGTAGGCCAAATAATGTGTGGTGTTGGAAGTCAGAGTTAACCTTGCTGCAAGGAGGCATGAAGTTATCTTCTAGTTGTTAATATTCTATTTCTTGATTTCTGTGTTATTTACACGTATTCACTTCACAAAAATTCCTAGAGTTTGAGACTTAAAACACTTCCATATTTTAATACTTCAGTGAAAGTTTAAAATAAAGATTCAAAGCCAAGCAATCTGATTTCAGAGATCAAACCCTCTATTCTTACATTAAACTACCTCAGTAATAGAATCTTCATCATGAGACTTTCCTGCTCACAAATGTTGTTTTAAAATAAAAATTATAAACTTTGAATCTAGGAGAAGTTAACAGAACTCTAAGAATCCTGGAATATATATATTTCTTTACCTAATTATTGGTTATCATGTTCCCAAAATAGAAAAATTAATAATAATATGGAAATTATGATTATATTAGTAAATGTGTGTGCACACACAAATGTGAAGACTTCTTTTATAGCATTTTATATAGACGTTGTAGATGTTTTATTTATACAGTTTTATATCAATTCCAAAAGTATACTGTGTCCCTTTATATTTCTGATTCTTTCAGGAAGCCTTCCCTGACCACTTCTGAGTAGGTGAGCTGACTTCCTATTGTGTTCCCACAGCAGCCTTTATTTTCTCAATTATTGTATATATCAGAGTTTATCATTGTTACTGGTTTAGTTGTCTACCTCCCCCACTGTGCTGTGTCACTGAGAAGTGTGTTCACTGTTGTAGCACTGGTGCCTATTAAGGTACAACGAAGAATGATCACATCTAGCAATGCAGTGTACTAGGTTCTCTAGGAAAGCCACCAGTATACAGAGAAAATCCTCCACAGAACAACTAGGCAACAGGTCATGATGAGCCCAGTCTGGTCGAGATGCATAAGATATAAGCCAGCAGGAGAAACTGGGTGGCCCTTAGGACGAATTCTGAGGGGAGCCCTTCTGAGGATGCTATGCCTTGGAACTGTATAAGGGGCAATGTGGGAGCTATCATGGATACACCCATTAAATCTGTGCCACAGAAAGGGTCAAGTGTGATCGTGGCAGGCTGGTGTGTCACCTAGACTACTGGCAGTAAAGGCTCTTGTAACATGTTCTAGGATCAGGGAATTTTTAATGCTCTGGCAGCATAATACCAAGGTTGAAATTTTGCAAGAAGATGGGAACCAAGTGCTTTAATATGTGAACATGTGTTTTGATATTCTTATCCTGAGCAAAATGTTTCTCTGAAAAAAAAAATTATATGCTTGTTTGAATGAGGTGTAATTTCTTCTTAGCTTGATGAGAAATTCATTCACTGATCTTGCTGATGTAGACCAAAATGGAATCAGAACATCAATTTTACTTTTTCATTTTGAGAGTCCACCTCCACCCCTAAGAGCCAGCATAGCTTTGCACACAGGAAACCATCATGGGCCTTTGGCTAGAACCCAAGGAAATGGATGTTTTAGACATATAGGAAGGGGAATGAGGAGAAGAACTTGTTTTTTTCTTTTGGGAGGACAGATTTTCCAAAGAAGAGGACACAGAGACTTCTGAACAGAGGGGTTGAAAAGAGAAGAAAAGTTGAATAGAGAAGAGACAGAGAAGTGAGGAACATTGTTGAAGCAGTCAGGACCAATACCTGTAACTAGAAAAGCTGGCTCCCCAGGGATGTGGCTAGATCATTCCCATTTCAGGAGCTCAAACACTGGTAACCTGGACTCCACTGAGCCACAGGCCCAGTGAAGACCAGATTTCATGTAGGTCTGAGGGATATCACAAGGGAAAAAATTCACCATGAAGACTTTCATAAGCATAGGGTTCTTTTAAGCAGCAGATTCTTCATATGTGAGAGAAAATTTGAGTACCCAAGGGAAGGAAAAATTAGACCAGGCGAGGCTCATCCTGAAGTCTCTAAGGCTGGATCCCTGCTCTGCCTACAGTGCTAACATGAATTCATCCATGACCTTCTACATCTCCATGATATATTATCTATATGTGGTATATGATGTTGAAAAAAATTTTTCTGCACAATGGGATCAGAAGACCATCAATCCAAGAGTAGGAAGAGAAAAACACCTGCAGAGAGATAAAGTTCTGCCAAGAACCCAGGGCTGGGGAAACACTATAGTGAGACAGAAAATGCCTGAGCTGTGGGTTTGTGAGGAAGAAAAAGAATCTCAATGTCAGGCTCAGACTGCAGGTGCAGGGTTATCTGCGGTATAAATACAGTTCATGTTGAGGGGCTTTCTTTAGAGGCACTGAGGTTTACATCTGCCCTCATCATGTACACATGCACACACATCACACTACGTCACCACAAGTGTCTCTCCATCAAATCTGCAGCATGGCTCAGAGTGATTTCTATGGACTCCTGTCTAAACAGCTGACTTCCAATGGGCAGGCATGCTCCTGCTCACACTTTACTTTCAAAGTTTCCTTCACCCATTAGTTTCTCTCTCTCTCTCTCTCCCTATCCCCCTCTCTCTTCTCCCCCATATCTATTTTTCATTTTCCCCCCTTCTCTCTCATCTTTCTCTCCCTTCTTCTCTCTCCCTGCATTTTTCTTTCTGTTTCTCCCTCCCCTTACTCTCTTTCTGCACATCACTCTCTCTATGGCCCTTCTATCTCCTCCCTCCTCTCTCTCTGTTTCTGCTCTCTCTTTCATACACACAAACACACCAGTTCACTGGCTAAAAGGGCAGAAATACCAACACAGTGAGTAAGCATATATAGAGTACAGGAGGAACAGATAAAGGCCCTTAGCCTCTCAGCCTTGTTTGGGAAACCTGGGGAAGTGAGTTTTTAGGTGTCATTGTGGAAATCCTAAATCATATTCTCTGTTGATATGGGAACAAATTTTATATCTTTGCAACATCCCACTCCTGTTCTTGAATAACTGAGACCCCACAGAAAAAAAATCAGCATTCACTGTCACTTAGGATCATATTAGGCCAAAACCAAATGATCTATAAAGAGGCATGGTCTTTAGGATCACTGGGGACCATACCCCAGAGCCTGGAGCTAATCTGCATCACCTTGGTCTTAAAAAGTGAGGCTGTGCTTACCTTGAGCATCCTGTATGACAGTTAGGAGGAGAAAAGCCAGTCCCTGGAGAAGGCAGTGTCCCTGCATGGTCCTTCTGCTCCTTGTGTCCTCTGGTCACAGCATCGGCTTCCCCAGATGATCTAGGGAGCCCTCCCAGGTCTTAATGGGGCTCCTACAGCAGGAAGGGGATTATATAGTGCCATCCACTGACATGGCCATCTTGGGAGCCAATAGAAACTGTGTTTAACGTCTTTCCTGCCCTCAGAGACTTAGGAAAAGGAAACTTTCTGAAGTTAAAACATCAATTAGCTGCTGAGCCTTATCTTCTTATATAAAATAGGGTCTTTTGATATCAGATTTATTTCTGTCTTCAAGACTGATACAGAAAAGCAATTTTTTTTTTTCCCCCTCAAGGGTTTGGTTCAATGGCAGGTTCCACCCAGTTGCTGGGATTAGTCAGGATGCAAGGTTTTGGGTCAGTTCCATTACCAGTGGAACCAAGAAGAGATGACTTTTGTGAAGTGAGACCTAGGATTCCAGTGTCACAGGACCAGCATGTTGTGGCTACAGGAATCAAGATGTCCCTAACAGTAAGAAGAAAAAGGAAAGGGGATTGCAAATTGGGATTAGAAAGAAAAAGACTTTGGGGAATGAATAAAGGTGAGTTGGATATGACAAGGATGTGAGTGTTGACCTCATAGGCTAAACTTTCCTCCCCTTTCATTTCTAGGTCATAAGTGAAGCCTGTCCATAACTCTACTGGTGACAGTCTAAATTTCATAGTCTGTCTTCCTCTCTTCAGTCATATGTCAGAGAACTTTTACTGATTTCACATATGAATAAATTGCACCCTGGGACATGGTGGGGTCACAGATAAAAATTAGTTGCACATGGTTCACTTTCCATTTTACAATTCAAGCTCCCCTCCCTCTGACACTCCAGTCTTTTTATGGGGGTTGATAGGGTGTCCTTTTAGACCTGCTCCTGGGTCTCCTTTTCAGTATTTCTTTCTATACCTCTGTCTTCTTCCCTTCATTCTCATATAAACTGGTTAATCCACTTTCACATTCTCTTCTGACCTCTACTCAGGGTCTACACAGTGTGGCATACCTCCGATGTGTTGTCTACTTGCTTGATCAATTACTGATACAGGGATATTAAAACATCCCACTTAAGATAGTAGCTTTGTCTATTTCCCCCTTTGCTTATATCATCCAGACTTCATGGATTTGGATGCTCTCCCATTATTTGTGAATATATATGGGTGATTTTGTTTTCTTCACAAACTTTACATTTTATCATCATGAAAAGTCATTTTTAAATTAATGTTATAGCCTTTTGTAGGGGGTCTACTTTTTTCTTATATGTATATAGATATACCAATTTTATTACTAGTAATGTTTTCATCATTATATCTCTTTGAACCTTTTCCTTTGCATTTTTCAGTGACTATATTTATGGTTCATTTCTTATAGAAAACATAGTTGCATACTGCTTTTAAAATTATTTCACTCTGACACAATTATAGATTTTAGGTATTTGCAGAACTAGAGCAGTGACCCACATACCCTTCATCCAATTCCATCCAAAATTTACATGTTGTAAAAAACCATAGTACAGTATCAAAACAAGGAACTTCGACACTGTCACCAACAACGCATGAGAGATCTAATTTTTTTTTTTTTGCACCACTCTTACATTTAGTAGTTGATATTTTTCATTTTATGTATTTGAACAGGTTATGGTGATATTGTGTCATAGTTTTAAATTGTTTCTTTAATAGCTAGTTTTGCTGAACATTTTTACATGCTTATTTGACATTTATTTATCTTCTCTGTTGAATTGTCTGTTGATGTCTATTTCCAATTTTCTAATTTTTTTTTTAGTGTTGTTTTGACAAATTTTTATATATTTGAAATATAACTTTTTATCAGATATTTGTTTTGCAAATATTTTCTCTCAGTGTGAGGCTTGTCTTTCCTTCTTCTTTACATGGAATTTTATAGAGAAAAGAGATTTTTAATTATGATTAAGTCTAATTTATCAATTTTTACCTTTATAGATCATGATTTTGGTGTCATCTAATAGCTCTTTTGTAAAGCCCTAGATCCCAAAGATTTTCTCTTAAATTATATTTTAAAAGTTTTGTGGTTTTACATTTTATACTTAAACCCAGGATGCATTTTCAGTTAATTTTTGTATAGGGAGTGAAAGTTTAGGTAAGGTTCAGTTTTTTTTTTTTTTTCTTTGCTCTAATGCCTAATTGCATCACCACCACTTGTTGAAAGGCTAGCTTTTCTCCACTGAATGCTTTTGCCTTTGTGTGAAACTCAGTTGACTGTATGTGTGAGTCTGTTTCTGTGTTCTCTGTTCTGTTCCATCACTCACATGTCAGTCCCTTCACTTATGCCAGACAGTCTGCATTATTGTAGCTGCAAATGTCTTGATAGTGTATATACTGACTCCTCCAATGTTATTATTTTCTCCCCATTTTTAGATATTCTCTTTCATTTTCTTTTTGCATAAATTTTAAAGTAAGCTTGTTGAATATGTACAAAGCTTTTTGACAGACTTTAGATAGAAATTCAATAAATCTAATGACTTAAAGCTAATCTATGAATAGAGTATGTCTTTTTGTCTTTTTAAAATTATTGTATACCTTTTTAAACTTTCTACATACAAATCTTGGATAAATCTTTTCAAAATATATACATAATATGTTTTTTTTGTTATTGCAAATAAACATTTTTATTATGTTTCTAATTTTTATTTTTGTTTAATGTTAGTATGTAGCAATTTCATTTATTTGTTCCTTGTGGGAAAACACATAAAATTTATTATCTAAAAATCATTTTTAAATGTACAGTTGGTCTTTAAGCTTAATCCATGTGGTAGCTGGTACAGGATTTCCTTCCTTATAGGGCTGCATGGTATTCCATTGTACCATAGACCACATTATGCAATGTCCCTTAGTAATGTTTTTTTCTTTTTTTTCTACTTACTTCATTTTATTATTATTATTATTTTTATTTTATTTTTTTTGGTACCAGGGATCAAACCAGGGACACTTAACCCACAGAGCAACATCCCAAGCCATTTTTAATGTTTTATATTGAGACAGGGTCTCACTAATGTTGCTTAGGGTCCTGCTAATTTGCTGAGGCTAGCTTTGTATCTGTGATCCTCATGCCTCAGCCACCTGAGCCTCTGGGATTATTGGCATGCACACCATATCCAGCTTCAGCTTCCTATTTACATCCCAAGGAAAGAGTAGCACTGTTAGTCAACTTTTTCATCACTGTGACAAAATACTTTAGAAAAACAACTTAAAGAAGGAAAGATTTGTTATGGCTCAGAGTTTCAGAGATTACAGTATGGTTTGGTTGTTCCATTGCTTTGGGCCATGGTGGAAAGACATGGCAGAGGAAATCTGCTCAATTCATGGCTGCAGGAAGGAGAGGAGAGGAGAGGGAAAGGGGAGGGGAAATGGGGTTGTGGTCAAGATGTAGTCTTTAAAGGGCATACTCCCAAGGATCCATACCTTCATCTAGGTCCCAGTTCCATCTTTTCCACCAACTCCAAGTAATTCATTCAAATTATGAATCTATCAAAAATTGCTGTAACTGATGAGGTTAGAATCCCCATAATTTAATCACTTCCACAAAGCTCCATCTCTGAACAGTACTACACTGGGTATGAAGCCTTCAATACATGAGTCTTTGGGGGACTCTTCAGATCCAAACCATCTATTCTGTCCCTGACCCCAAAGGCTCATGGACATCTCTCAATGCAAAATGCATTCAGTCAATCTTCAAGAACCTCCATAGTCTTAGAAGTGTCAGCATTTTTAAAAGTCCTAGTCAAAGTCTCCTCTGAGACTCAAGGCAGCTCTTAGCAGAAAAAATTAAAAAAAAGTGACAAGTTACATATGTCCACCATACAATGGTGGAACAGGTAAATATTCCTAGTCCAAAAAGGGAAGAAGATGGGGATATAAAGGAAGGATTGGATCAGAGTAAGACGGAAAGCCCGGGAGGGCAAACTTTAAATGTGGAAGCTCCATTTCTGGCATCTGGGGACCATGGTGGTGGACCATAGCTCCATAGGGTTTAGGCATTCCTGCCTCTATGACTTGCCAGTTGCAGCACACATGACCTCTTTTGGGCTGGCTCTCCTCACTTCTTGCAGATTTCCTCAGCAGATATTTCACATTCTTGGCACCTTGACTTCCTGGGGTGTCCACTTCCAGTTTTGGCTTCACTGTCAAAGCCTCATTCATTCCTTCTCATGGGCTGCTCACAGGGAGAGCACCCCTGTCACACACTGTCTGGCCTCCCAGGCTTTCTTCTGAAATCTTGGTAGAAGCCTCCATGTCCCTGTAACTCTTGTATTCTTCATGCCTGCAAAATCAGCACCAAAAAGGATGATGCCAAATTCTACAGCAGTTTGAGTAGTAGTGTGGCTCACTTAGACCACAGATGTAGTGGCCTCTGAGTGCCTAGAAAATGGGGCACAGTGTAATATATCCTATGGAAACAACTTCTTAGGTAGCCCTGTGGAAGCAGGCTCTTTTCTCAAAGAAAAGTCTTTTGAACAAGTTTTCACCTGTACACTCTTGAGCCTTCTATGGTTAGGATCTTGTTAATACCAAGATGCCCTCAAGGCACAAAGGTACAAAGTGCTTGGGTTCTTTGTAATAATGGCACTAATCTCTTCAGAGCTTCCTTAGCCTCAATTTTACAAGTGATTTTCTGGCCAAACTGCAGGTTTTCTCTAATCTTTTTGCTCTACTTCTTGGTTCTGATTTTAAATGTAAACCTAGCTACATGCAGCCAGAATATTTCCATGCCACATCCTGAATGAAGTGATACCTTGAAATTTCCTCTGCCATATGAGCACTGAGGGGACATTACAGATCCAAACCATAATAGAATGTAAAAATGCTCTTTGAAAAAGTGTTTCCATGGAGTAAAACTCTTCTACTATAGGTGAAGCTGTGGCTGAATAGCTGGATTCTTCAGGCTCTTTTAGAGGACAGGCCTGGCACTTCCTAGCAATGTAGAGGCAAGGAATTCAGGGTCAATGTCCTGGAGAGGGCTAAACAACCCCAGGTTCTCTCTCTCTTATCAGATATAGGGAAAATTTTTTTTTTTATTATCAAACAGGTACAGGGTTTTTCCATTTCCCCCCATGTGGAGTAGAGATAATCTGTTTCTCTCTGAAGCACACCTGTCAGACAGGACTGAATATGCCCTGGGGGACAAATAGTCCTTTAAAAAAGTATGAGGAGTCTCTTCAGGAAAATTTTTTTTTTTCCTTTGATTGATTTAGGACAGAACAGTTGGAGAAACAGATCACTCAACAAGTTCTGCTTGCTCTGAGCTTTCTCTCTCTCTTGCTCAGTTGTGGGTGACTCAGCTGTGGAAAGGAGCTGGAATCTTGTGCCTCTGAACATGTAAGTCTGGCAGCTATGAAGCCTCCAGGTACACAGGAGCATTCTCTTATTTAACATCTAGGAAGCATTGGATGGGGTTGAGGTCTCTGCCAGGCTCTCCAATTTACATTACTCCTGAAGCTGTGACTTCATCATGTGAGTACAGCACATTTACCAGTAAGGGGGCAGGACCCCCACATCCTTTTATACTTAAGATATCCCCCCCCCCAGGGGTCCATTCAAATCCTGTTCTGGGGTCTTCTTTATAACAAGTATCCTCAGTTAGTTTTAACCTGGGACCTTGCCTCTTTCTTTTTCTCATTTTCCTGATGCAGGAAGAAAACAACATGCCAAGGAGAACTTTAGAGAACACAAAGATCCTGGGATGAGGAATGCTTTGGGGAAGTAGGTGAAAAGGGCCCAGTGTGATGTGGATTATTGAATCTGCATCCTGTTCTTACTATGTTTTCTGGAACATTATACTTGTACATCCCTAAACTGTAAACATCAGTGACTTTGGAAACATGGTATAATGTATGATAACAGTAGGGATGGGCACATGGGACCAGGAACCAAGTTAGGATAGGCCAGGAGGGATGTCTTTTCTGTCTGTCCTCTGTCCCTCAGTGCACGGAGAACATGAAGACTACAGGGACTCTGCTGATCTGACAGCAGTCCCAGAGAACTCAAGGGTTGGTCTATATGAAGGTGTTTCATGATGTTTCTTATTCAACCTTTGTCTCAGTCTTGATTGCATATGATATTATCTGTGAGGTGGCATGTGAAGACTTCCATGGAGGTACTGAGACTGGAGAGGAGAAAGAACTAGAGTCAGGTGGATGTTCCATATCTTGCCTACCATGTTTTCCCCATAAACCATCATCTGGAGTCATTCACACTGCCTGATTGGCAATTTCTGCACCCACCATTTCTGAGTCCCACCTAAGAAATATATCTGCCTTTGTGCACTGAGGGATGTGAAGACCAAATTGGTTTCAGAGATGTTCTAGCCAAATAACCTCTGGGGAGTGGAGATGAGATAAGATATGGCTTTTATACAGAAGAGACACTGAGGATAATAGAGCTTAGGGAGTTTAGAACATCTGTCCTCTGAGAGGGAGCATCTGGTTCTCATGGGACCATCCTTTATGGAATATAATGACTGCTTTTCTAACTTAAATGTTTCTGGCTTACGCTCTATTTTTCCTTCCTTTTCTGAAAACTTTCGACTGTTTTGTGACCTCAAAGAGTAGGAACCAGTCTGTGTCCTCCACGCTCATAGCTTCTCTCATGGTTTCAGATATGAATTTTTATGTAGTCAGGATATGTTGTTAGATCAAAAAATAATAATAATAAAGTCATAAAACTTTAGGATGATACAATGGATTACTACCAATTTACTGAAAGACACTAGGCTTTACCAAACATTTTGTTTGAAGGGAATTATCCTAACAAATTTTGAAGTTGGTAACTCTAACAACTCTCCAAAATGTCTTTAATTACAGACTCTGGGATTGTCTGTACTTGAAGGGTTCACAAAATTTGTACAGCAAAGTAGTACTCCACACATGAAGTAACTGGAAGTGGATAATATGGGACTTTCTCAAGGTTGCACAGAAGTCACTGTTAGATCCAGGATGACCCTGTCCTGATCCCTAGGGACATGTCCACATCAACCTCATGCTTTCCATCATGGACTCTGTCTGCTTTTAGAGGACAAAAGGCTGATGGCCCAGAAAATAGTAATAAAAATGAATGACTTTCTGGGTCTGCAATTATTTCTTGGCTTTCTCTATGTGAAATTGATGAGATGGACATGCCCAGGGCCACTCTCCTGGGAATGGGACCCCATCACGCACTGTCTGATTGCTCTACTGTCACTGTCTTGAATTTCTTAGTAGTTTTTACATAAGAGACTCTGCATTTTAATTTTGCCCTGGACCTTACAAGTTCTTTACCCCAGAGGACAGTTCCTCATAAATAGGTAAAAGCAAGACTCATATTCAGAAGTCATCATTTCCTGAGAGGATGAGTTTGGGTTATTAATTGTCAAACTTTCCTGCAAAGACAAAACTTGAGTGGGCTTATAACTTTTATTCTCAATGAGGATCACCTTCTCAAATCATTTCTCTTATTTCTAGGCATCTTTAGGGAGATGGGAAGTGATTGGAACTTGTGACAGGTTCCCTTCTACAGATATAGTCACATATGCATTTCACCATCAGCAATCTTATGTTTCCAGTCACAACAATGACATGGATATGAAAAGATATTTTAGGGTTAATTCAGGATGTAAATCAAAGTGAAAAAATAGAGTAAAAAAGGACATAACATTCATGCAGTATTTTGATACTTTATAGTTAGGATTTTATGTTATATTTGATATGTTAGGATTTCTTGGCTAAGTATTCATTTTCACTAAGCAGAGTTTGGCAAGGGTAAGTAATTACCCCATAATTACTTAAGACCCTCAGCAGGATTGGTTACATCATTTTCAGTATGTAGTGCAAGATGAAAATGTGGGATTTTTTTGTTTAAAAACCATTAATATGCTCACAGTGGATGTAGAACATTCAACAAAGCATGAGGCCCTTCTGATCACGGGCACTGTGCAATTCTATAGGCCACATGCCCATGATGCTTCTCTGATTCACAGCATTTCAGAGCTGATTGGCCTGATAAAGTGCAGCTGTGTGAAGGTGGTCTAGTACCTTGGAGGAGAAAAATCATAGCAGCTACTCACTTGACTTTTAGTAAAGCCTGGGATTATCCCTGTGGGCCTTTTTGAAGTTGGGATCCGGTTCCTAAGTTTCTTCATGGACTACATGGTAATGGAGCTGTACCTTTCTGCCACCAATTTCCTAAGAGAAATTATAGAAAAATGTGTGATGTTCACAGTTCTTTTCTTTGATCCCATGCACCTGATTATTTGTATAGACTAAGAAATAGTTCTTTGTAGTTTTTTTTAGTGTGTCAGAAATTCCTACAAGAGATATTTCCCAGACAGTGATCTGTGATCAATAGTTTATGTTACCCTGTGTGTTTAAAATGTTGTTTCAAAATTATCTCAGTCTGGGTCCCTTGGTTGCTGTGTTTTTACCTTACCCATGATTCTGGTGTCTCTAGGGGGCTCTGTTTTATCTTCAGGTCATAATTATCACCAGACTCTAAATTTGCTATTTCTGTTTTTTTACCTTGCCCAGAGGAGGAAGATCTGTCATAGGAGAACCTTCTGAATGAAGAAGAGAAGTCTAGGAATGAGGATTCTGAGCTCAGAAACTCTGGAATGTCACTTGAAGAACCAGTGTGCCAGTACTGACTCAAGATACTTTTGGTCCTGGCTAGAGGTTCAGAAATCATCACAGTATGTGCTCAGTTAGTGTGGGTAATGGTGAGTTGTCTTTCATTTTTATACAAATCATCCAATAATAAATAAATACTTTGACCATTCTAGACAAGTTCTATGTAGTTGAGAATTGTCTGTGAAAACCTAGAAATGCCAAAACAAAATGCTGTTATAGCATTCATGATGTTGTCCCTTTAACTGAGAGGTGTATATTCCTTTCTAGTGGGTGAAACTACAGGTGAGTTGACTTGTGGTCAAACACAGGGAGCTGCTGAGTCAAGGCCCAGCTGATACTTTACAGTAAAAAACAGATGAATATTCCAGAAAATTGCAATGCTAATTATAGTATCTTTTTTCACATAACCTGCCCCCCTCACCCAGTAACTTTAGAATATTGTTACATGGAAGCAGTTGCAGGTGTGATAGAACTTCCCGGGTAAAAATTAATTAACCCCAAACATTAGAAATCTAAAAACTTCTCACAAGCCGGGCGCGGTGGCGCACGCCTGTAATCCCAGCACTTTGGGAGGCTGAGTCAGGAGGATCGCGAGTTCAAAGCCAGCCTCAGCAATGGCGAGGCACTTAGCAACTCAGTGAGACCCTGTCTCTAATAAAATACAAAAAAGGGCTGGGGATGTGGCCCAGTGGTCGAGTGCCGCTGAGTTCAATCCCCGGTACCAAAAAAAAAATAAAAACTTCTCACAGACTTAATTGTAATAGGAAGGTACAGAAGTAATCTGGAAGAAGAACATATTTAAATAGTTAACTTTGAGACTTTGGCTGTGAAGATTTTAAGATTGCAATCTGTTTTCAAGCCCATCTCTACCTTTTCATGGTTGAGTTACTGAGTATAACACTTCATATACCAATGGTAATGAGCTCTCATCTCTACATTTCCCAGTAAAGTCAGTATAACACCTCATATACCAAAGGTAATGAGCTCTCGCCTCTACATTTCCCAGTAAAGACTGTCTCATACTTTCTCAACTATTTTTGTTTTGTTGTTTTATTAATAAATTCATGTACTTCTACTGTGCTGGAGATTGAACTCATGGCACTGTGGCTGCTAGGCAAGTGCTATGCCACTGAGCTACACTCCCAATTCTGTAATGATATTTTTAAAAATAATACTTATTTTTTAATTGTAGTTGGACACAATAACTTTATTTTTTTTATTTATTTTTATGTGGTGCTGAGGATCATACCCAGGGCCTCTCATGTGCTAGGTGAGCACTCTACTGCTGAGCCACAACCCCAGTCTCTCTGTAATGATATTTAAAAATGTAAACAAATTCAAGTGACCCCATAACATTGTTAGGTTTTAGTTGGGGAAACAATTTTCAGCTCCCTGTTCATTTCCTTTGTCTGTGGGAAAAGATGAGAAACTCCCTGTCTCCAGATAGATAGTAGCAGTGCTAGAAGTGGATTGGGGTCAGGGTTAATGATGTTCTGGTATGGTGTAGACTAGTCTTGTTCCCTGAGCATGTTAAGCCATGAGAAGATATGGATGCATGATACCTTGAAAAATAGTTTTATTATAACTATTTATACTCTTTGCAAGATTCTTCTCTTTCCCACTATCTCTGAATAATTTGATTTTTTTTTTTTTAAATGGGGTAACCCTCTATGTTCAAGCTGGGAGTGGGGGAAATTCAAATGAAAAATTCTTAAGCAAAAAAAAAAAAAAAAAAAAAAAAAAGTGCCTCTCCTTTCCTCAAATTCCATCCCAATATGTTCTTATCATTGGAAGGGGAGGGGTATGAGGTTCTTCCTGACCTGCTGTGGTAGGTAAATGGGATAAAACACTGTATGGAGTAAGGTCAGATTTGCTAGCCTCTGAGCTTCCCAGGAAAATCATTAGAGTTCACATTTCTCCTGGGAGTAAACATAACAGCTAAAGATAATAAGTCCAAGTTTTTAATTCTTTCAATAATGAGAAAGAAAGTGGACGAGGTATCAGCTCTTCATACACTCTGGTATTTCTAATGGCTTCTGGGTGTGCCAGGCTCTCATGCTTCCAAGTACTGTGCTCTGTAAGTGGGCTCTTGTTGAATTTTCAGTCTCTTGTTTTTTGCATTTTCTCCCCCACATCTATTTTCTTTCTGCTCCATTTCACCTAATGTATAGACATTTTACTACTTCCTCCTTATCCAAAATGTTACTCTTAAAAGTTTATTTTATATAGTAAATATTTACTGATGTTTGGTGTCAGAGGGAAAGTGAAGAGTGATACAACCTGGAGCAAGATGTAAACATCATCAAATTCATCTAATTTTAATATCCTACTGCTGTGCCTTTCAATCCCTTTCACCCAAGGAAATTTCTCTTTGTAATTCTTTCCATTAAATTTAACCCTACTTGTGATAATAACTATAAAGTCTCTCCCATCTCGCAGATTGGCCTTTCCTGATTTCTTTTACAAGTTTTGAAATGGCACCCATAAGTCCTCTTGGAATTGACCCTCTTGCCTCAGGTGTAGAGAGGTAACAGGAGAGTAAATCAATTAAAAGTTCTTCTTCCAAAAGAGGCAAAGTGAAGGAATTTTGTCTACTTCATATACTTTTTGTTCAATGGTCAGGGAATTAAAGAAAATTTTATGTTCCCAACAGTCATTACTTGGCCAGTTTTGATTCCCTGATTCTCAAGCTGACAAGCTGACCCCACCAATAGGATTTGTGCATTCTGCCTATTTGGAGTCTAGTCCACACTCATAATTTGATCCAACAGGGACTGCCCAACTAGAAACGTGGCAGAAATTTGGCAAACCGATCAGTCTGGCTTGCACAGATTAATGGGAACCTTGTCAACAGAGCAGACTTACAGTTAGGAAAATGAATCAAATTTTAATAATTGGGCACTGACTGATCTCTTGTAATACAGTTTACATACAGCATTAACATTTATGACTGTTACCCACATCCCATCCCCATTTCCTGAATGAAAACGCAACTGCTGTTATTTATATATATACATATATATAGCAAAAATTTCCTTCCTGTTATATATCAGTATGGTTATAATTGCAAATGGGTATAACGATGAGCAGAAAAACATCCTGCACCTTTGGTCATATCTGATTACCAGTAATGCAGGAGGACTTGCTGATCTCTACTTGGCTGTAAATTGTGGTGTGACTTGTGTATCTTAGATTGCTCTGAAATATCTATAGCATCTACACAATTTTTTAAACTACCAGCCTCACCAATGATCAATTGTAGAGATAAAGGGGCATTTCATCTTAGAAATTTCAATTTGATGAGTTAATTGATAGCTTTTCATGTAGTTTGGCTGAAAGGTGACAATCATTTGTATCAAGTTCTCTAAATATTTTTCTTAAATGAAATAATATGTTTTATTGGCAATGTCTTCATATTCCTGCCAAATCAGTGAACTAACAGGGGCTTCCCACTTCCATAATCAACTCTGGGGAAATAGTAGTGATAATGGGAATAACTATCCAAACTATTAAGCACATTAGAGTAAATTTGTCCTTGGGTAGATTGAAGCATATATTAAACTGATAAATAAGGGATATGGGTAATGAAAGGACTCCAGTTTGAGAAGAGGACTGCATCAGGGAGGCAATGAAAGTGTGGATTGTAGGAAAATTCTGATCATGCATTTCTCCAATTCATTTTATCACTTGTGTTATAGCCACAGACATTTGTGGAAATAATCAGAGCTAGTCCATGTGTTCATGACTCATTAGGGAAGTACAAATGTTACTAAATTAAAATGTTAAACAATTAAAGAATTTAAAATAGGGTGAATTTAGTTGAAGAACAATTTTTTAGTTGGAATGTCAATTTACCAAGAAGGTAAGAAGAAAGAATAGTGGCAGAACCTATCTCTGGAACAACAAAGAACACAGAGCATCTATTTATCAGGAGTTCTAGAAGGAATGAAACATAAGCCTGGAGAAAAGAAAAAAAAATGAAGAACTATTAGTTGAAAATTTCAGAGAAGTAAAAAAAAAAAAAAGTCTTATTTTGAAAAGATTTGTACATTGCCACTTAAGTATGATAAATAATGATAATCACAGGTAGACAAATTACAATAAGATATATTCCATGCATGTATAATTATGTCAGAATGGATTCTACTGTCATGTATAACTAAAAAGAACCAATAAAAAAGTACTGAAGTAAAATTTCCAAAAAATGGGCATGTGAGGGCTGGGGTTGTGGCTCAGCGGTAAAGCACTCACCTAGCACGTGCGCAACCCAGGTTCGATCCTCAGCACCACATAAACATAAATGCTTTGCATAGTGTACAACTAAAGCAAATAAATAAATATATATATTTTTTTTAAAAACATGGGCATGTGATCTGCTAGAATGCAAGATTCAAATTGACTGTAAACTTTTGAATAGCAGTGTTACTTATTTAAAAAAAATAATAAAGTAATGTCTTAAAATAATAAAATCCAAGAACTTTGAAGTTGGAATTGTATTTACAACAAAAATATCATTCTTAAGAGAGGGATAAATATATTATTAGTCAAATAAGTTCACAACTTTATAAAATATATATCATGCTGCCACTAACATAAAAATAAAAAGTAAACTCAATTCAACAATAAGTATAAGGAAAACACAATGTTTTTCAAAGATCAATCTTAGCAAAACACAGGACTAGATTGTTTATTGTTGAATTTCATCAAACTATCACACAATAATTTCTCTTTTACACAAAAAGGAAAACAGAACAAAAAATAGAGGAAAAATATCCATCTTGTTTAGTCTTGGCAATTCTTGTGTTTCTATGAATTTATACATTTCATCTAGATTATCTAAGTTTTTGGTGTACAGTTGTTCATAACATTTAAAATAAATTCCATAGAATTGGCAATAATGCCTCTATTTTAATTTCTAATTTTAGTAATTTGTGTCCTCTCTTTCCCTTACTTCTTTAGTTAAAGGTTTATCAATCTTTTAAATTGGTTTTGATACTAGGAATTTTAACCCAGGGGCTCTTTATCACTGAGCTACATCCTCAGCCTCTCTCAGCCCTGTGTTTTAAAACTTAGAGACATGTTCTCACTACGTTGTTCAGGGCCTTACTAAGTTGCTGAGGCTGCTCTTGAATTTGTAATCCTCCTGCCTTAGCCTCTCTAGTGGCTGGGATTACAGGCATGCACCAGGGCACCCTGCTAAAGATTTGTCAATCTTGTTGGTCTTTTCAAAGATAAGGTAATAATTTTCTCTGTTTTTTTTTTTTTTTTTTTTTTCTGGCCTCTATTCTGTTTATCTTAGATCTAATCATTATTTCTATCCTTCTGCTTGATTTGAGTGTAGCTTGTTCTTCTATTTCTAGGTTCTCTGGACTTCTATTTCTAGTTGCAAAGATAGGTTGCTGATTCCAGTGAGAACCTTTTCTTTTTCTCATGTACATATTTATAGCTGTAATTTCCCCCTTAACCTGCTCTCACTAAATGCCGTAAGTTTTGTCATGTTGTGTTTTCATTTTCATTCATCTCAGAAATATTTTCTAATTTCCATCTGATTTCTCCTTAATCCATTGGTTGTTTAAGAAAGTGTTAATTTCCACAAGTTTGTGATTTTTCCAGTAATGCTTTTGATATTGATTTCTAAGTTTATCCCATTGTAGTTGAAGAAGACATAACAGTCCCCTCTTTTTAAGACCCTCAGTAGATGCTTAAAACTCTGGATAGAACCAAGCCCAAAATATACCACATTTTCTCCTATATATACATGCCTCTGATTAATCTAATCTATGAATTAGTCACAGAAAAGATTAACAGTGATAATGAATAATCAAACCAAACAATTATAAAAAAATATATTGTAATAGTTATGGGAATGTGGTCTCTCTCACTTTCAGAATGCCTTATTATACAGTATGCTGGATGAAGAGATAATTCATATCTTGGTGGGATAAACAGGAATGCTTTAAATGTCATTATGCTACTCAGAATGGCACACATTCTAAGTAAAAGTTGCAAATTGCTTTGATTTTCCAGTTAATGTTTTTGAGTCTTCTTACTCATGAACACAGAGTGTCTCTTTTTCTTTTCTTATTTTACATAGGCAATATAGGCTAATTTTAATCGAATTGAAAGTAATCTAATAATAAAGAAAATAAAAGGTTGATAGAGTATCTCTTTATTCAGTTCTTTGCTATCTTTCCTTAGTTTTAGTTTTCCTTTTTAAATTCTTATATGTATCTTGCTAAATTTATACCTAAGTGCTTAATTTTTGAGGTACTTACATACATTTTAATGTGTTTTTAATTTCCAAAGCAACTTGTTTTGTTCTGGTAAACTAGAGCGATTGACTTTACTGCAATAACTTTATATCCTGCAACCTTGCTGTATTCATGTTTTATTTCCAGGAATTATTGTTTTTGTTGTTGATTCTTTTTTTTCTGCAGATAATCATTGCATCTGTAAACAATGATTTTTTTTTCCTTCCAAATCTGTATACTTTTTATTTCCTTTTCTTGTCTTATGGCATTATTAACGACTTCTCAATGGTTTTAAAAAGGCATGGTGAGAGGGCACATCCTTCATCCTTGTCTATTTCTGATCTTAGCAGGAATCTTTGATTTTTCTTACCATTACCTTTAGGTTTTATTGTAGAACTTCTTTATCAAGTGAGGAATTTCCCCCTATATCCCTGGTTTGCTGAGAGTTGGTTGTTGTTTTTACCATCAGTGGGTTTTGAATTTTTCAAAAGTTTTTCTGCATATATTGATGTAAGCATGTGATTTTTCTTTCCTGTCTTGTAGTTGTGATAGATTATATTAATTAAGCTTTGACTGTTGAACAAGCCTTGCACACCTAGAATAAATCCTATGTGCTCATGTTACATAATTCTTTTAATATGTCACTGGACTGTATTTACTAATATTTTGTTAAGAATTTTGCTTCTACATTCATGAGGGATATTGGACTGTAATTTTCTTTTCCTGTAATACCTTAATCTGGTATTAGAGCAATGCTGGCCACAAGTAATAAGTTAGGGAATATTCCCTTTGCTTTTATTCTTTGAATAAGAACTTGGAGAAATAAGTGCTCGCATTGTTGTTCAGTTGCTCTATTTAGTAATAGACCAAAAGGACTAAGGTTTTTATCTACTGGGAGCAAACACCTTTGTGTTTGAACTAATGATGTGGATCTTCTCAGCTTATGTGCTCCTCCCCACAGCAGTTGAACTCTGAAATGTGTCTGTGATTGATCTTTGGTGGTTGTTCTGTGCCATGTCCTCCGTAGTTAAGAGACTTCTGTTTGGTGTTAGTAGTGTTGGTTCATAGGGCCAAGACAGTTTCCTGAACTTAATTCAGAGGTCGAGTTTTTGCTCAAACCTTTAAAAGAGAATGAATCTTTATACCTTGGAAAGAAGAGGCAAATGTATTTTGCTTCTACTCCTTCTTCAGAAGCACTGAACTTTTTGCAATACCCTAAAGTGAAAGGGTTGCATGCCCTTATCTGGTGACTTAAGACTTTTGCTTCTTATAAGGGAAAGTTTTAGAGAAGACGGGACTTTGCTTTGCTCCATCAGCAATTGTTGATCAACTCTTGCCTTCCTGTGAGACTGAGGTTTCTATGTCCTCTCTGGTGCCGCTCCCAATCTTTCTGACAGAAGCCCAGGAGGAAGATACTGAGTGTGAAGTAGCCTTATGAATCCTACCTCAACAACTTAAAACTGGCAAGGAAGTTCACACTTTATGGTTAGCAACTCTTTTGAATCATATGTTATATCCTTTTTTATTTTTTTTTTTTAAGTGGATTGTCCACTTGCGATCAGGATTACTTGGATAACACATGACTTCATTTAAAAAAATAAGTTAAAAGAAGAAAAAGGTATGCCTTTTAGCTCATCTACCTTTTTTCAATGTTGAAGGAGAAATATTTTTAGTTTTCTACACTCAACTGAAATGGATGTTTCAAAAATTGTGATTTTAAAGTTCTAGCATGCTTATGTCAGACTTTTAGCATCTGTAAACCTGTTTATGTTGTCTATTTTCTCCCTCTTTTATCCTGTCTCTTGTTATGCCTAAAAAGTTTTGTTTGAATAGTAGAATTTTTTAAATTAAAAATTTTGTTCTGACTTGACATAATCTTTCTCCAAAAGTCCTCCTTTTATTCTTAATACAGATCCAATCAGAAGAAATCAGTTTGGGTGGTAATTTTGTTAGGGCTAAGATTACTTCTGGGTTACTCCTTTTTTAGGTTATCACCCTCCAGAAAACGTCAATTTTATCTAGAATTCAGAAGGACTCATATACCTGAAAGAGCCTGAGTTCTAACCTTAGTTTCCATGGTTTCAAGAAACTGTTGAAAATTAAATACTATTTTTTTTTAATTTAGTATAATTTAACTTACCCACAAGCCTACTTTAATTTGGATTTTGAGCTATGTTCTCTTGGTGTGTGTATGTGACTTAGACATATTTATTTTTAGTTAATCTTTTAGTTTTTATGTATTCACATTTATTTTGAATTTTTCATTTTGTCTTTAGTTCACAGTTATGTTCTGGGTTATAAACTGTTCCACAGTCTGACCCAATTAAATTTAGGTTCTTTTGCAATGGTTGTCTTTGAAACATTATTTGAGGTTTATTTCAACACAAAGGGTCCTACTCTTAATTACCTAGCTCCTCATTTTCCTGGGGTAATCTAACTAGACTATTGTTGGCTTGTTGCTTTTATGGAACTACAACCTCCTCTTAGTTGCTTAGTAACAAAATCTCCCATTGTTTCTAATAGTGCCTTTATGCTTGAATTTCCTGACAATCTGTCCAAATAAAGCCAGTTACCTTGGAAAAAAAACTGTTGTGTTATTTAGCTATTTGTTGTTCTGACCAAAATACCTAACAAGACCAATTTAGAGGAGGAAAGGTTTATTTGGCTCATGATTTTAGAGGCTTAGTCCATGGTCAGTGAACTCCATGACTCTGGGGTTGGTGGAGAAAAGTTGCTCAGCTCATGGTGGCTAGGAAACAGAGAAAGCCAGGGGGAAGATACATCCTTCCAGGGCACATCTACAGTGACCTTCATTCTCTATCCACACCCCATCTGCCTATAGTTGGCATCCAGTTAGCCCATTCAAACCTAGGATAGGCTTATTAGGTTCCAACTCTCAAAATATAATAATTTCACCTTTGAATATTCCTGCATTTAATACAAGAGCTTTTGAGGGCATTTCTGATACCGCTGTTTACCGTTGACGAGTTCTGCTCCCCAAAATGTTGAAGTTTGAACATTAGAGAAGCACGCAGAGGCAAGCATCTAAAGCAGGGTTTATTTAAAAGGGGTAACATAGACTTCTCCTGGGAGGGAGAAGGGGGCCATTGCTGGTATTCAGGTGTCCCAAGAAGCATGGCAGGTCTGCCTTTTTTATATGACCCAGGGCCTCTTTGTTCTCCTGCTCTCTTCTCCTTCCTTGTAGGTGACCAAGCCCAGTGGGATGGCCAAATGGTGAGAAGCAGATGGGCTGATGGGGGAAGGGCAGGATGGAGTAGCCCAGGACACATTAACAAAGTCAAAGCAAAAATTTGGGGCAGGGTTTTGCTAAGGGTGGAGGAAGGGCTCTGAAGCAATTAACATTCCAATCCCTCAGTCCAACAAGTGGCCAGCTTCCCCAGACTCACTCAAAATTGTCTTTCTTGGTCCAACCTGACTTGATTTACCCATCTATGTAACAGAGTCTGGCTTCATTTCGTGTCTAAACCATAACAACTCTTGATACCTCTGTTCCTACAGACAAAAATCCCTAAACAAAACTTGCCACTACTATGTAGCTTGGCGTAAAATCCACTTCACTTGAACTTAGATTCCTGCTTTATAATCAGAGTGCTAAACTGATATAATCTCAGGTCCTCTGTTGATTTGGCTGGCATGGAAACTCAATTTTTGAACTAGCTGGAGAGGATGAGAAATGATGGTATTCTGCCCAATTTAGGGAGATACTTAGCACTAGATGAGAGTATGGAGGAGAGGGGGCCTTGCATTCCCAGCTTATCCACCAGTTTCTATTATTCTCAGCTGGAGGGTGAAGGCCGGCTGTGGTTCAAGTGTATTAGGCTTTTGCTTTCTTATGATATTTAGTCAAGTTCCTTGAACAAATATTTCTCTATTTGCTTTATACCATTAGGATGCTATCCAGAGAATTTAAATTCTGTTTTGGTTTTATAGAAAGTGATTTTCACCTGTTCTAATGGTTCTCTGAGGAGATGATCTGTGGAACAACTTATACTTGCAATAATGAAAAACAATCGGGGCTGAGTTCTGTTTCCCTAGATGCTGAAGTTTGAACACCTGAGAAACGCTGAGGCAAGTGCAGAAAGCAAGTTTCATTTAAAGAATAGAAACAGACTTCACAGAGAAGGGAACCAGAGCTGGTAGCTAAAGAAGTGGGAATGCTCTGCCCTTTTTATAAATTTTATATTCTCTTTGTTCTCTTGTTCTCTTCTCCCTTATCTTTCCTCATCCTGCATAGGTGACCAAATGGTGGGCCAAAAGGTGAGGGCCAAACAGTGAAGTGATCCCAGCAGTAAGATAAGAGCCAGGAGGTACTAATTAACAACTCTTACAACTCCCTGCAGGGAGGAACAATTCCTGGGACAGGTTACCTTAGCAAGGGTTTAAAGCACGAACAGGGGGAAGGGCTTTTTTTTTTTTTTTTTTTTTTTTTTTTTTAAGTTTGTTATTTTTCCATCAATTTATTTTCTGTATTCCTTAAAAACAAAAACTAAATTTGATACTGTTTTAAAATACTGTACACCAAACACAGCAAACTGATTCATCCTGCAAGTTGGTCTATGTTCTCTTTACTTCTGTTTGCCAGATGATCTTCAATAATTTCTGCAAACAGATTCCTCTTCAACAGATTATATGCAAGAGGTAAGAGCTGGCCAGCTACTTTATGAAAATAGTGTGAACCATAGCAAAAGAGGTCCATTCCCAGCTCCAGCCCCATGCCATAATCACACTCGTCATTGGCAAACTGCACAAAAGTCATCATTTCCTGAATGGGAGCAAATGCTTTCAGTCTCTCCTCATCACTTGCAGCATCAACAATTGTCTTGCAAATTCTCTTGAGGTCAGCATCTGTTTCAGGGAGCTCTCTGTACCCAACATCATTTTTATCTACTGGAACAACCAAGCCTGCACTATGAAAGGTCTTGGTCACGACTTTCTTATCTCTCTGTTTCATCTTCAGGGTTCTCTGTTCAAGCGAGTACCCCAGTTTTCTGGCTGCTTCTGTGAGTTTTTCATCTATGTTTTTCAAAAGACTAGCTTTCTTTTTATCTATTACTTCTTTAAGTTTTTTCATCAAAAATAATTTGACTGCAGCAAACACATTATCTCCATTTTGAATAATTGTACAATTTTTTTTTTTTTTTTTTTTTTTTTTTTTTTGTGGTACTGGGGATTGAACTCAGGGGCACTCGACCACTGGGCCAAGTCCCCAGCCCATTTTTGTATTTTATTAGAGACAGGGTCTCACTGAGTTGCTAAGTGCCTCGCCATTGCTGAGGCTGGCTTTGAACTCGCGATCCTTCTGCCTCAGCCTCCCAAAGTGCTGGGATTACAGGCGTGCGCCACCGCGCCCGGCTAATTGTACAATTTTTCTTTGCTTCATTTGTTCCAACATATAGAGGCAGTTCATCAGGAGAATCCCTGAAATACCCCATGTGGTACTGAGTTTTATTATCACCAATGATAATGGTCTGGAACTCAGGAGGATTATAGTAAAACCTCCAGTGAAGATTAAAAGGAGGGGGAAAGGGTAGCATTTGATTCTTTCCAATCAGCCCTCAGCCCCCACCTTCCTGATCGGACCCAATTATTTATTATCTATATTGACTATCTTTTTGTCACCTGCCTTCACCACCATTACAGAATTCTCTCTACTTTGTTACCTTAGAACACAAGGAGAACTTGGTCCTGGTTTATTTGATTCTTACCTCACTCTGGAATCCAGCACACTTACAAGTGTGTTGTATTTATCAAAATAAATCAATCTTCTCTATGTTTGCTTATTGCTGCTGGTATTTCATTATTTCTATGTCCTCTCCATAGATAAAGACCAAAAAATATACTCACAAAAATAAATTTATGCACATATGTTATTTCTATTCTATATTTATCTATGCACACGCATGCAAGTACAAAACAACCTTTAATATTTTCTTTTAAAAAAGCATTACAACCAAAATAGCTAATTAATTTCCCCACTGCTTACTTTTTAATAATCATAAGCTTATATGTGAGGGAAACTAAATTTCTATTCTTTTTTAAAATTTATTTTTATTCTAATTTGTTATATATGTTTCAGAGTGCAATATTCATTTTGTATTACATATAAAGAGCACAATTTTTCAAGTTTGTGCTTTTACATAAAGTATTTTTACAACAATTGTGTCTTCATACATGTACTTAGGGTAATGATGGCTAACTCATTCTACCATTATTCTTATCTCCTTGTCCCTTCCCCTCCCTCCCCCCTCTTTGTTTTATTTAAAGTTATTTCATTCCTCTCATCCCTCCCCTCCCTTGCCTTTATAAGTCAGTATCTTCATAACAAGGAGATCATTCAACCTTTGGTTTGGGGGGATTGGCTAACTTCACTTAGCATTATTTTCTCCAACTCCAACTCCATCCATTTACCTGCAAATGTCATGATTTTATTCTTTTTTAGTGCTGAGTACTGTTCCATCTGATGATGGGCATGGAGGTTGGTTCCACAATCTAGCTATTGTGAATTCTGCTGCTATAAACATTGATGTGGCTGTGTCCCTGTAGTAAGCTGTTTTTAAGTCCTTTGGGAATAGGCCAAGGAGTGGGATAGCTGGGTCAAATGGTGGTTCCATTCCAAGTTTTCCTAGGAATCTCCATACTACTTTCCAGATTGGCTTCACCAATTTGCAGTTCCACCAGCAATGTAAGAGTGTGCCTTTTCCCCCACATCCTCACCAGCATTTATTGTTATTTGTTTTTTTGACAACTGCCATTCTGACTGGAGTAAGATGAAACCTTAGAGTTGTTTTGATTTGCATTTCTCTAATCACTAGAAATGTTGAACATTTTTTCATATATGTGTTGATTGATTATATATCATATTCTGAGAAGTGTCTATTTAATTCCTTGGCCCATTTATTGATTGGGTTATTTGTTTTTTTGGTGTTAAGGCTTTTGAGAGCTTTGGAAATCCTTGAGGTTAGTGTTGTATCTGATATGCTTGTGGTAAAGATTTGCTCCCATTCTGTAAGTCCTCTATTGACCTCACTAATTGTTTCTTTTGCTGAAAAGAAGCTTTTTAGTTTGAATCCATCCCATTTATTGATTCTTGGTTTCAATTCAATTCTTGCACTATAGGAGTTTATTGAGGAATTTGGGGCCTAATCCAACATGATGGAGATTTGGGCCTATTTTTTCTTCTATTAGGTGCAAGGTCTCTGGTTTAATTCCTAGGTCCTTGATCCACTTTGAATTAAGTTTTATGCATTGTGAGAAAAAGAGATTTAATTTCATTTTATTACATGAGGATTTCCAGTTTTCCCAACACCACTTGTTGAAGAGGCTGTCTTTTCTCCAGTGAACGTTTTTGTGGGACACTACAACCTGCCCAGCTGTGATTTTCTACTCTTAACTAGGAGTAAACCATTTGCTATGAGATGTTAACCAAATCTTGTGTTAAAAAAAGAATGTTCAGAAGTGAAATGATTTGATTATGAAAACTGTGACCTAATCAATCTATTTGAATTTGAATGGTCTATCTGGTGGGATATGGTAGGCAGATGAGGTGTGGCTGAAGGAAGTGGCTCATGGGGGCATCTTGGAAGGATTCATCTGTCTTTTGGCCTCTTCCCCCTCTTTGTCTCTATGAGGTGAGAACCTTTTCTTTGATGTGCCCTTTGGCCATGATTCTTGGCCTCATTTGGGCCCAGAGCAATGGATTTGCCAACCATGGACTGAACCTGTCACCGTGATAAAAAACTCTCGGAGGCAGAGTTAAGCTTTTACTATACATGAGTCCAAAATAAACTTTTCCTCCTAGCTTAAGTTGGTCTTTACTGGGTCTGTTTTGGAGCCTCGGCCTAACTCTGACCAGTCACAGTGATGCTCTGATTCTTCTGACCGAAAAGTTGAATAACACCCCATTATTCTCTCTCTTTCAAAGATGTTCTCATGGCATAGCTAATTAGGGCTCCTTACACTGGCAAGTAGTTTCACAGAAAATTTAAAAAACTTTCAAAAGCCTACCAAGGTGCTAACATTCAGTGAAGTGATAAAAATAACTCATACAAGGCTTTAGTAAGTCACATATGCATATTTTGGTCTCTAGAGTAACTGTAAAAGTATAGCCAAAGAATGTATAACAAATTTAAAGTGTACATAAAGAGAATGATTAAAACATTTGATTAATAGAAAACATAGGATGTAAAGGGGTAAGAAGTTCCTGTAACTGGCAGGTCAGTTAGGACTCAAATGTCTTGTCCAGTCCAGCATTGTAAAATTTTCAGTTCTTAGGAAATGCCACGTGGCTTGGTCCTTATTTGTGCTTTGGGCAATAAATAGTTTGTAGACCTTGATAGACAACATATACAGTACTCTTGACAGACATAAAATAGGGATAAAGTCTCCTGGAAATGGAATGTAACAAGTCTTGGGAGCTACTAGAGACTCTGAAGGAGCATTACCGTCTTGTCAGTGATACCTCACTGCTCACTAAAAGGAAGGATGATTTTAGAACTAGAATTGGGATCACTGTGTACAGTGGAAAGTAGTAATGGGGCAGAGTCACCCTGTGGCAATAGGCTGGGAATGTCTGGGAAAGTGACTTTAAACATGAGACAACTTCTACTGTAAGGTGTCCTTTAGAAATGGGAGAATGGACTGATCTAAAGTCTTCAAAGAATGTTCAATGTATTTGTATAGTAGTTTGGGAATGCAGAGATATTGCCTCAAGAGATATTGCCTCAAAGGGAGTTCCGTTAGCAAGCACTATGGGTTAAATGTGTCCCCTAAAATATCAGGTGTTAGAAATTTAATCCCCTGAGGGGGTCTAATAAGAAATTATTGTATTAATGGATTAATGTCACTATGGCTGGAGTAGATTGGTCATCCTGATAGTGAGTTGTCATGAAGGGAGCCCAGCCTTTTGTGCTTCTCTTTTATAATGCACTCACTTGCTCTGCAATGAGATGATGTGGTCAAAACCCTCTTACTAGGGATATCCCCTCAACCTTAGACTTAGAAAGTCTTCCAAGACTATAAATTAAATAAACACTTATTCTCTATAAATAACCCAGATGGTGGTATTCATTTACAGCAACAGAAATCAGATTTAGTTAGCAAGGTTGTGTTCTTATACCAGGTAAGGTTTTGACCTGATCCTTGGGCTCTCTCCCTACTCTGTTTCTAGAATTGTTACTAAGATCTAGAGAGAATTTTCTTGTGATGTTCAGAGCAAAGTACCACTCAATATTCTGTTTAGTTCAGAAGGTAAGATGTCTTTCAATTTTTAAAATACAATATTCTCCTCCTATTGATGCATGTGACTGGGCAGACATTTCCATGATTCGTGTATTAAACACACAGTCCTGACATGAATAAATGACACCAAGACTGGGAATTCTAGGAAAAAAACACAAATTCTTCCTTCAGGAAAATGTGTTCTTGGTCCTCCAATGTAAATGTCATGCTGCTGAATAAGAATTACCTTTGGGCTTAGAAGCCTAGAGAAGTGGGCCCTTTGCTTTGTATATAGTTAGATTCCAATGCATCAAGATTCTTTTTATGAATATCTGTCTAGTAATCTACCAGTAACTAGATTGAACTGACAATATGATGTTTTAGGTTCAATAAAGCTGTGGTAGTCCCTTTACATATGTGATAAAACTTAGCCAATCCCCACTCAGGTCTTTATCACCCCCATTGTTTTTGAAGTTGTGACTTCATCACTCTGGTCACAGCTGGGACAGAAAATTCCATGTCCTCTTTCCCATCCCAATGGCGGAGATTGAACCAGGAGCCAGTTTATTCCCAAATGGTGTTCCCTGGCTCTGTGCCTTGTTTGCTATGCTCTTTGTATTTTTTCTCTTTGTCATGTTCTCTCCCTTTTTAATTGAGATGGACCAACACATGAAGCAATGTAAGTGCTGAGGTGGGAGTTATGGCAAAGAGGAACTGCTGTGAGAGAATGTGTGTATGGAGGAAGGAGAGTTGTCTATTATACTGTAGGAAGCAAGAAAATGATACTACTCTTCTCTGGTCTCCAAGGTCCAATGGCCAGGGCTCACAGATCTTAGAAACCATAATCTTATATGTGAAACAAGAACCTCAGAGACACAGATCAAAGCTGAGCTAGGAAGTCCACTGCTGATATCCTTGTAGAGCATGAGGAAGTATCCTCAGCCCTAATGAAACCGCTTTTTACCGTGACGAGTTCTTGCTCCCCGAACGCTGAAGAATAACGCCGAAGAAGCACTCCGAGGCAAGCGTAGAGTGGAAAGTGGACAGCTTTATTTAAAGGATAGCAAAAGACTTCCCCCAGAGGGAGAAGGGGACCTGGAAACCAGGAATCCAAAGGGAGGAGAAGCTTTCTCCCTTTTATATCTAAATCTTTCTTTTGTCCCTTCCATGTTCCTTATCTCTGTCCTTCCTAGGACAGGAATGTCAAAAGGAGGGCCCATGGTGGGTGTGAGATTTACGGGAAGGGTTTAGGGCTAGTTGATTAGCATCTAGCATCTCCGTTTACTGGAAGTTGTTTCATTATCATTCCATAAGATGAGCCCTAAACTTGGGAACATTAACCATCTTATCTCTCTTGGAGTTGCTCTGTGATTTTCCAGGACTCAGGCTGACTCCATTTTCCTTATGGACTCCATGTTCTTTATGAAACTCGATGTTAGACCCGATTTGCCTGACTACACTCACTACCTAGCTTTAAATCTGGCTTCACTAACTGTGATGATTGATGTTAAAATCCCAGTATAAGACCATGGGAGACTCTATGGAATCTGGGAATATATGAAGGTGTTTCTGTACTATGGCCCCTGACCCAGAGTGCTTTGTCTTAGTCTTGCTCAGATGCAGGTATTCTCTACATAATGCTGTACATAAAGACAAAGATGGCAATGAGATAACGATGGACTGTCTGGGGAGGCCAGGTAAGTATTCTTTGCCCTTTACCGCTGGGTTCTTTTGGCTATAAGCTGGCAACTCTAGTCAGTTCCACAGGCTATGTGCTATTTAAGTGAGAACTCATGCTCAATTCTAGTCTCAGTGAAACAGCCTCTTCCTGCTC
This sequence comes from Tamias sibiricus, assembly GCA_025594165.1. Taxonomy (NCBI): domain Eukaryota; kingdom Metazoa; phylum Chordata; class Mammalia; order Rodentia; family Sciuridae; genus Tamias; species Tamias sibiricus. The sequence continues at coordinate 6,246,061 of CM046661.1, read as the reverse complement.
TGCACAGGATCTCTTTCCCCAAGCTTAGCCTAAGGGCTCTGAGTTTCACTCCCAAGAGAACAATTTTCCAACAGAGGTGTGGTTTCAAGCCCTCATTAACTCTTTTGGGTCAAGAAAGTTCTCTATAGTTATTTGTACTTGTGATGTTCTCTTCCTATCAAGGTTCCCATTCAGTGAGAAGAAAAGTGGCTTTCTCCAGAAAGTGGTAATCAATCTGCTTATTGGAATGGAGATGAGGGCAGACACACTCTGTATAGATAAGATCACCATACAAAAAGCCTGGGGGAAATTAAAAGTCCCTTTTTCTGAGTGACATTCTAACTACCTGCAGATTATCACTTGTTTTTTTCTTGTGGTGCTGGGGCTTGAACACAAGGCTTTGTACATGCTAAAGATATACTCCACCACTAAACTGAATCCTCAGTCCATGATCATAACTCCTCCAGACTGTGCATACTATGGGACTTGCCTCTTTCATGGAAGTCAGCTCTGTCTTCCTTTTTACTACTTTATGAGTTTCTTGACATCACAGAGAGAGGTCACACTGATTCTAGGTTTTTCTGTGCTTGTCACATCCTTGCCTGCTCATGAATATGCCCTATAAGACATTCTGCCCAGGTTTCCTCACATAGAATTGAAATACCTAGTTTATAAAACATTATCATGTTGCATTGAGCAAACCAGGTTGCAAATAAGTTTCCACATAAATAATTTTTTGAATTTGGGAATTTTTTACTTATAAACTCAAGAGAAAAAGGCACTACACACATGGATTTGTAACATTCCCATATATAACCAAAGTATATGTTGGTTTTAGTTTTAGACAAGCAGAAATGTCTATTGTCAAACTGCCATCACATAAATGATAATATATATTTAAATGAGAGTATGCAATTTGATATTGTAGTTGGTTAAGGAAGGTGAATTGCCTCAAAATTTACATGAAGTCATTGTAACTCCTATCATTTTTTTACAAATGTCTCCACTATCTCAATTCACATTACACTTCCTACCTCTACTAATGTTCATGAGATCCTTATTTGCTCTTAGAGCACAAAGTCAGAAGTGAGTGACGGTTTTGAAGGGGCCAAATGGTTTTGTCTGAAACTTCCTGTTCTAGTAATAAGCAAGGGTATATCTCCTTCTGGTGGGTAAAGAGATACCAGTTGATTATCTAGGGTCTCTTACAAATAAACAAGGGAAGGAGAAGTGAGTGCAGCTGCCATTTCCAATCAGAATCCGAGGAGGCTCCTATTTCTCTCATATCATGTTGCTTTTCAAGTCATTTCTGAGAATTTTCTTTATCCACATAGAGGTGGGTAAATCATGAGCTCTGTGGGTTATGGCTCTCTCCTGCCCCATTCTCAATACTCGTGCACACAAGTTGTGCTACTAAGGTCATCTTTCTCAAATTTGAATGTTGTTTCTCTACATGTTAAACTGATTTTATTTTATTTTTTAGCTAATTCTGTATGTGAACGAAAGTGTAAAGAATCCAGTGAGTTGCTTAAATATGGGCATTTGGTGACATTTTCCTTCCTTATTATGGCCACTGATTCTCACATAATAGATTGATTTTTCTTGTAGATAGAGTTTCTTGGGTTAGACTGGGAGAGCATTATTCCAGATTTTCTTATAGATTCATAGAACATTAGAGCTAGATGCACTAGAGGTGATGTAGACAATAATAGCCACAATATTTTCAATTAGCAGATCAGAAAACTCTTGGTTTCTTTTTTCTGTGGGAGTGAGATGGAGGTTGTGGGTTCTTTGGTGAGGAAGGACTTTTAGAACTCGGGGAACAACACCAATCTATAAACTTTGGGAATATCTGCACAGATATTTTGAAAGTCAGGACAAAAATAAAAAAAGAATTTTTTTTTTTTTTTTTTTTTTTTTGTTACTGGGAATCAATATTCTAGATCTAGGTTTTCATCACTTCTATGTGTTTTGCATTCAGCTTGTGAAATATCAATCTTTTGTGAAAGTATTTGTCAGACAATGGGTAGAAGATCATGTAATTCTGTTTTAACAGGACTGCCCTAAATTATGATATACAGAAAATTTTAGCCTCTTGCATCATTTCTGCTCTCTAAAATAGGTGTTGCCCTCCTGCTGGGTCATGAGTATAATAAAGAGCCTTTATTGTTGTTTCAGGCTGTTCTCTGGAGTCCCCAGGGAGAGAAATTCTGGTAGGGAAAGAAGATGGGAGAGGAATAGATCTCTCATTACTTGTGAGGGTAGCAAGAGACCCCTGGGAGTCTGACGTTGAGATCTCTACTGCTGGGCCATCAGTTTGAGAGTGACTGAGTATATAAGAAATCACCTGTGACATCACATCCCAGTCAGGAGAAGGATTTTGACAGCCTTTATTATCTATGTTTATACTGCAAAAAGGGGCAATAAATATTCTCAGACTCTCAGAAAAGTTCTGTGTTACAAAGAAATTTTTGTTGAATTTCTGGCTTCTTTTGCTCAATGGCTTATATTCAGTCCTAAACTGACTCTGATTTTCTACTTCCAGAGGAAATCCTAGATGGATCACACACGCCATATTCTGTTCCTAAAGCAACACATGGAATCATTCTTACAGTGGAAGATAATTTCATGGCCACTCCATGACTAAGCAAACTCTGAATCCAAGACTACAGCTTTCCTTTATTTAAGATGGTCACATAGCAATATCACTGAACATTCTAAAATGTCATGTCTAGGTTTCATTTTCTTATATAATTTCCATGATCCTGGCAATATTATCATGGTATATGGTTTCATGGAGGAAGATGCCTGGGGAGGGAATTGCTATATACTTTCTACCCAAAGCTGCTTATTCTGTGTTAATCTGATTTCTATCACTAAAACAATTACTATGATAATCAGCTAATAGAGAGAAAAGGTTTATTTTGCTTCACAGTTTTGTAGGCTCTATTCCATTATCTACTGACACCCCCCCCCCCCCATGTTTTGGGGCCTGTGACAAGGATGTGAATCATGGCAGAAACACATGATGGAGCAAAACCTTAAAGATTTTACCACTTCCTGGTAGTGCGAAACTGGGAACCAAGCCTTTAACACATGGGCCTTTGCGGGGTACTTATACAAGCCATAGTAGCCTCCAAAATATTAACTCTTTAATATCAAGTGAAACTAATTTTTCTCTTCTCTCACTTCAGATTTTCCTTTCATGTAAGTCCCAACATTATTTTCCCTCATCTTTTACCTACCACTTATACCTTTGTTTTCCTCTCTGTGCACCTCTTTTAACTACATTCAATGTTTATATTATAATAGGTAATTAAGACATTCAAGTGGAAATCTCTAGTAGATATATTAGAAGTGTATCAGGGAGTGGATAATGGTATGTGTGTGATAAAGAAACAGAAACAGAAAGAAAGAGCAGGGGAGGGATATCTCAGAAGAGGTTTATGGAACTAATTTCAGTAAAAAGGCACACTCTTACATTGCTGGTGGAAATGCAAATTGGTGAAGCCAATCTAGAAAGTAGTATGGAGATTCCTAGGAAAACTTGGAATGGAACCACCATTTGACCCAGCTATCCCACTCCTTGGCCTATTCCCAAAGGACTTAAAAACAGCTTACTACAGGGACACAGCCACATCAATGTTTATAGCAGCACAATTCACAATAGCTAGATTGTGAAATCAACCCTGATGCCCATCAGCAGATGAATGGATAGGGAAACTTTGGTATATATACACAATGGAACACTACTCACCACTAAAAGAGAATAAAATCATGGCATTGGCCAGTAAATGGATGGAGTTGGAGAAAATAATGCTAAGTGAAGTTAGCCAATCCCCCAAAATCAAGGGTCAAATGATCTCTTTGATATGAGGATACTAACTTATAAAGGCAAGGGAGTGAAGATGGGAGGAATGAAAGAACTTTAAATAGAGCAAAGAGGGGGGAGGGAGGAAAGAGGGCAAGGGGATGGAAATAATGGTAGAATGAGTTATCTATCATTACTCTAAATACATGTATGAAGACACAATTGTTGGAAAAATTCTTTATATAAAACCAGCAACTTGAAAAATTGTGCTCTTTATATGCAATATGAAATGAAATGTACTCTGAAAACATGTATAACAAATTAGAATAATAAAAAAATTAAAAAAAAAAACTAGTGCTGTCAGAATAGTAACAGTGATCTCTGCAAGAGATGAGAGGTTACGAAGCTGGTTAAGTGCCTTCAGTGTCTAATAATTATAGCAATTTGTGATAAAGAGCTGATTCATTCTAGTATTTGTGAAACTATATGTGCTTCTATTAAGATATACAAAGTGGTCATAGAATATTAGTCTTTTTGCATCTGCATTTATGTCTTTGGGGTATGTACAATTTGTATAAACATGCTGCATTTTTCTCTTCATAGATACCCCTGAACTTCTTTGGGGCATATTTCTTCTATTTTATTTTGCATTGCTTTCTTTTCCTATGTCATTAGTTTTTGTTGATTATTTTAACAACTTTAACACACATTTTTCCTCTTTTCTTTATCTTCATGTTTGTGTATTTTCTATTTCCTAAGTCTTTGATTCTTTTTTTTAAATAGTTTTATGTGATTCATTTATTTTTTTATGGATTCATATTTATGTTTTTATTCTTTTTTAAATTTATTTTTTATTCTAAGTTATTATAAATGACAGCAGAATGCATTACATTTCATATTACACATATAGAACATATTTTTACATATCTCTGGTTGTATGCAAAGTATATTCACACCATTCGTGACTTCATACATGCACTTAGGGTAATGATATCCATCTCATTCTACCATCTTTTTCTTTTTTTCTTCACCCTTTTGCCCCCTCCCTTACCCTCCCTCCCCATTGGCCATTCTAGAAGTCTTTGATTCTTTGCATAATTTTGTTCACTTTCTCTTTCTGTTTACCTGCTCAACAAACTTCTTCAAAGTGTTGTTTCATTTTCTCTGTTTTGCTACTTTAAATGGAGGGAATGCACAATCCTAAAGCTCTATATCCTTGTTCCAAAATATAATTCTTTCCTGGATTAAATGAATTTAAGGAGACCAGGGTCTTAAGAATCAAGCATCAAACAGAAAACCCTGTAGGTATTTAAAGCAGGAAGTGGTTTACTACAGGAAATTAATGTGCTCACAGAATTCTCACCAGGAAGTTCCAAAAACCCCCAGGAAACCACTGCTGCAGGTCATTATGCTCACTGCTAAAGGACACCATGCTGTAACATCAAGGCTAGTAACTTTTAGAACAGCTCCTGAAAAACCAAATTTCCAAGGAGTATGCTGTGCTGGTCAAACTAGCTCATATTCTTCTTGCAAAGGACTGTGGAAAATGTAGTTCTCAGGCCCCAGATCCAGCCATTCAGGGAAAGCGTAAAAGAAGTCAGAAATGGTAATAAGTGATGCAGTTCAAGGGCCTTTTCAGTGTAAAGGGGAGCTTACTGCTTACCATTAGAAGAAATCTGGATGATCACAGGTTCCTCCTGCTGCTTCTGCTGCTCATTATAGCAACTCCTCAGGTTGCTGGGTCAGAAGGGCTTGACACTGACCACATACAATACTTTAAGAAATCAATTTCAACTGTAGAAATCATCTTCTCATCATTATAAAAGCACACTAAATCACTCCATTTCTCCCCAGTCCTGGTTACTTAAACTTACATATCTTCATGTATGGGGAACCAACATTCTAGTTCTAATTTTCATCCCAGGAAACCACTGCTTTTCAAAGATGCTTTTCTGGCTGATAATATGTGAAAGAAAGTTGACAGCAGCAACTCCATTTTGTGACCTAGACTATATTTTGTGCTGTAGTGATTGCTTTGTGAACTTGTTCACATGCCAAAAGAAAGCTATTTGCTGAGAAGGAACATCCTGAGGAGTGTATGAACTAAACTCTTTCCTAGTAAAAAATTATATGGTCTGAGCTGGTCTGTGCTGGACCAATGAGGTATAGAAGTAAATTTATCCCCTAGTCAAAATTCATGAGAAATAACATAGTTTTCATATTGAATAACATAGTTTTCATATTGAATGTTAAAGGCCTGTGTGTTAGAAGTTTGCTCCCTAGAATGCTGCTGTGTGTAAGGTGCTGGAATATTTAAAAGGTCTTTAGGTCCTGGAGGATGTACCCCTCAAGGTGAGTGCAAAACCCCTGTCTCTTCCCTTTCTCTCCTTTTCCCATCCCAGCCATGAGGTAAAGGGTTTTGCTCTACCTCATTCTTCCCCATGATATGAAGCCTTAGGCCCAAAGCAACTGTGTCAATCAGTAACCAAAGCCTTTAAACTGTGAGCCAAACTTAATCTTTTATCTTTAAAAGCTGGTCAGGTATTTGTTACAAAAATGGAAAGCTGATCAGCAGTAACCTATTCTTTTTACCCTTAAAAAGACTCTTTAATCTTCTCCCTGTTGAACACATTCTGATCTCTACTAGAATCTAATAAAATTCTCTGATTTGCAGTTCTACAACCTCAATGAAGTGCTTTTTTGCTTAACATATTGTCTCAACTACTTTGAATGATAGACGCACCTGAAGTATTTATCAAAAAACTATTCCTTGTAACCTAATTTTAGATGTAAATTGAGATTAAAGATTCGAGTTTTCTTCTTTGACAATAGGTAGTTACTGCCCTTATCTTTGTTCATTTTTAAAGCCACAGGAGTTTCCTTTTAGGCTAAGGATGCTGTGGAATAAAACATCCAGAAACTTTTCAACTGATAACATAATGATAAATGGTAAATAAAAATGGTTGCATTAAGCCATTTTTATGATCATGTAGATCATCTACATGATCTCTATGTCATTGTTAACCAATCCACATTTTTCTCTTTTAAATATATCTGAATTCTTTTATCAGTAAATTTGTCTTAAAAATTTCAAACATTATTGTTAATAGGCAAATATTCTTTATGAAAAGGGGGATTTATTCTTGTTTGCCTTTATAGGAGGACATAGACTACTAAAAATGGCAAAAATATGAACAGAGTTATGCATCAAAAGGAAAGAGCTATATTTTCAGGTTCTTAGGCAGTGTCATGGTGGCAGTGATCTTTCTTTTTATTTAAGGTGTGAAATGTAGAGTTTGCAGACCTTAAGAGAAAACACATACAGTACTTCTGGAAGGCAGAGATTAGGTCTGAAGTCTCCTGGAGATAGGTTGTATTGAGCCTTGGAAGCTGGGAAAGACTGTAGAGGTACATCAAAAATCTTGCCAGTGGGGGTCCCCACCTGTCACTTTAGAGAAGGTTAAGCTTAAAATAAGAATTGGGATCATTGTATGCATTATAGAGTAGTACTGGGTTGGAGTCACTCTGTGGCAGTGGATTGGGAAAGTGACTTTAAGCCTGAGACAACTTCTACTATAAGGTGTTCTTCGGAAATGGGAGGATGGGGGCTGGAGATGTCATTTAATGGTAGAGCACTTGCCTAGTGTGCATGAGGTCCTACGTTTGATTCTCAGAGCAGGAGGATGAGAAGGAAGAAGGAAGAAGATGATGATAAAGAGGAAGGGGGAGGGAAAGAAGGAGAGGAAAAAAAAAGAAATAGAAAAATGGAGAAAGTAAATTGGAGGGGCACTAGGGATTGAGCTCAGGGACACTTGGCCTCTGAGCCACATCCCCAGCCCTATTTTGTATTTTTATATACAGACAGTGTCTCACTGACTTATTTAGTGCCTCACTTTTGCTGAGGCTGGATTTGAACTCACAATTCTCCTGCCTTAGCCTCCCCAGCCACTGTGATTACAGGCATGCTTCATCACACCCAGCTGAGAGTAGATTGAGCTAAAGTTTTGGAGAGAAAAGCATGAGTTTGTACAGTAAGAAAAAAGAAATGTAGGGATATTGTTTCAAAAGAGATTCCAATTGCCAAACAAAGTCATAGTTTTGTGCCAGATGATGTTATAGTTGAATCCCTTGGCTTTCTTTCAACTCTGCTTTGGGAATTTCTGCTAAGGAGCAAGGGAACATTTTCTGGTGATGTTCAGAGAAATGCACTGCCTTATCTGTTTAGAAGACAACATAACCTTCATGTTGACACATGTGACTGGGAAGACACTACTTACAGTCAATGGGACACACATTTGTGACATAAACAAGCAGGGAATGCCAGAGGAGCTTCTAGGGAAGGATCTGGAATTTGTCTTCAGGAACATTTGAGCCTTCTTCATATTCCAACAGATATTTAGATGTCCTTTTTGTCTCTACAAATCTGGCTTTAGAGCTAAGGAGTCTGGGAAAATAGGATGTTCCTTTGCTCTATAGTTGTTCCTTTTGTTCAATGCAGGGATACACTTATCATATTTTTTTCATGAGTTGTTCCTATTTCTGGCCATTTTTAGAGATTCTAGTGTTTGGGGAGTTACTGAAGCATTTGTAGAAGCGAAGCTAGCTAGCTACATGACTTTACTCAATGTTTTCTCCATTGTTGAAGAAGATAAAGATTGGCCAATCACCACCAGGCATTCATCACTCCCATTGTTTCTGAAGCTCTGACTTCATCACCTGATCACTTAAGAGGTGACAGAGCTGAGGCTAAGCATTTCCACATTGGTACTGGTATCTCCATGTGTGAATTTAAATCAGGCACCAGGTTATACCCAAATTTGACCTGGCTTTATGTCTTTCTTGCAATGACCATCCTTTTCATTGTCTTCTTCTCATTTTTCCCCTTCTTCAGTGAGATTGATGAACACATTAAGAAATGTAAGTCTCTATGTGTAGCCTAACAGAATGTGTATAGGAGGAGAGGGAAGGGGTCCATTAAAATGTAATGGGTTTGAAAATATGTTTCTTACTACATGATCCAGGAATAAAATTTCCTTTGCGGATTTTAAAGTCTTTCAATGACCCTGGGCGAAGAGCTTTTAGAAATCATGCTCATATAGGACAAAATTGCCTAGAGGAACACAGGTGGGAAGTCTATTTCTGGTATACCTATGGAAAATGAGGAATTACTCAGGGCCCTGAATGAGCAGAAGTTAATGCCTAAATATTAGGACATGGGGATCCGTATAGAACCTGGAATTATGTAAGGGAGTTTCCATTTGATAGTCTTTAATCCAGGGTGTTTTTTCTTAGTCTTGCTTGGATGCAGGTATTCCCTGTGTAATGCTGTGTATAAGAACAACGGTAAGGATGAGATAAAGATAGACCATCTGCAAAAGCCAGGTAAGCATTCTTTTTCCTTCATCTCTAGTTTATTCTGTCTATAAACCAACAACTCCAATCAGTTCCATTATCCAGCATATGCAAATTTGATCTCAGTAAGTCCCCTCATGTTTAGCACATGGACACTCTTCCTGTAAGCTTAGCTTAAGATACCTGGGAATTCTCTCTGGAGAGAACATTTATCAAGTCTACTTCTGGTTCTGAGCCTTGATTAACTCCTGTGAGTGGAAAATTTCCTCTATTTTGTCCATTTATATGATGTTTCTCTCCCTGTTAATGGTCCCTTTCAATAGAGTCAGTGATTTAAATTTCTACGTTACAAGCTATACCGTGAAAGGAAAGGTGACTTTGAATCTTTTTCATGAAGAACATTCTGGCCACCTATTGACCATAATTCCTCTCGAGTGTGTACGTGAGGAGACTTTCTCCAGGTAATGTAATGTCAGTTCTGTCCTCCTGGGCTGTTCTATGAATTCTTGTGACATCACAGGGAAGAAGGTGGGGTCACACCATGGATTCTCAGGTTCTCTGTATCTACCATATCTCTTCCCCATTATGAATATTATATGCCCCAGAGACACTCTTGACCAGGGTTCCCTCGCACAAAATTGAATTTCCTGGTCTACAAAAGCTAATGTGTTCCTTTGAGGTGAGTAAAACAGGTAAAAAGTTTTGAGTGAATGTTTGTATTATTAATTTCAGGGATGAATGGTGTTTGTCATATCCCAAACCTAACCAAAATATATGGTGGTTTTAGTTATAGACAACCAGAATGTTTAGCCCCAAAGTGTAATTACATAAACGTGAATATTGCAATTGAAAGAACTAAGAAAATTAACCCAAAGATCATATGAAGTAACTTGAACTTCCAGTCATTTGTATAAATGCCTCTGCTACCTTGAATGATGCTTCATTTGCTACATATGCTAATGTTCTTGGGGTCCATGTTTATACTTACAGCCTGAAGTCAGAAGAGTGAGTGATGGTTTTGAGGGGGCCAAATGGGTGGCTTTGTCTAAAACTTTCTATACCAGCAATGAGTGAGAGGGGTAGAATTGCAATGGGAGTAAAGAGACACCAGTTTATTACCTAGGGTCCCTTGTAAATGAACAAGGAAAGGTGAAGTGGGTACAGCTGCCCTTTGTGAACACTCAGAATCTGAGTGTGCTCCTGAATTTCTCATATGTGAACATTTGGCTTTCAAGGCATTTCTGTGATTCCTCTCTATCCTCACAGGACTGATCAATTCTGGACCCTGTGGGTTATAGCTCCTTCCTACACTATTCCCAGTCAGATGCACACAAGTTATGCTACTAGAACCATATCTACCAAATTTGAATATTAGTTTCTTGGAGTATCAATTATATGCTATTTTGGATGTAAGTTCTAGGTGTGATAAATTTTGAGGAATCAATTTAAACACCAAATTATTGGTGTTTTTGTGACGTGTTGAACTTGATGGTGATCATTGCTTTTAGTAATTTGGATTAAGACTTTCTTCATAAATATTTTCTTTCAACTAGATAGATACAAGGCTTGAGAATATTATTCCAGATTTTCTTATAGAACATAGCAAGTTAGAACTAGAAAGAACCACAGAAAATATAAACTCTAAACTTTCCAACTGACTAATTCTCTTAGAAAAGATGAGAATAACTTGCGTTTTGGTGATTTTTTTAAAAAAATCTTTCATCTCAATAATCCACACCTATTTGGGGATGAGATAGTAAAGGTGAAATTATCCACATGGACATTTTGTCAGATCATGCAGGGCCTCAGAGAAAGACATAGTCTATCATTCAGGAAGGGAGGGATCTGGACTTATATTTTCCTACCTTCCATTCCTGATGAAATAAAGTGAAAATTGAATACTCCTTCCTCTACCCTCACATCCTTACCTGGTTATGCATTCAGAGAAAGACTATATTTACCAAACTCTGACCCATAAGTCACCTGGATCAATCTTCACATAAATATTATGAGATATTTACTGATGTTTGGAAATGTTTGTGATCTTAGTCCTTCAAAGCAATCCTGCCTAAATAGAGGTTCTGTTGTTTTGCTGCACTAAGCTATAGCCAAGAAATGTTCTTTGTGTTTTAGGCCAACTTCTCCAGTCCCCTGAGAGAGGAGCTCCAAGAGAGGAGGGGATTGGGATGAAAGAAGATAATTCACTTCATATGAAGGTAGTAGGGGAGATAACCCAGGAAGTCTGCCCAGTAACATCGGTTTGAGAGTGGCCAAGCCTATAAGGAACGCCTGTGACCTACTTGTCTCAATAGGGGCTATGGGGCACTTCTAACACCCTCATTATTTGTATTAAAATGAAATTGATAATAAATATTTTGACACTCTCAGAAAAGTACTGTTTACAAGGAATTTATTGTTGAACTTCTTTTCTCTTTCATCCACTTAATGAATAGCAACTCCAAACTCACCTTCACTGTCCAGGTGTAGCCCTGTGTGAATGAATTGTGCTATTCCCTTTCCCTAAAGCAATATGGGTAAAGAATATGCATTTTAAGAAGCACATGTGACTTCAGCTAGAGTCTATGTTTCTTAAATTTTTGTAGTCAGGTGACTTAATGTTCACTGAGTTCTGGCAGAAATGGTTCATGCTAGATCCATGTCATTGGCCCAAATAGAAAAAGTTTTCATTGTTATTGAGCTGGAGCCAACTGAGGTTTCCTTAGAAACAATGTATAAAAGAAACAGAAAACTCCTTTTCTAGCCAGGACTCATAGAGAACTTTGTAGAACAGAGGCCATCTCTTGTCCCTGAACATTTTCTTAAAGGGAACAATCTTTATTCATTAATCACCACATTTTTATGTTTCTGTATTAGAGCTGCCTGACCTTCAATAAAGCTAATATACTGCTCTGAATCTTCCCGATCATGGTGTTCAGTAAGTCACAAGAACTGCTGGTCTAGAGTTCAAAACACCACAGTATGATACGCGAGGCTGTCTACCACCTGACTCAACATTCTTAATGTAGTTTATAGACTGGCTATGTGCATGTGTGTATGTATGTGGGTATACACATATATTTTTACCATTATCTGAGCTCTGTAGTTTTTTTTTTTTTTTTTTTTTTTTTTTCTGTACTAGAAATTAAACCCAGGGTCTTGCTCGTGCTAGGCATGTGGTTCTACCACTGAGCTACATCCCCATCCTAGCTCACACTCTGGTTCAATTTCACTCATGTGTTCATTATTCCTACACCCGCTTCGCCTTCCTCTATAAATACCTCTCTCCCTGGCACTCTTTACTCATCTAATAATTTACCCTAAAGTTCTGAACCAAAGAAAGTCAGAAAAATGTATGATGCTCAACAATAAAATACATAACTTTTCACTTTCATAACTGTATTACTTGGTGCTGCTGGTCAGTGTCATGACATCCTGAGACTCTGTCACCCATTAGAATATGTCAATTATCTGCATATACTGTTTATAAGGGAAAAGAGAATGGATTGTGATTAGAAGTGGCCTACATTATGTCTGCTCTTTGGTGATAGCCAGTCACATGATGAAACAATTACAATAAATGCTGAAAACCACAGCTGATACATATACCTAGCTATGAATCATTACTTTTCTTTCTTTCTTTTTTTTTTCTTTTTTTTTTTTTTTTTTGGTGGGGGTGTTACCAGGGATTGAACTCAGGGGCACTCAACCACTAAGCCACATTCCCAGGCATATTTTGTATTTTATTTAGAGACAGGGACTCACTGAGTTGCTTAGCACCTTGCTTTTGCTGACTCTGAACTCTTGATTCTCCTGCCTCAGCCTCCTGAGCCTCTGGGATTACATGCCCATGCCATCTAGCCTGGCTTAGAAATCTTATTACTTTTAAAGAAAAGAATAGAATATGGTATACTGCCAATGATTTTATCAAAAAGGAAGTGGAAAATATAACGATATATGTGTGCAACAGATTTCTTAGGCCATGTGTCTATATTATCACCCATTGGATGATCCTAGGATTAGAACATAACATGATCATTTAGTTCATTGCACTTTTGAGTAAAGCTTCTTGGGTGAATTTAGATTCTTCATTTATAAGCTTTGAGACCTTCAGCTGTTTACCTTTCTGAGTCTTACATTTAACAATGGAAAAATGAGAATTATAATAGTACCTAAATCACAGGGTTATTGGGTTTTAATGTGAAGCAGAATACATGTAGTAAGTGGAACAGGACTTTACATACAGTATACAGTTAAGAAAGGTTTGTCAGGAAGACTTGTCAGGTTGGAAGGAGCTGGGAAACACCAAACAATATAGTGTATTTCCTTGTTACTTTTTTTTTTTTTTTTTTCAAATTACAAATGTGCTTTTAAACTGGGCATTTGGAAGTAATTTTAGGTTTACAAAGCAGTTGAAACATAGCATTGAGTATTTTCATGTGCCTTTCAACACACTTTCTCTAACATTGACAATTTATGTGACCAATGATGTATTTATCAAAATTCAAAATTATCATATGTATACTATTTATTAAACTTTAGTGTTTTTATTTATCAAGTTTTTCCACTAATGTCTTTTTTTCTGTTCCAGAATGGAATATCTAAATATCTAAAATATCAGATTGAATTTAGTCATCATAAAGCCTGAGTCTCTTCCAATCTATAATCACTTAGCCTTTCATTATCTGTTATGACTTTGATATTTTTGGAGGGTAGTAGTCATTTAGCAGGAATTTCCTCATTGGTTTTGTCAGATATTTTCAAATCAATATGAATGTTGAAAAAGAATACCACTGATGTTATATGAGTTTCTTATTGAGTCATATCAGTGGGGACCTGATTTTTAAAATGACTTGTTTCTGCTTATGTTAATCTTGAACAGTTGGTACTGTTGGTTTTGGTCAGGGTTTCATTATCAGGTTTTTTTTGTTTGTTTGTTTGTTTTTTAAAGAAGATATTATATTAAATACTTTAGAGTTTTTTACTTAAAGGGTAACTACTACTTTTTATATATTATCTAGTTCTTTTCATCTAATGAATATTCATTCTTTAACACACTCCACTTATTTTTGTTGTGCCTAGATTCTTCATCCTTTTTCATTTTAATGTACCTTTTCAATATCTACAGATTCTTTTCAAATGTATTTTAATGGGGAGCCCACACATAAATTAAATACAATAAATTTAATGCCAGGTGCTTATGAATTAATAAACCTTAGAAAATATTAATTTTCTAGAAACAATAATGAAGTGTTGGCTCACATTTAGCTTGTTGCTAACTAAAATACCCAGGTTATTTTCTCATAAAATTCCAATATGAATTATATTCTAGGGTCTCTGCTAAATACTACAGAAGTAGCTCAGCCTGAGCTGGAATAGCTCTTCTGAAATTAGTCACTTTCCATTTTTTCAAAATCTAAGATTCAGTTTCCTCAAACAAACAAACAAAAAAAATGTAAATGATTAATGGAAGTCACCTTAGTTGCTGAGAACTGAGTGCCTAGTACACAAAAATTAGTAATAATAAAATGACTATTTTTAAAAGATGAAGTTGAGTTACTATGATAATTGTATAAAGTTAGGCAAAAATGTATTTATTTCAGGAATTGCAAGTGATTGAAAATGGCTGGTATAATAAACCACAGTGGGAGGTAGGAGAATGAAAAGGTGCAAAAGGCCCATGTTCGAAAAGTCCTGTGGTCATACCAAACAACAGGAATCACACAGAGAGGGTGGATATACTTACCAGTGGATCCTCAGCCACTGGTACTTAAGGCATTTTGACTATTCTGTAAATGTGGTTGAATACATTAAATTATGATTCAAGGGTTTTTTTTCTTAAGTAACAGGAATAATATATTAAGATTAAAAACAGGCTGCTTTGAAAGTATTTGTGATATCCTAGACTTTTCTCATGGAAAATACCTCATCAAACTCATTGAGGAGTTGTTGAACCCCACACTTCAATATGTCTCTTACTAGAAAATGACACAGCTTGGAAACAATCACCCACACTGTCCTTGGTCTTTACCCTTTACATTATTATTATTATATTTTTTTTCTGATCTTAAAAATACAGGCCCTGGCATATAATGTAAGTTTTTTCCTTCTTTTCTCTGAAGTCCTGGAGGCAGTTTATGTGGACACATGAGGAGATCTGAAGGAAAGTCAGTGGAAAACTGTCCAAATGGGACTCATTTCTTGAGCGATTAACTGTATAGCTCTAAATTCCACTATCCCATTTGCAAAACATGTTCTGTTGTTGCAGAAACATTTCCATGGATTGTAGTCAGAGGGTAGCACCACCTCCAAGTGTGAAATTAGAAACACAAAAGTTACAAAACACAAATTAGAAAACAAAAGCTCCTGCATTTTGCAAAAATCCATTATGCAAAATGGAACCACTGTTGTCATATCCTACTAAAATGGAGTGGAAGCACCCTGTGAAAGAAAGGGAAATGGATTGTGTACTGGAAATATAAGGTCCTGGATCCAGGAACTATTGTAGAGCTGCCCCATCCATCTGTCAATCCTCAACCTTGGAATTGTGGCAGGTCCTACGTCTTAAAGATACCTAGCTCTTTGCAATTGCAGGGAAAAATTTAAGTGGATTACACAGAGTGATGACATGAGTGTATTTAGGAAAATTAAAATAAGAGAGATAGTGTACAGTGTGGGCTATAGAATGACCTGTACAAGACTGTCTCTGGAAAGGACAGCATATTTTTATTAGAGCTAGGGCCTTTTAAGGGGTTTGAAACTAGCTAAATTTGGAAACACTCTCCCCTCTGAAATCAGGAAGATGCAAATGCAGATGTAAGCTCCAAGAAGGCTCCAGGGACTGGGAAGTAACCAGACTTGTGAAATTTTGTCTCTTTGAGTCCTGAACTCTCTGGTTTTTTAAAGGTCATGTATTTCTCTTGCAGATTGTTTGCTGACAATGTATCATATCTATTTATTTAAGTAAGGACAGGGTTGCAAGCAAATTAGTTTTTAAAAGAAAGCATGTGGGGTCAGCATCTAAGCCATGTATTAGAATTATCCCTTTAGCCTTAGGTTCCCACTGCTCAGGTCTATTTGTTGCCTCTCAGAACATCTCACAGGACTGATACAACAAAACAGGCTGTACTATCTTTAAGGCTATTTTTGTTAGCAACTGCCATGGTGCTTCCAACTATGACCTTAAGACTATCTTTACACAGGAATGTGGCCAGCTCCCACCAGCTCTCTGAAAGTGCCAGTGAACTTCCTTTCAAATTAATTTGTGTAGATTACTCTGTCCTAATAATTCCCACAACTTTTTATTTGTTCTTCCGACATACCTGAGGCCACATTGCCCTGTGCTTATGTGCACTTCTATTCTGTTTATTCTAAATAAAAGTTCTTTTATTAGAGTTTCATCTGTACATCTCTGTGTTTTTGTTTGACTTGGACAACTGCAAGATGGGACTCTCAAGTCATCACTCAAGCAAAAGCTGCCTTTCATGAACTGAGGTTCTAGGTATCCCAGAAGAGGTTATCTTTAGAGAATAGTGTGTGACATTTCCTTTCTAACCCTAATTGCATTGTGCACAAGGAGTTCTGGGGTTGTGAATTCTTTATGATTATATTTTTGGTTATTTTCTTTCATGTATTTGTTGGTTCCCATCTATTTATTCATGCATTTATCCACACATTTACTACCTCGTCTGTCTCTCACACTCAATATGTATGCATAAATTTCGATTTATATCTTAGGAGAGTTAGTTAGAACTACTAGTAATCCAATCAAAAGTTCTGCAGTTACTATCATAAGCTCTTCAGCTTTATTTCTAATAATTTCTAGGTGCTTTTATTAAAAATAGATATTTTAAATTATTTTGAACATTTTAATTTTGATATAATTTCATAGATACAGAAAAAATTGCTAGAATATTACAAAGAATTACTCTCCCCCCTTTATCCATGTATCTTTTTCATCATTCTCTTTCCCCTTTTTCCTGAACTGTAAATATCTTACCTTCTTCCTCCAGGTTCATAAATGTGTACTTTCTGAGAACAAAAATATTATTTTATGTAACCAAGTAAATCTTTCAAATCAAAGAATGATAATATAGTATGCAAAATAAATATTGTCAATTGTCTCAATATTATTTGTAATGATCTTTTCTTCACATCTAAGATCCAAGCCAGAGCAATAAATTTATTGATAATTGAATTGACTTAATCTTCAGAGTCTTTCCCCTCCCTGGAGCTTGCGGGGTGGGGGTGGAGCTGAAAGTCACAAACCTGTTTTCAAGCCCTGGCCTTTCTAATAATCAGCTGGCATCCTGAAGCTACCTGGGGTCTCCAGCCACCAATCAGCTCGTTAACATACAAAAGGCATTCCTCACTCCAGAGATTCCAAGAATTTTAGGAGTTAGATGCCTTGAAATGAGGTAGAAGACCAAATATATTTTACTATATTACACTTATGTTTTCAAAACACTGTAATCTTTTTTTTCTAGGAAAATGAATGTAGTACTTCCTAATCATTTAAAGAATGTGTATTATTCCTCTTTACTCAAAGCAAATTAGAATTTCAACAAGAAAAAAAAAAAAAAGAAAAAGAAAATGAAATAGCAATATCAACCATGAAATTGGATAGATAGAATTAAGGTGTTGGATATACTGATAAAAAATATCATAACAATTTTATAAATCCCAACCTTCTAGTATTTTACTGGTAGGATATTAGTAAATAACAGGTGGAACATTCAACTTAAAAAGGTTTATGATTTTCTGGTGTCTATAAATAAAAATAAAAGTTTAAAATTTAAAAAAAATGTGCATTGAATTCAATTGTCATATCTCCTTATGTTTTAATAAACTTGAAATATTTTAGATAAATATATGGATACACACACACATACATACATATATATATATATATACAGTTTAGTATACATATGGATATATTTACAGATATAGATATGCACATGCATGGGTATATGTGTATTTTTTCCAGCTCTGTCTTAACCCTGGCTGCCATAACAAAATATTACAGACTGAGTAGCTCATACCACAGAAATTTATTTCTCACAGTTCTGGAGGAGGTAAAGTCCAAGATGAAAGTGATAAATTTTCTGGTGAGGACACTTTTCTTGGCTTGTAGAAAGCCACTTTTCCACTATGACCTCACAGGATGGAGAGAGCATTCCAGGGTCTCTTCCTCCTATAAGGCATCAGCCTTCTTGAATTATAACCTCCTTTCTGACTTCACTTAACCTTAACTACCTCCTAAAGGCCCTCTTTCCATATATAGTCACATTGGATATCAGAGCTTTAACACATGAACTTGGTAGGGGACATGATTCAGTTCATCACTGACTACAAATAATGACTCCTCAGGAGCAGTGAGGTCATGTAGAACTCAACTATTGTTTTCTAAATTCCATTTCTCTCTAAAACACACCAGAAAACTGCCTAATTTGAGGACTGTGGAAAAGAAAGTATAACTCTGGAAATTATAATTGTGTCATAAATTAGTCAAAGAATGATTTAAATGTGTCTAAAGAATAAAAGAGCTAGCTTGAAAGGCTCCAAATGGCCAAATATGAGATAGTATTTGCATCAACATAAATAAACGTTATCAATAATCATTCCATAAAATGGGAATATATGAATTCATAATCAATAAATAATGAACTTATAAATGGAAAGGAAAAGCTCTTAAGTAGAATTTCAAAAAATACCGGTTCGATCCTCAGTACCACATAAGAATAAAGGCATTGTGTACAACTAAAACAAATAAATATTAAAAAAAAAGAAGAGGGAATCACAGGTTTAAAAATCATTGACAATCATAATGACAACTGAAAGTATATGGATCTTAATGCTAGTGAGACAAGATGGAGAAAGAAAGGGGAAAGATGTTTCCCCCAGAGAAGCTATAAAAATAAATAAAATAGTTAAAAATAAGTTCTTCAGAACCCAAGAAATTGGTTAAGGTAAAAAACTATTTGAGAATTATCTATTTATTAAAGTGACCAAATTCAACAATGATAATCTGGCATTATTGCCTGGAGTTGCTTTCAAACCCCTATCTCCACACCCTTAAAAAGAAATAAAAGTAAAATCAGTGGACTAGGATGATATGTAGCAGGGAGATTTGGTAAATTAGACAGCAGTAGAAGAGCCAGATAAGATCTCCACACATCGCTGACTGACTGGCAGGTCACACGTAAATGCTTAAATCATAAGAGACTGTGGCAGAAATTGAAAGCAAGCACAACTTTAAAAGTGCCTGGACTAAAAAGAACCAATAAGTTATAAAAAGAAAAAAAATAAATAAATCCTTTCCCTAAGCTGTTGTATGCCATTCTTATGGATGTACCTGGTGGTGGGATTCACCATGTTGTTTTCATATATGTACAGGGAAAAATTATGTTAGATTTATTCCACTGTCTTTCCTAGGAGAAAAGAGTTTCTATTTAAAATTGACAAGCTTCACACACTGCACCCAGCAATTCTAGTCCTGGATATCGAATAAACAGAAAAGCCCACCTATGTCTATAGAATACATGCACAAGAATGTCCTCAGCAATATTACTTGTAATAAGACAAAAACAGGAAAAACACCTCTCAGATGTCCTTTCAAATAGGATGGGTAAACAAATTGTGGCCAATTTGTAGAGTGAAATATTAAACAACCATGAAAGTAAACGAGTAACTGGAAATTCACAACACAAATGCCCCTCATGAACAACAACATTGAACAAAAAACCAGACACACAAATGCACATATTCCATGATCCCAGTTTTATAAAACTGAAATTTAGAAAATTAGAGGCTACAGTTGCTATAATATATCATCTAAAATCATACTTTTTAAACAAATAAACAAAAATATGAACAAAACAGGAAAGTGATCTATACTCAGAAAAATCAAAAGCAATCGATGGAAACTCTCAGTGGGTCTAGATGCTGAATTGAGTAGACAGACTGCAACGCAGCTACATTTGAGCTCAAAGAACTAGAACCATATTTAGAAAATGAAAGGAAAATGTGATGACAGTGACACAACAAAGAAGAAATTAAATCTTTAAAAAAACTAACCAATAGAAATTCTGGAGTTGAAATATAAAATGACCAAAATGATAAATTCCCTAAAGTGCCTTAACAGCAGATTCAAAGTTGCAAAAGAAAGAATTGATAAATTTTAATAGGATAGAAATGACCTATCTTAAGAACATGGAAAAAAATTGCAGAAAAATAATTACAGGCTGCATATCAGCATATATGTAATGGGAGATGCAAAAGGAGAAAAGAGAAAGAGGCAGAAACAAATTTGAAGACGTAATGGCTGAAAATTTCTCAGATTCAATCAAAAGTATTCATCTACGAATTCAAGAAGTTCAATTGACATAAAAAAACTGTTGAAAGATGAGGATAAAGAGAAAAGCTTGAAAATAGTAAGAGAAAATAACTTCATATATAAGAATATATCTTGTTATTTATGACTAATGCTGGGTCTAGTGAAAATTCAAAGAAAATTAACATAACAAAAATTAGGAATCTTTATTTTAGAAAAATGAATTACATTCATTTAATTTTAAAGCAATAGTAAGAGACAAAAAATTGACAGAAATATTTTAACAGTGATTATTTCAGAATTATAGAATTTTTAGCATTTGTTTTTCTTTTTCAATAGTTTTTTTTTTTTTTTTTTCTGAAACATATACTTATTTAGTAATAAAAACCTCAAGTGTCTATCTGAGGTGCATGTGGTAAATATTTACTCCCATTCTGTAGATTCTCTATTCACATTATCGATTGTTTCTTTTGCCGAGAAGAAGTTTTTTTTAGTTTGAATCCATCCCATTTTTTGATTCTTGATTTTACTTCTTGTGTTTTAGGAATCTTGTTAAGGAAGTCAAGTCCTATGCTAACGTGATGAAGATTTGGGCCTACTTTTTCCTTCCATTAGGTGTAGGGTCTCTGTTCTAGTGTCTAAGTCTTCGATACACTTTGAGTTGAGTTTTGTGCAGGGTGAGAGATAAGGGTTTAATTTCATTTTGCTACCTATGAATTTCCAGTTTTCCCAGCACCATTTGTCAAAGAGGCTATCTTCTGTCTAATACATGTTTTTGGCACCTTTGTCTAGTGTGAGAAAATTCATACCAGAGGAATGAGAAGTTGTGCTCCATTTGCGTACAATGTGTACAATGCAAAATGCATTCTGCTGTCATGTGTAACTAATTAGAACAAGTAAAAACAATTTAAAAAATCTGACATTCATTAAAAATAGGTATAGTTCTGTGTTTTTTATATAGACAACTATTATAATTTTACCATAGGACAACAATATTAAGAAAACCATTTTAATTGGTTAAGGTTAACTTTAATATTTAAACTTTCTGTTGTATTTTCTCATATGTACTGTAAACGAATTGCCTGGCTAGGTCTACATATGGGAAGTACAATTTGAAAGCTCGTTCTCTATTGAGAAGGAGCTTTCAAAACTAGCTTCTCTTGGTATTGGGCATATTGTTCTTTATAATTAGATTTGTGAACTAAAGTTTTCTGATTTTCTGAATCTCCAGATTTCTTGAGTTCAGGGACTCTAAATCAACAAAAGTTTTTTGGAAGCTTAAAGATTAAAAAATTCTCCTTAATAACTTAAATTTTATTTTTCTATTTTATCTCTTGTAAGAGTTCCAAGAAGTCTATTGCTTTTTTCTCAAATTCACTTAACTTTTGAGATGGATACTGTTACTTTAACATATTTATTATAATTTCTGTAGGAACAACAATATGCTCAAATCTGAGGAAGACAAGCTAGAAGCAAGGGCTACTGAGAAAGAGATATCATAAGTAAATTTTTCAGAAAAATAAACATGACTATTTGATATTTAGTTTTGAAAATGATACTATATACATTCCAGTCTCTGGAAAGTTCATTTAAACCACAAGTACAGCCATAAGGTAGCTTCAAATAATGTTATTTATTGTTGAGTGGGAGTAGGAGTGTTTTTTACTGATAGTGTTAGTTTGGCTGCTATAGTGGAAAATCATAGGCTTATAAATGATAGAAATTTAGCTTTCATAGTCTGAAGTCTGGAAGTCTGAGATCAGGGTGTCAGCATATTCTGAATCTGGTTGGGACCCTTCAATGTTGTGAACTGTTAAGTTGTCATTGTACTTTCACATATGGAAAGAGTGAAAGACCTGAAGTCTTATTTACAAGGGCTCTAATCCCATTCAGGAGGGCTCCAACCTCATGACATAGTTACTTTCCAAAGGATACTATTTCTTAATTGTGGATTATAATTTAAATATGCGCATTAGGGAATGGAAAGTCACAACCATCCAATCCATAACAGTGACACACAAAACTTTCAGTGTCATTGGTCTTTATCAATTTAGCTGCTTTCCTATTGTTAAGGAAGTAGTCTGAATCACCTTTCTTTAGGGTGACTTGACTTTCTCTTCACTCATTTAAAAGTTGCTGTCTCCTTCAAAGACATTTAAAAGCTGCTATGAAATTATAAAATAAGAGGCAATGAGTTTCTATTTTTTTAAGTAAGACTTTTAACATTTACAAAAATAAAGTTAAGACACAACAGATATACCTCATAAAGAACTGACCAATTGAGCCGGGCACAGTGGCACACACCTGTAATCCCAGCACTTGGGAGGCTGAGGCAGGAGGATCGCGAGTTCAAAGCCAGCATCAGCAATGGCTAGGCACTTAGTAACTCAGTGAGACCCTGTCTCTAAAAAAATATAAAAAAGGGCTGGGGATGTGGCCCCGTGGTTGAGTGCCCTTGAATTAAATACCTGGTACCAAAAAAAACAAACAAACAAACAAACAACAACAACAAAAAAAAAACCCTGACCAATTAGGACAGACTTAATAGATCTGTCTTAATATTCCATTTATCACATACGGCAAGATCTTAGGCAATTTTCTTTTTGCTCCTGTAGTTAATCCAGAATTCTGCATCTCAGAATATAGTAACATAGTTTGTCAAATAAATACTATTCAAATGAAAAAAGGAGGCAAAAACTGCATATAGTTTTGCTTTGGGGATGCCTCTGGAAATCTTTCAAAAGTCTTTAGTTTGATTCTCATAAATCAAAATTTATAATCAGTGAGCTTCATACAGGGCAAATGTATTCCTTTGTATCAAGTAATAATAGACTTGCAAAGTGATATGGGCTCAATTGTGCACCCCCCTCCCCCAATTCACATGTCAAAGTCTTAATCCCAAATACGCCAGAAAGTGATTTTTTTTCTTTTTTTATTTAATTAATTTAATTTGTTATACATGCTTTTAGAGTGCAATTCCTTTCATATTACATATAAAGAGCACAGTTTTCCAAGTCAAGAATGTGATTATTTTTGGAGGTATATCCTTTAAAAAGACAATTAAAAATAAGATAAGTTCCAGTGAGTGATCTATAATCCCTATTTAACAGAGAGATGTTCTTATAAGAAGAGGTGTTTAGGGTATAGACAACAGAGAAACAATCATGGGAAGACAGAGAGAGAGGCCTCGATAAAAACCAAACCTGCAGACACCTTGATCTTGGACTTCTAGTCTCCACAACCGTGAGAAAATAAATTTCTGTCATTGAAACCACCCAGGATGGGATATTTTGTTATGGTACCTCTAACAAACTAAACTAGTATACTAAGGATAATAATAAACTAAATAGAATCACTAAGGGAAAATGTTTTCTAATATAGAACCTTAATTTTCAAGTACTTTAAAAACAACCCAATCAATAAATGGGCTAAGGAACTGAACAGACACTTCTCAGAAGAAGATATACAATTAATCAACAAATATATGAAAAAATGTTCAACATCTCTAGCAATTAGAGAAATACAAATCAAAACTACTCTAAGATTTCATCTCACGCCAGTCAGAATGGCAGCTATCAAAAACACAAACAACAATAAATGCTGGCGAGAATGTGAGGAAAAGGGCACACTCTTACATTGCTGGTGGGGCTGCAAATTGGTGCAGCCAATTTGGAAAGTAGTATGGAGATTCCTAGGAAAACTTGGAATGGAATAACCATTTGACCCAGCTATCCCACTCCTCAGTCTGTGCCCAAAGGTCTTAAAAATAGCATACTACAGGGACACAGCCACATCAGTGTTCATAGCAGCACAATTCACAATAGCTAGATTGTGGAGACAACACTGATGCCCATCAATAGATGAATGGATAGGGATACTTTGGTATATATACACAATGGAGCACTACTCAGCACTAAAAGAGAATAAAATCATGGCATTTGCAGGTAAATGGATGGAGTTGGAGAAAATAATGCTAAGTGAAGTCAGCCACTCCCAAAAAACCAAAGGTTGATTGATTCCTTTGCTATGATGATACTGAATTATAGTGGCAAGGGAGGGGGGATGAGAGGAATGAAGGAATGTTAAATAAAACAAAGGGGGGAGAGTAGAGGTGATGGGGCAAGGGGATAGAAATAATGGCAGAAGGAGTTGGACATCAATATACTAAGTACATATATTAAAAACTCAAATGGTGTGAAAATACTTTGTGTAAAACCAATGACTTGGAAAAATGTGCTCTTTATATGTAATATGAAAGGAATTGCATTCAAAAAGCATGAATAACAAATTAAATTAAATAAATAAATTTTAAAAAACACGGAAACAATAACAAAAGACTTCTTTCCTATATTTATCTCCAAATAAGCTCTAAAGGAAAGCCTAAGCAATTCTATTTTATCTTAATCAACATGAAGCAGAAAATAGAAGGATAAGGAGAGCCCTATAGGTGGTCTTCATCACTGGCTCAAGGCTGATTGCCCCTCTGCCCTTGGGGCTTCACATGACATACTTCATATTGTGTACCTACTCAAAACGTCTCACTACCAGACAGCCTCTGGTGAGCTGAACAGTCATGATAACCCACTGACAACTAGATGGCAAGGAAGGAATAGTATCTCTTTTAGCCAGGTAAAGAATCAGCCTCAGGAAGTCGAATCTCCAAAATTCTAGTTCAGTATTCAATTAAAAAAGAGAATAAAGGAATTTTCTATAAAAAAAAAAAAAAACAATTTGTAGTATCTATTACACAGAATAATTGTGCTAACATAAACTATTGTTTGTTAAAAACTCTTTACAATAATCACTCTTTTTCTTTATATCACACAGATAAAAATATTATATGTATATAATTATAATTATGCATAGTAGTTGTGTTTATCCTGAAAAACACACATGAATAGAATTCAGTTTTAGTTCACGATCCCCCCATTTTCCTACCCCCTTTTCCTCTCATCCTCCCTCTCTTTCCCCATTTGCTTCCTCTACCCCTCTAGAATTCCTTTTACTCATCAAATTATTTATTTTTGATTGATTCTTTTTACGTATACATAAAGGTGAAATTCCCTGTGCTATATATATGCACATAACATGATTTCTTAAAAGAATTCATTCTGCACTGCCTCCCCTTGTCCATCCCTCCACTTTGCCTATCCATCTCCATCTTATACACTATAGATCTTCCCTTTATTTTCATGTTTTCCTATCCTTCCCTCCTCATTTCCTTTATTCTACTCTAGCATCCACACATGAGAGAAAATATTCAACTTTTGGGTTTCTAATCTAGCTTATTTCAGTTAGCATGATGTTCTCTATTTCCACTCATTCACAAGCTATTGCCATAATTTTATTCATTTTTATGGCTGAGTAGAACTCCATTGTGTATATATGCCACAATTTCTTAATCCATTAACTTATTGATGGGCTTCTGGGTTGATTCCATAATTTTGCTATTGTGAATTCTGCTGCTATAAATACTGAGGTTGCTGGATCAATACAGTATGTTGATTTTAGTTCCTTTGGGAAAATACCAAGGAGTGGGGGTAGCTGTGTCATGATGTTTCCATTCCCAGGTTTTTGAGGAGTCTTCATACTGCTTTCCAGAGCGGCTGTACTAGTCTGCAGACGCATCAACAATGTACTAGCATACCTTTTTCTCCACATCCTCACCTGTATTTATTATTGTTTATATTCTTGATCAATGCCATTCTGACTAAAGTAAGGTGAATTAGTTAGTATTGTTTTGATTTGCATTTCCCTGATAGCTAGAGATGCTGAACATTTTTTCATGTCTTTGTGTTTATTCTTTTGAGAAATTTATTTAGTTCTTTTGCTCATTTATTGATTGGGTTATTGAGTTATTTTGGGTGTTAGTTTTTTGAGTTCTTTATATATTCTGAATATTAACCTCTATCAGAGGAATAGCTGGCAAAGCTTTTCTCCCATTCCGTAGGCTCTCTCTTCATGCTCTTAATCATTTTCTGCCACACAATTTTTTCATTTGATGGCATTCCATTTATTGATTCTTGGTTTTATTTCTTGAGCTTTCTGGGTCTTGTTAACAAGACCCAGCACCAATATGATGGGATATTTTCTTCCAGCAGTTGCAGAGTTTCTGGTCTAATTCCTGTCTTTAATCCATTTGATTTGACTTTTGTGAAAGTTAAGAGGTAGGGATATAGTTTCATTTTTTTCTACATAGAACTATGTAGTTTTCCCAGCACCATTTTTTAAAAATGCTGTCATATCTTCAAAATATTTTTTTGGCACCTTTGTCAAGTGTTGGGTGGCTGTAAATATGTGGGTTTGTTTCTGTGTCTTCTCTTTTGTTCTACTAGTCTTCATGTTTATTTTGATGCCAACATCATGCTGGTTTTGTTACTATAGCTCTTGAGTATGATTTGATTAGGTATTGCCATGCCTCTTGCTTCACTTTTCTTTTGTTGGGACTATGTCTGCCAAGGGGCAAGGTTTTGACTGCTTACCACGCCCTAAAGGACCGGGGCTAAACCAAGGGGTGTGGCTATGACGTAGCGTGAGAGACTGAACCGCCTTGCTTGCTGATTGGTTAGTTCTAGGCCTATTTAAGTCAATGCTTGTTCAATAAATAGAGTTCTTCGGACATCTCGCGTGCTATATACAAGACTCCCTAGATGTGGCGTGTTTTCTGTTCAAACAAACAGAGGTAAGGCATCTAGCGATTTCTGTCCTTAAGCTCGCCCCGCTGGGTGAGTTGCAATCTTTCCTGCAGGCAGGAAGAATTCCCTTCTAGGGCCCAAAAAGGGAAGCGCAACTCAGAGCCCGGCTCCATTCATAACTCAGCGACCCCGGCATTCTTTCTCAGCATTGCTTTGGCTATTCTGGGTCTCTTTTACTTCCAAGTGAATTTAAGGATTTTTTTTTTTTAATTCTGTGAAGAATGTCATTGGTATTTTGATGGAGATTGCATTGAATGTGCACATTGTTTTCGTAGTATGATCATTATGACAATATTAGTTTTGCCTATCCAAGAACATGAAACGCCTTTCTATCTTCTAAGCTCTTCTTTAGTTTCTTTCTTCAGTGTTCTATTATTTAATTGTATAGCTATGTTAATATCTTGGTTAGATTAATTCCCAAGAATTTCATTTAGATTTTTTTAAAGATTTTTTTTTTAGTTGTAGATGGACACAATATCTTTATTTATTTACTTTTTATGTGGTGCTGAGGATCAAATCCAGTGCCTCACACTTGCAAGGCAAGTGCTCTGCCACTGAGCTACAGCCTCAGTCCCTAGATTTTTTTTTTTTTTTTTTTTTTTTTTTTTTTTTTGTGTGTGTGTGTGTGTGTGTGTGTGTGAATAGATGGATAGATGGTTTTCCTGATTTCTCCTTTGGCAAAATCACTATTGAAGTATAGGAAAGCTGCAGACTTTTTAGTGTTGTTCTTGTATCCTGCTACTTTGACAAACTCATTTGTGTACTCCAGAAGTCTTCTGGTAGACTTTCTTGGGTTTTTTACATGTAGGATTATGTCATTAGCAAACAGAGATAGTTTGACTTCTTTTCCTATTTGTATCCCTTTTATTTATTTTAGCTTGATTGCTCTGGCTAGTGTTTTGAGGACTATATTGAATAGGAGTGGTGAGAATGGACAGCCTTGTCTAGTTCCTGATTTTAGGGAAAATGTTTTTAGTGTTTCTCCATTCATTATGATGTTGGCTTTGGGTTGGTCATAAATAGATTTTATGATGTTGATGTATGTTCTTTCAATCCCTAGCTTCTCTAGTGCTTTTAAATGAATGGTCCTCCTTGATATTAGGATATAAATTCAAAAAATTAGACATGAGCCTCATTGGTTTGCCTTTAAATTTGACCTGTTGCTTCCCTTCTGCAGCTTTTAATATTTTTTCATTATTTTCTGTGTTCGGCATTTTGATTGTGATGTGTCTTGGAGAACTTCTTATTTGATCAGGGCTATTTGGTCTGCATGCATCCTGTATGTGGATGTCTGTTTCCTTTCTGATATGAGGGATTTTTTCTGTAACTACCTCATTGAAATGTTCTTAATGTGTAATGGGTGTTATCTCCATGTTCTCTTCTATCCCAATGATTCAATGCTTTGGTCTCTTGATGTTGTTCCAGAATCCTTGTATATTCTAATCATATTATTTTTATTTTTTTCTCCCTTTATTGCATTATGTGTACTCAAGTTCATATACCTGCTTTTCAAGACCTGAACTCTGTCTGCGAGGGCTGAAGTTCGATTTTCTATGCAAGCTCATCTGTTAGTGAAGCTTTCAAGCAAATTTTTAATTTGATTGATAGTGTTTTGCATTTCTAGGAATCCTGATTGGTTTCTTTTCAATGTTTCTATTTCATTATTGAAGTGGTCTTTTGTCTCCTGTATTTGCTGTCTTAATTCTTTCCTTATGTCTTCTTTTATAGCTAATTAAATTTTTTAATAATCAGTTTTTTATAAGCTTTCAATAGGGTTTCATCCACATCACTATCAATGGCATCCTTTGTTCAGGAATTGTGAATTTTGGGAGATTTTTTTTTCCTGTTTCATCAGATTTTCAGCAGTCTTGGACTGGGTATCAATTGATGTGGATTTCCCTTTCTCTTTTTTATGCATATACTTTTGTGTGTAATTATTTAGTTTGTTCTAGGACTTATCTCTGTTTTTGACATATGAATAGATGTCAAGGAGTGGGACCTGAGTGCCCTCCCTGATTTTTACTCCTTGGGTCATTGTTGTTGGTTTGGGTTTTTTACCCTTAATTCTTTTGAGTTGGAGTAATATTACAGCTCAGGTAGGGCTGGGCTATGTGTAGAATGGGATTCACTGCTGATTGTTTGAGATGTGAGTATTTCTTGGCAGCAGAATCTCTACTCTGTGATTGACAAGTGTCCCAATCTCTTCTCAGCCCTCTTAGAGGGCAGGGGGAGCCACAAATAGAATGAATATCAGCAAAATATGTATAGCCTTAAGATAAATGTTTGGTGTCTACTTTGACATCTATAACACTAGTTTCCATCTATATAGGAAATGGTGGGGTCGGCATTTAGTAACAGTACCAACAATGAAAAACCACAAACTAAATCAGGCTTTTGAAAGCAGGTGTCTACTTTGTCATTTACTCTATTAATAATCACAACAATATGAATGGGGTAGGAATTACACAAACTAAATAATTTATATATTTAGTGGGATTACAGTTTCTTAGGTAAGAGAAAATAGAGTAGAAAGGCAGGAAAAAGTATGCAGTGATTGAAAAAGTGATCAGAGGAAGGCAGGAGATAGGTAGCAGGAGTCAGGTATAAAGAAGATGGAATAAAGAAATGAAAGGAATAAAAAAAGAGAGGAGGATGGAAGAGCAACATTTTGGCTGTTACTTAGGGAAGAGAGAGAGAAGAAGGAGAGAGCCCAAAAGTAGATATGAATGAACCAGAAAATGTAAGATCAAAACAAAAACTTGAACCCTTATACAATTGTACTCCACCTATGTCTAACCTAGGTTAAATAATGAACATGTTCAGGAGAGAGCTATTAATGTGTGATTAAAGTCATACTAATATATATGTATATTCAAACCTATCCATGTAGTAAGAGCATACTCAGCCACACATGCACATGTGCAAAATCATGCATAATTAAAAAAACCCTGAAGAATAATACAATATGATGAAATGATGTTTAAAAAATTCAAAAAAAAAGTTAAAATTTTAAAAGAGTAATAAAATGGGAATATGGAGAGGAAAGAAATAAGAAAAAAAGAACAAAGGATAAAAGAAAAAAAAGACAAAATCTCAATGACAGAGGATTTGCTTCTACTCTGGTGGTCAGATCTGTTAGCAAGTATAGATTTTCATTCTTTATTTTGGCTCTGTATTTTTGGTCACTGTCTTTGTGTTCCTCATCTAGCTGCCAGCTGGGTGTAGTAGCTTTCAGCTTTCAATATCCCAGCATTGGTGGGATTGACTAGGGAGTGCTGATGCATTGTGTAGTCCTGTAGTGGGGATGATAGTTCTAGATTGGAGTTTCTAGTGATCTCTGGGGCTTCAAGTAAAATCCACTTTTAGGGTATAGGGACTAATCTTCCACAGGTTTTACATTCACTGCTATGGATATGAGTTGCTGGGTAACTGTCCTGGAGTGTGGGTGCACTTGTGTGGTTGCAGTGTCATCAAAATAGCTCTTATGGAGCACCAGCAATTAGGAGATTTTCTTCCTTCAGATGTAGAGGCTGAATGGTCCAATTAAAATTTTCTTTGTGCCTGTTTCAATCTCTCTGGTTCAGGCACGGTTATGATTTAGATATTAGGTCTCCCCGCAAAATTCATGTGTGAGATAATGCAAGAAGTCTTTGAGGTGAAATGATTGGGTTAAGAGAGTCTTGACCCAATTAGTGAATTAATGCCTGGATATGGATTAACTGGTAGACAGGTGGGTATATGCCTAAAAGAACTGGGAAAAAAATGTCTCAAAGAAATATTTTCATAGAGTAACTGAAGTCAGGTGGGGTATGGCTGGAGGAAGTGGGGCATTAGAGGCATGACTTTGGGGTATATATTTGTATCTGGCCAGTGGAGCCTCTCTCTGCTTCCCTGCTTCCTGATCATCCTGTGAGCCCCTTCCCTCTATCACACTCTTCTGCCATGATGTCCTGCCTCACCTTGAGCCCCGAGGAATGGAGCCTGCTGTCTATGGACCTAGACCTCTGAAACTACGAGTCCCTGAATAAACTTTTCCTTCCCAATTTTTTTTTTCCTGGTCTTTTACTCATAGCAACATAAAAGCTGACTAAAACAGTCACCCTCTGGGAATTTTTCCGTTGGTTGCTGGTAACTTCCTTTATGGGTTCTCAATTCCCGCCTCAGTTCACAACTGTGCAAGGTGTAAGGGGAGAGCTTTCAGCGCCCAGAATGTTTGTCTCACCTGCCAATGGGTTCTGCTCCTCCGGGGAGCTTTCCACCCTGCCCTGTGAACTGCGCGGGTGGGGCTTTGCCTGACACCCCAGTGGAGGGCTTGGGGCCCCCAAGGCGCACATTACCCACAGCGGACCACTTTGGACTTGCTTTTACTGTGAGACTTTCCCCACCAACTCTGCGTCCATTAAAATCAGCCTTCCTCTGTAAACCACAGGTTTCCCCAAGTTGGTTTTGATATTCCTATATTTTTTAAATTTCTTTATCCGCTAGCCAAATGTCTCTTTTGTCTGGGCTCCCTGCTCCACTCTGCCCTGGCACAGCTGGCGAACCTCTAAGGTATTTACTATGTTTGAGTTACCAACTCTCTTGTAGCTCTATAAGTTTTTTTTTTACAGTAATTGTTATGTTCTGTGAGGTTCCTAAGTTACTCGCCTTGCTGAAAGCAGTCCTCCTGCTTTATGAGTCTGAATACTATTCAAATTCATTGCATATACATTTTATGTGTGTATACACCATACTTTGCTGATTTTATCATCTATTTATGGATACTTAGGTTTTTTCCATGTTTTACCTATTACTAATAATAACCCTATGAAAAATATTTCTTTTTTTTTTTTTTCAGTTCTTTTTCTTTTCAGACATTTTTTTTTTTCCAGTTCTTTTAGGCATTGACCTGAAAGAGAATTGCTGGATTATATAGTAATTTTATTTTTTGAGTTTATGAGGTTGTACCTTATATATTCCCACAAACAGTGTACAAGCTTTCTAATTTTTCCACATCATTCTCAAAACTATTTGAATCATATTTTTATCTACTCCCTTTTGCTTCCATTTCATATGAAGTATATTTGTATAGGAGGTTGAAGTGCCTCTTCATCTAGTGGTAATTTCTAAATATCAGTGGTATTTCTAGGTAAGATATTAGGACTGCTTTTCTCTAATCAATCTAATTTGACTTACTACTGTTACACATTCGTAAGTATTTATTTTTAAAAAATGAAAGAATAAACACTAACGTGGATGTGGATGAGTGGCCAAAAGTTGGGAGATTATCCAAGTTCTTTGTTCTAGGGTGTGTTTAATAATTTTATTTTCATCAAAGTTTTAGTTTCCTTTCTGTTGGCTGAAAAGAAAACAAAAGGGTCATATAGGTATGTTTCAAACTCATGAAAATTTCTTGTTTAAAAATCAAGGATGTGGGCTGGGGTTGTGGTTCAGCGGTAGAGCGCTTGCCTAGCACGTGCACGACCCAGGTTTGATCCTCAGCACCACGTATAAAAGGCATTGTGTACAACTAAAACAAATAAATAAATATTTTTAAAAAATCAAGGATAGAGTTTTGCTTATACAATTTGATCAGAGACTTACGATGGGAAAATATGTTACTTAATGATTCTAATTCTTGCCTGAATTTTGAAGAATTAACTTGTTAGAAGCTAAGGGGAATATTAGGAAGAGATGACATAATATAGAAAAAGTGCATAAGGCTCTGATATTTATATAAAAAGGAAAACTTAGAAAAAAATTCCTTATTAGAAATGGTAGATGAAATAATACTAAAAAGAAATTGGTGCGTAGGAAAATAAAAACACAAAATGCACTGTATATAAGAGGAGTTGGTGAATATCACTGAAGAATTAACACGTTTGAAATTAACTTTGAGTAAAATTTAAACAATCAGTCTTTGAAGGGCATTCTGAGATGTTGATATGAGATGGAATAAGCCCAGTCCTAGAAAGATTAATTTGTCACTGTAGGGCATTGGACAGTTTTTGCTTTGTTGTAGCATAGCCTGTGGGATACTTAAATAATATTGCCTATTAATTTGAGAATAAATATATTTAATTATATTATGAATATAATACTTAAATTATTGCTATAATACTTTATATATAAATTAAATAAATTACTTGGGGGGGGTATGAGGAATTGAACCCAAGGGTGCTCAACCACTGAGCCACATTGCCAGCCCATTTTTTATTTTTCACTTTGAGACAGGGTCTCCCTAAGATGCTTAAGGTCCTTGCTGAGTTGCTGAGGTTGGCCGTAAACTTGTAATCCACCTGCTTCAGATTCCTGGACCATTGGGGTTACGGGTGAGTGCCACCATGCCCAGCTACTTAATTATATTAACAGATTTCTTAACTTTCCAAATATTAAAGGATCTTACATGTCAGAAAATAAACTCCAATCAAATAAAGTCTTACCAGCTCACTCCCTATTGGCCTTCAGAAGAACGAGATAATTAGTATGGTCTGAAAAGCCTAGAATGTCCCCTATTTCTTATCATTTAGCCTCCTTCCTACCACCTAAAACACTTTGAATAAAATTTTACTTAGTTGGTTATTTTGATATGACTTTGTTTGAATGGTTATGGAATGACTCTCCTAATAAAACACACATTTAGTAGAGAAACAGAATTGCAATGTTTTTCCATTTTAAACCTATCTGTTAGGGTTCAATGAAAGGGCTTGTGAAGCAAGACCTAATCTTTTCATTTTTGCTAGGAGATTTAAAATTGCAATAATTTGAGAGTAGTAGAGCAGGATCCATTTTGCTACAAAAGTTTAAATAGAATTTATTTTAGGCTTTGATACTTAGTTATACTTTTGAAAGAAAAATACAGATCTTATAGGCATTTCAATTAAAATCACAATTCTCTTAAAAAGTGTCTAGAAACAAATAAAATAATTTCTCTTAAGTTCTCTAAATGTACAATGAAAAAGATTTCAGTGCTTTGTGGCAATATATATTCACTCAGAGTCTTAAGTGGAAAAAGAGTTGTGCTGGATGACAAAGCCTAAGAGGTTGGCATCACAATGTCTGTTAAGTTTTCCTGAATTAAAAAAATGTACACACACACACACACACACACACACACATGCATACATACATACATACATAAAACACACACACACACACACACACACACACACACACATATACACCACTGTGTTAAAAAAGAAAATAAAAGTAAAAAGCATATTGGAGAAAAAAATGTAAACACAGCATACTAAAACTTATGATATGAAGCAAAAGCAGTTCTAAAAGAGAGGTTCATAGTGATAAATAACTACATTAAGAAAAAAGAAAGACTTTGAATAAATTATACCCCAAGGAACCAGACCAATAAAAAAAAATGCTCAAAATCAGCAGAATAAAGGAAATCCAAACTTTCTTTACCCAACCCCTTCAGCTTCAATCTTTTCCAGCCTGTAATAATTACTACTCTGTATTCAGGTTGTTTGTTTGTGTGTGTGTGTGTGTGTGTGTGTGTGTGTGTGTTTTAATCTTCCGCATATGAGAAAGAAAATGTGGTATTTGCCTTTCTATGTCTGATTTATTTTACTTAACATAGTGTTATTTAGTCCATATATTTTACTAAAAAATATAGGATTTTATTCTTCCTAAATATTTCATTGTGTATATATACAACATTATCTTAATTCATCTGTTAATAGAAAACTAGGTAGTTCCATATTTTAGACATTGTGAATAAACATGGATATGCAGGTATCTCTTTTGTATGTTAATATCATTTCCTTTGGATACACACCTAGTGATAATCTACACTTCTGACATGAGTGATAAAGTGGGTGATAATGCCATTTACTGTGTTCATGAAGATTGGAGAATGAGTATAGGGAGTATACTAAGCTTACTTTTCTAAATGTTAAAATTCAAGTGCATTTTAGATATTTGATAGTCATGTGGAGATATGTGTGTGTGTGTGTGTGTGTGTGTGTGTGTGTGTGTGTGTGTGTGTGTATCTCTTAAGAGGCTTCTAGTCTAGAATTTTAACTGAAGTTATAAAATTAAATGTGATTGTTAAGGGAGAGACTATGTAGCGAAAAGATTAGAGACGTAGTCTTGGTGAAATATAGTTGGAAACAATAGTTGAGGGACCGGGCGTGGTGGCGCACGCCTGTAATCCCAGCACTTGGGAGGCTGAGGCAGGAGGATTGCGAGTTCAAAGCCAGCCTCAGCAATGGCGAGGCACTTAGCAACTCAGTGAGACCCTGTCTCTAATAAAATACAAAAAAAAAAAAAAAAAAAAAAAAAGAATAATTGAAGTAGGAAAACAAGGCTGAGAATGAGTGACTCTAGAAGAAGAAGGAAAAACTATGATATTGTGTCAAAAAGTACCTTGAAAAGGGTTTTTAAGAAAAGGGACTGTTCAGCCTGTGGAACACTGCTGAGTGATTAAGAAATCTTAAAAGGTGAACTGTATTTTAGATTTGATAGGAAAACTAATTTAGGAAGAGTATTTAGGTTAAATCTAGAATTAAGTCATTTCAGGAGAAGAGGAAGTTTCTTAGAAATAGAGACTTCTCCAGGAAATGTCTGGCTTTTCCTATTCAATACATATTGTTTCTAAAGAAATTGTTCCTTTCTTTTGGTCTTGGCCTCTTCCCGTAACAAGCCAATGTGGCATCCTCATGGTGAGTGTAGTCATGATTTTCCCTTCCATGGTAGCTGCAATCCCAGAGTGCTTTTATTCACATGGCAAGAAATATCCAACCAAATGGGGCTGACACTGGTAAGGACTCCCAGAAAAATGAAAGAAGACATCCTAGTGGCTTGCACACCACAGCAGCAGTGTTAATGTTCTAGCTGTCATCAAATACAGTCCCCCAGCTTCCTTGCGTCTTCACTTCCACTCTCCCTGAACAGGAACTGCTTCCATCTGCCAGCCTCAAAACCCAGATTAACTTCATCCATAATCAAGAAAACCAGATGTGCCATTAGTGGAACTAACTATTAACCTGCAATAGAATAAAATATTAAGAAAGTAAACCTGTTATGAATGGAGTTACCAAAAAGAAAAAGAGTAAAATGAATTGAAAATATTTAAAGAGGGACAAGCATTAGACTTTTTCTTAAATACAAATACACTAGAAAAAAAAAATCCCAGGGCAGAAAGTCCATCATTAGCATTTTTTAAAATTTATGCATTGATTTTTTTTTAGCTTGTTATTCACAAAATGTTCTTTTAATGTATCCAGTACATGAGAAAATACATTTAAGGCTTTTCTCATATTTTATTTATTTCTAAACTTGGTTACAGTTATTAAAAAGAATAAGAATTGAATATTATTTTGGAAGAAAGAAGAAAGCATAGAATATGCAAAGTTTATTTTGTACCTCAAAGAGAGATGCTCTTAAAGACAGAATAGTATCTCTTTAAATGTTTCCTAAAGGAAAATCTGATCTTACATCTTACCCTGGTTAGACTTTTATCACAACAGACCACACCAGCATCTTCTCCATGATCACAGTCGTGGCTTCCCAGTTCCTGGTGTTGACACTTCCAGAGGGAAATCCATTCCCATGACAGGAAATGTCATCAAAACAAAATTTTCTGTCTGGTTATAGAATTTCCAAGATCAGGTGTGGTGAGAAAAAATGGGGACAACCTAGCTGTTTGAACACAACAGTCATTGTTGTAGTGTTCCAACCATCAGTTATGGTCCCCCACTTGTCCTTTATTTTCAACTGTACCCTTCTATAGTAGTAACTGTCTCCTTCAGTCAGCCTCAACTCCAGATCTGATATATCTGCAAGATAAACACATAAACTAGAGTTAGCAAAAGTAGAAGACAAAAAAAAAAAAAATAACTAGATGAGGTAGATGATAATTTGGCCTGAATGTTAATGTTATTGTGGCTCAGAGGCAGACTTAGAGGCGCGGCCCGGGGGGGCAAGTAAATAAATAAATATTTAAAAAAAAAAAATGAGAAGAAAAATTTGAGGTGAAAAGTTTTCACTTTCACTATTAAAAAAACTATTGCTTATTATTTTATGGGTGGTGGTGGTATTGTGGATTGAACCTAGAAACACTTTACCACTCAGCCACATCCCCAGCCCTTTTTATTTTTTATTTTAAGTCAGGGACTCACTGAGTCATTTAGAGCCTTGCTGAATTGCTAAGGCTGGCCTCAAACTTGCAATCCTCCAGCCTCAGCCTCCTCAGCCTTTGAGATTACAGGCATTTGAAAATGAAGAGTGAAGCAGGACTTTTCCTTTTGATGCTACCTACACCAATAAAAACAATAGAAAAAGGAATGTTTGCATTTCTGCATGTAGAAAGACAAGAAAATCCCTTGGCTGGTCAATTTCAAAATAATCTATACCTGAGGATTATATAAATTGACCAATCCTAATCCAAAATTTCAAAATCCGAATTATCTGAAACTCTTTGTCCTCCAATCTGATGTTATAAGTAGAAATTCCACAGGTAACTTCACACGACAGGTTGCAACCAAAACACAGATACGTTAATTGTAGTGTGTAAGATTCTTTCAGGCTATTTGTATAACATGTCTATGAAACATAAATTAATGTTGTGTTTATATTTGGGTCCTATTTCTGAGATAACTATATATATGTAAATATTTCAAAATCTGAAAAAAAAATGTGACACACTTCTGGTCCCATGTATTTGAAGGTGATGTTTTACATTCTATAATACAGTAATTGAAAATACCTTTAAGGTTGAGAAGATAATCTTCATGTGGCAGGGAGAAGAAGAATAGAAGTTCAGGGGATTAAACAAAGGGAAATAAAGGGAAGGGAGAGGGATAGGAACAGGAAAGATGGAGTCAATCTGACAAAACTTTCCCATATACATATATGAATACACCACAATGAATCTCTACATCATATACGACCATAAAACTGGGATCTTAATAAGATATAATCCATGTTTGTATAAATATGTCAAAATATACTCTACTGTCATGTATATCTAAAAAGAATAAGAAAAAAATGAAATTAAAAAGAATATCTATACCATTAAACACTTTTGAATATGGATAGCCTCTGATATATTAAATAAATCCTACAATAAGCCTACGAAAGACAAAGTCTTAGTCATCTATGATTGTAAATATAATATTCTACTTTCTCTAGCCTCAACTACTGCACCAGAGGTGGACAATTGCTTCAGGAAAAGTCAGTCCTTCAAATGGTCAATGATTATCCACATCCTCTATCTGAAAATGGTAAAAGACTGGATAGCTTTGTCTAGTTATTAGAATAGTAAGTAAATAATAGAACATCATTTCTGAAATTATGTTATAAGAAGACCATGGCTTCTTTAATGAGTTCTTTCTTTCTTTTTTATTTTTTGATAAGATTGTGACTCAAAAACAACAAAAAAAAAAACTATATTAAAATCAGCATGCCAAATTGAACAAAAATATTTTAGAGGTTAGTAAGTTTTGGGTTTACCACAAATAAATTGGGTTTTATAGTGGAGAAATCTGTACCCATCATGTACCATGTTAATAGATTCAGGGAGAAACTATATCAGAGAAACTTTAGATTCAGGGAGAAACTACTTTCATGATGTAGTAAGATAATTTGATAAAATGCAAGGCCCATTCATGATAAAAAACATTTTTCAAACTAGGAATGTAAATGAACTCCTTCCTACTAAATTATACCTAATGAAAACATACAATATGAATAACAATGAAAAGAGATTTTTGGAAACATTCCCTTTAAATAAAAATAGAAAAAAAATTGTCCATTATTTTTCCTGTTTAATAATGTGCTTGAGATTCTAGTCAATGCAACAAACCAGGAAAAATAAATTGAAAACCTAAGAATTGTAGAAGAAGAAATAATAGCTTTTATTTCAGATGGCATTTTTTACTTTAACATATATATCTAACACATCTTTAGATATAATAATAAGAAAGACTGGCAGTGGGTCTGGCTGGAATTAATTTGATGTACATGTCCTAATATACATATATATATATATATATATATATATATATATATATATATATATATATATATATATATATATAAACATTTGAAAGAGTAATTGGGACAGGGTATTGGTATATGCCGGGGTCCAGACCCAGCAGGGTTGGGGGTCTTCCTGGTCGAGGGGTTGTGACGGGGTAGACAGCGTCGGCGATGGATGGACAACAACCACAC
This sequence comes from Tamias sibiricus, assembly GCA_025594165.1. Taxonomy (NCBI): domain Eukaryota; kingdom Metazoa; phylum Chordata; class Mammalia; order Rodentia; family Sciuridae; genus Tamias; species Tamias sibiricus. Next base: position 6,206,727 of record CM046661.1, on the reverse strand, counting down.
AGACTCACAGGCCAGTGCAGAATGCTGACAAGTTTATTGAGTTCACACACAGTTTTTATACATTTTTTAAAGTATAACATGCCAAGAATGTAGTTAACATAAAACCCATAGAATTCCTAGTACAGAACAGGCTTACTGGAAAAAGTGATTGTATGAGACAATAACACCCCCACCACATCCCTTGCTATTGTTCTAATTTAATGTCTAAGCTATGAATGTAATCAGCAAAGTTGATCTTAAGTTTCTATTTCATCATAAATGCCCTTGACATAGTGCTTAGCTGTGGTAAACAAGCTAGACTCTTAACTCTATTAGCCTAAGTTAATCTTTAAGTTCAGGCTTGCAAGAGGGCAATGGTTTCAGCAGTTTCCATGGCAAATTTCTTTGTAGATAATTGTCATATTGTTTAGTAAAGTAAATATTACTAGAACGGGGTCACAGGCACCAAAGGGACCTTTTCCCATGGGGTCTCAGTAGTAGGAAGCACTATAATTTTATTCTGTTTCTGATTACTAACAGTGAGACTATGTGCTTTTTGCATACTAATGACTGGAGAAACAGGTGGCTCTGTGACTGTTCTCACATATAACAATACATGTTTATAACAATCACCCCAGGAAAAAGATACATCACACTGTGGCAGAAAATTATTTACTATTTATAGTAGAGAAGGGGTTAGGATTTCTAATGTTTTATTAATATTCTCAGGAAATGCTGTAGTATTCCCCTCACCCCCAGCAATCACCACTAGAAAATAGTATAAGTATTATATTATTAAGAAGATATTGCAGAAAAGGCACCAGAGCCCAGAGGTATACATCTGGCATTATCTCGAGATGATGAGTTGTTGCAAACATCATTCTCCTAGTGGATCCTTGTCAAACACTGGTTGGATTGCCAGGTGCCTTTGCAGATATATACATATACAAATTGCTGAATAAACAAAATATATTGCTTCCAGAATATGATATGGTACAGATGGCAATTCAAATTAACATGGAAAGGAAAATCTCTCTAATAAGTCATGTTAGAATAATTGATTACTTATTTATAAAAATTATATTAACTCCATATCTTTTATCATGCATAAAATCTAATTTAGAAATCTGGAGATGTATGTGAAACGCAAGGACACTATAACATTTATGGGGGAAGAAAATAATATTTACTATTTTTTTTGTACCAGGGATTGAACCAGGGTGTTTAACCATTGAGATGCATTACAAACCTGTTTTACTTTTTATTTTGTGATATGTTCTTGCTAAGCTGTTCAGGGCCTTGCTAAATTGCTGAAGTTGGCTTTGAACTCATGATCCTCCTGTCTCAACCTCCCAAGCCATTGGGATTACACGTGTGCACCACCATACCCAGCAAGAATATTGCTTTTAACTTTGGATAAATAATATTTCTTGAACAAGATGGAGAGTACTAATTACCAAAGAAAATGATAGATTAAAAACTTCATCCAGTAACAGCATTTAAAAAGTGAAAAGGCAGCTTATAAAATTGAAAATTATGTTTGCAATGAATTATGACTATGGACTAATATCTAGATTATACTTTTTAAAAATATATATGCATATGTATACACACATGCATATATATGGATACTATTGTCAGCAAAATAGATAAATGACTTAGATGTCTTATAGAAGTAAATAAAAGACATGACCATTAAATATACAGAAAGATGCTTAAACTTATTAATATTTAGGAAAATGAAAATTAACATAACAAGACATAGCTGTATACTCCCTGGATCCACGAAAATTTAGAGCTATGGATATCTCAAATGTCAGAAAGAATATAGATATTTGGGAACACATATACATTGCTGATGAAATTCATTCTATCTGGCAAAGTTGAAGACATGCATAGCCTGGCACCTGGTCATTACACTGCTTCTTGTAGACCCTAACTCCCACAAACATGCACAGAGACATATAAGAATATTTACACCAGCACATTTGAAAGTGATAATGAAAATCCAAATGACCGTTGACAAACTAATAGACAAAATTCCTTGAGAGTATTTATTACACAGGAGAATATATTTTACATGAATGAAAACTAAACTAATTACAGTTTATCACAATAATAGGTGATTCAAAATATAACATTAAAAGATAAAACCAAGTCCCAGAACACTGAACACAGTTTCTTATTTTATAAAGCTTAAAAAAAAGCAACATTAAGCAACACAATATTTCTGCATCTGTAGCTATTATATTAGAAAGCAAAGTAATGAGAAATGAATGAATTAGGATTAAGATCATAACTGAAAGGGGAGGCAGATAGCTTGAAGTCCAGTTTCCTGGTTGAGTGATGAGTGTAAGTGTGTCCATTATATTATGCTTAATAAATTATTTATCTTAGGGACATTTTGTCTAATCAAATATACTAAACAAAGAAATTTAAAGCATTTTAAAAGTAACCAAAATATTTGTGACATGTGACTAAAAGCAACACTATTTGGGGTTATGAAATGTTATACTATTTTTAATAATGCATGAAGAAAGGAAACATTTAAATAAATAAATGGGTCTACAAGAAACATTAAAATAAATAAGAATTTGAATACCATGAAATGTTAATGACAAAAAATACCATCTGTAATACAACTTTGGCACTCTTTAAAAATGTAGAAAGAATAAAAAGTTTAGAAAAATGATAATTGCTGTATCAGATATGAAACAAAGTTTATTTGAAAGATTATTAAAATAATTAAAATTCAGTTGCTTCAGCATCTGCTGCTGCTATGCCGCGGAGCCCATGTGGTCACCCAGCCAAGATGCTGGTGGAGACCCAGACACAAGACTAGCCCATGGAGAAGGAGGAGATGGAGACTTTTGCCTTCCAGGCAGAGATTGCCCAGTTGATGTCGTTGATCATCAACACTTTCTACTCCAACAAAGAGATCTTCCTGTGTGAGCTGATTTCCAACTCCTCAGATGCCCGGGACAAAATCAGATACCAAAGCCTGAGGGATCCCAGTAAGCTAGACTCTGGGAAGTAGCTGCACATTGATCTCTTTCCAAACAAACAAAACTGAACACTCACAATCGTGGACACTGGAATTGGAATGACCAAGGCCAACTTGATCAATAACCTTGGTACTATTGCCAAGTCTGGGACCAAAGCATTCATGGAGGCTTTGCAGGCTGGTCCAGACATCTCCCTGATTGGCCAGTTCGGTGTCAGTTTTTATTCTGTGTATTTGGTTGCCGAGAAAGTGACTGTGATCACAAGCACGACGATGAGCAGTATGCCTGGGAGTCCTCGGTAGGGGACTGACTGTCAGGACTGACACAGGAGAACCAATGGGTCCTGGGACAAAGGTTATCCTGCATCTGACAGAAGACCAAACTGAGTACTTGGAGGAAAGAAGAATAAAGGAGATTGTGAAGAAACATTCCCAGTTTATTGGCTATCCCATTATTGTGGAGAAGGAAAGTGATAAAGAAGTCAGTGATGATGAGGCTGAAGAAAAAGAAGATAAAGAGGAAGAAAAAAAGAAGAACAAAAAGAGCCTGAGATGATCCTGAAATTGAAGATGTTGGTGAAGAAGGAAAAGGAGGAGAAGAAGGATGGTGACAAGAAGATGAAAAAAATTAAGGAGAAGTACATCGATCATGAGGAACTCAACAAAACAAAGCCAATTTGGACCAGAAATCCTGACGATATCACCAACGGAGAGTATGGAGAATTCTATAAGAATGTGACCAATAATCGGGAAGATCACTAGGCAGTGAAGTATTTTTATGTTGAAGGACAGGTGGAATTGAGAGCTCTTCTTTTTGTCACAAGATGTGTTGCTTTTGAGCTCTTTGAAAACAGAAAGAAAAAGAACAGCATTAAGTTGTATGTATGCAGAGTTTTCAGCTAATCCCTGAATATCTGAACTTCATTAGAGGAGTGGTAGACTCTAAGGATCTTCCTCTAAATATTTCCCGCAAAATGTTGCAACAGAGCAAAATTTTGAAAAGTCATGAGAGAGAATTTGGTCAAAAAATGCTTAGAACTCTTCACTGAACTGGCAGAAGACAAAGAGTTAACTACAAAAATTCTATGAGCAGTTTTCTAAAAATATAAAGCTTGGAATACACAAAGACTCTCAAAATTGAAAGAAGCTTTCAGAGCTGTTAAGATACTACACCTCTGTTTCTGGGGATGAGATGGTTTCTCTCAAGGACTATTGCACCAGAATGAAGGAAAACCAGAAACACATCTACCACATCACAGGTGAGACCGAGGACCAGGTAGCTAACTCTGCCTTTGTGGAACGTCTTTGGAAGCATGGTTTGGAAGTGATCTACATGATTGAGCCCATCGATGAGTACTGTGTCCAACAGCTGAAGGAATTTGAGGGGAAGACTCTAGTGTCTGTCACCAAAGAGGGCTTGGAGCTTCCAGAGGATAAAGAAGAGAAGAAGAAACAGGAAGAGAAAAAGACAAAGTTTGAGGATCTTTGCAAGGTCATGAAGGACATCTTGGAGAAAAAGGTTGAAAAGGTGATTGTGTCAAACCAACTGGTGACCTCCCCATGCTGTATCGTCACAAGCATGTATGACTGGACAGCAGACATGGAAACAATCATGAAAGCTCAAGCTCTCAGAGACAACTCGACAATGGGCTACATGGCAGGGAAAAAACACCTGGAGATAAACCCTGACCACTCCTTTATTTAGACCTTGAGGCAAAAGGCGAAGGCTGATAAGAATGATAAGTCTGTGAAAGATCTGGACATCTTGCTGTAGGAAACTTGTCCTCCTGTCTTCTGGCTTCAGTTTGGAAGATCCCCAGACCCATGCTAACAGGGTCTACAGGATGATCAAACTTGGTCTAGGTATTGATGAGGATGAGCCCACTGCCGATGACACCAGTGCTTCCGTTGCAGAAGAGATGCCGCCCATGGAAGGAGGTGGCAATGGTGACACATCCTGCATGGAAGAAGTAGACTGAGCTTCTGAAGAAGCACTCATACCTGTGTTCCCTGATTCACCCTCATTCCTCATATGTTTTTTAGGATTTTTTTGTTCTTTGTTTTTGTTAACATTTATTAAAATCTGTATGGCATGACAATATCTACTTAAAGGGGAGATAAGATTTCTTCTTCGTACTTTTAAGTGATACTGTGATATGTTAGAAAATAAAACAGAGCTTTTTCTAGTTTCATACTGGCTTATTTTAACAGGTTGAGATGTTTGTTCATGAGGATCCACTTTTTAAACTTTCCATCCCCTGTAGTTACCCATTGGGCATGTACCAGTCCTCTAGAACCAAGTATGTTAAACCAAAACAACTGGCTGGGATGAAATCTCCAGGGCTTGTTTTCCAAAGAAAAGTATTTAGAGAAACAAAGTTTAAACCTCCCTTACATGTGTTTACAAAGCTGTTCAAAAAGTAACTCAGTAAGGCTAGTGAATGTAGTTCACAAGTCAACATTTTGCTTTAAAAAATAATAAATGCAGATGAGTTAAAAAATAGAATAAAATAACTAAAATATAAAACTAAAATAACCAGTAATCATAAATGGGCCTTATTAAATATATTTGATTATATCCAGGTGATATAAAACTGTACAGCCAATAAATCATTGTATCATGTGAATTTATGATGAAATAAAGATATTAAAGAACTATGCAATTAATAGCCAATTTATGTAGTATAATAGTAATTTTTCTTAAAATATTATATAACCAAGTAAAATATACTTTAAATTCTTATAAGTGTTTTTCTCTGGGTTGTCTTTATTTTATTATCTTAGATTTCTAAGTCTTGCAAATTTTATCAACATTTTTCTAACTGCAAAACTAAAATATCTGTATTTTTTCAGACATTTTTTCACATTTGGAATTTATCTTCATATGAAAGAACAGCCTTGAAGAAAAAAAAAATCAATGTGAATGTATGAAAATATTTCTGACAGCTTTATTTACTGGATATAGTTACTGGACTTCCAACATTAGTTTTACATGTTCTGTTTTCCTCAAAATAGTTAATTTGGGTAGTGAGTAGGGGAGCAGTGGGATCAGGGCTTGTTAGCCCCAAATTAATCATACTTTAGAATTCACTAAAACAGCTGGCAAGAAAACAGGAATTCAGAAGCAGGATGTGAATTGCCACACTGGACAAAAGGTTCTGATGACAGCAGCATCTTCCAAAATTTGTGAAGCTAAATTTAACTTCTGGTAAATGTTAGACAGTCTTTGTGTTAACCCAGAATATGGTAAAAGAAGTAAGAAGAATTATTCTTTCACCTGTCAAGGAAATTGCACAAATTCTCTTTAGCCCTGGAAAATATTACAGAATTAGATCATGCTCATGATGGAAAGCAAGCTGACAAATATTCTAGTGTGTGATCCCAAAAGTTTTCATTCTATTTCCAAATATAGTTTGAGCTTTTTTGGGGGTGTATTGATTAGCATTTTGGTAATAGTTATTCTTAATTCTTTCTTGTACTTTCTTCCTGGTTTATTACCATGACTTTCCTCCTGACTTTATCACTCCACTTTGTTTATTTGTGGACTCACTGAGTTATGAGATATGTATAAGATTTGGAACTTTGTTATGCATACAGAGAAATGCACAAATTTTTTTTCTACATTCTATAAAGTGACTTGTGACTGGACTATAAAAGCAAATCAACATTTGTAGTTCATTGCAACGATTACTGCCAGTTAAACTCCTGATTATTTATCAAAGCTATCCATTTTTATTCAGTGTATTTTATCTGCAGAACCTGGTCATCTTACCCCTGCTTCACCTTTCTTTCTAGTTGTTCTAAGTTCTATATCCAGTGAAGCTTATGCTATATGTATGGGGAAAGCATGAGTTAAGATAGGCAGAAGCAGAATACAAGCAAAAGGGGTGAGCATTTATCCTGAGAGTAATGTGGAGACTTCAAAAATGTAATTGGTACATAATGAATAAAATTTATATTTGAGAAACATGGTTTTAATAACAGATGTGAAGATTAATTCTTAGGGACATATAGGGTAACATTTTTTTTTTTTCTACAGAGATTTTACAGGGACATACAGCATAGGGAATGTTTTTAAAATATTATTTATTATCATGTTTACTTGACAGATGTTGAAAACCTAAAATGGCTAAAGAACAGTTTAAGTAGATTTTTATTAGCATCTTATAGGATAGATGATATAAGAATTAAAGTGAATATGCTTAACACCAAACAATGAAAATAGAAACCTCAGGAGAGCAGTGCAGAAAAACCAGAGTGGCAAGTCCCAGTTTGCTTGGGTTGTGCAGAAGGAGGGTGAGAAAACCTGAGCATCCAGCTCTGGCCAAGACTAGGGCTTCTTTACTGGACATCTTATTTTCTTCAGAAGATACTTTGGGACTAGAATTGATCCCAGACACTTCATTAAGAACAATTATAATAAGGTATTATAATAATACCTATTCCATTATAATATTTATATTATATTACTATTATTTCCATAATATTAATAGTATAACCTGCCATATCCACTGTTCTTAGAAAAAGCATCCAAACCATCACAAAATTCTCACTATAGAACCAATATTCTACAATACTAATCTGATCATATTATTCTACCATTTTAAAACCTAAATGGAGCCTCATTGCCTACAAGATGCAAACTGCTTTGCATGGTATTCAAAAAGCTTTCTCACCTTAGTCCAGCATGTCACATTGCCTAAACTCCAGCTGCTTTTAACTATGTCTTCTTCTAGCCACTAAATTTTTTTTTATTTTCTAATCACAAGATTCCACTACAGTTTAATGGCTTCCACAAACCTTGTTCTCACCTCATGTAACCTTATCCCAAGTCTAATCTACCTTGAATTCATAGGCATTCTTCAAGACCACATTTCAATTATATATGTTATCTGTATAATTCCCCTACACAGGCCAGATAAATCTGTGATTATCTGATTGACATATAACTCACTAAATACTGCACATGCTTATCTCTATAAGCACTCATAATTTCAGCCCACAATAGTAAAATATTCATTATTGTAATAATGAGTATTAAGTGATGTTTGTCTTTGGAAATGAAAGTATGAAATCATTGCATGAGCTTTGTTCCATCTCTACAGAAAGAAAAGAGAAGTTCCAGATTATTAAATGTGCAAAGAATAAGATATTCTTGATGTTAACACCAATTCATAAAAGACCAGAGATTACTGACATAATAAGCACTGAGGGGCAATAATAGAGTAAGTCTGGATTACTTAATTGAAAGAAAAATATTAACATTATACACTAAAGTTTATAGTTCGTTCAGGAATTGTAAAAGTTTTTCTGCTTTCCAGATACAAATAATTTATGTTTTGCATGCTAAGAGGCAAAATCAAGTTACTACTGTGTCACTACTATTTGTAGTATGCAGAGAAACAGAAATGAAAGTGCCACATATACATCTCTGGGGCAATTACTCAACTCTGCTGCTGCAGACATATTATTTGCCATAGACAATATGGAAATAAATGAGTGTGGTTGTTTTCCAATAAAGCTTTATTTATTAATAATAAAATTTGATTTCATAAATTTTCATTTCACAATGTGATATGATTTTTATTTTTAAAACCTTTAAAAACTATTCTAAATTCAAAGTTCATGTGATAGATATGATGGGCCACAGTAGGCCCATTGGTTATAGTTTGCTAATCAATGGTCAGGTTATATTTTCAAATCTATTCATGCTCTTGAATTACTAGGTTTCATATCTGGAATAAATAAATCAGAAAATCACAAAATTTTACTTGACTATAGAATGTTGCTACTGAATTAACTTTTACAATATATAACTTTTTTTTAAATATTTATTTATTTACTTTAGTTGTACACAATACAATGCATTCATGTTTAATTTTTTACTCTGCCGCTGAGCCACAACCCCAGCCCCCAATATTAACTTTTTATGCAGGTAATTTTTTACATTTTCAGGCAATTATTAACTAGATTTAGCAAAACTATCTCAAGGTGCTTGTATACTGTTGCAATCTAGGGTATACCATCAGTTTTATACACAGACACATCATGGTTCTTTTGTTCTTATTTTATCATTTACAGTAGGTATCTTAGTTTTTTTTTTCCTCTTATATACACATGGTCTCATGTTGCCATTATACAAGAAATGCAATCTGCATGGGAATAGTTTTAAAATTCAAATGTTGTTCTCTTGTCTTCTAGCATTGTACAAGAAAAGAAGCAGAAACCAGCCTAATTTTTACTTCCTGATAATAACGTGTTTTTTCTCTTTCCTTTCTGTGTGAAATAATTATTTTTCTTTATCATCATCATTTGAAAATTTTGTGATATCTTCCCTTTCTGGGTTTGTCATGTCTTATATAACAACATTCTGCATTCACAGATCTTTCTCAGCTTGGAAAAGTTTTATTTCCTATTTCTTTTTGTTTATTACCTTTCTTTCAAATATTTATTCTATTATTTAGGAAATTATCTATATTCTTGTCTCATCTTCAGAATCTACAAATATTCATTAAGTGATCTTTATACTCCATATATCATCTTATTTTTATGACTTATAATTTTTAGCTGTATAACTTTTCAACACTATACTCTTTATTGACTAAACTTTATAACAATATAAATTCTGCCTTTTACTAACTCAAATACAGATTTTTAATGTTACTGTGGTATTCATAATAATAGTCTCCCAACCCAGGATGGTCTGTCATAATTCCAAGAATCTGTGAATAAGTTACCTTATGTGGCTTAAGGGATTTTGTGGCATAATTAAATAAGAAGCTTGAAATGGGAAGATTTCCCTGGATAATCTAGATGTGTCTTGAAAAGTGGATGACCTTTCCCTGCTATGTTCAGAAGAAGTGACTACAGAAGAAGCCATAAAGATGCCATCTTGCTGACTATGGAGATGGAAGAAGAGGGCATTAAGGAAGGAATGTGGGCAACCTCTAAAACATGGAAAAGTCAAGGAAATGAAGATTATCTTCCAGAGCCTCATAAAGGAATGCAACTCTACAGATACCTTTATTTCAAATCCCATTGTAGTATATGTCAGACTACTCAACTACAGAATTCAGAAAAATAAAACTGTTGTTTTAAACTACAAAAACAAAGAAAAAAAATAGAAATGAGCAATTAGTGCCCAATTTTCTTTTTTCCATGATCCTCTGTGTAGGAGCCCTGTTTGGGGAGATGGCTTGAATTGCGGTTGACTATGAGTCATGGAGATTTGGGCATTGTCGCCTTCCGTAGTCTCACGGGACTTGTCCCGGGATCTCGAGTGACTTGGCCGAAATTACTGATCGGGTCAGCGCCATTTTTTTGGTGGTGTGTGTGGCGTGTGTTAGTCGTTGTTAGAACCAGAAAGAAAAGTTATCAGAATAAAAAGCTGTTTGTCTCCAGTTTGCCTCTGAACTTCTTCCCGCGGCTCCGTTGCTCCAAGTGCTTCAGGCGGCAACAGGTGGTGGCCAGGCGGCAACACCTCTGGTCATCCAAAGTACATAGTATGTGTGTCTTTTTCTCCCCCTTGTTATTTTATTTCTAATGATAGAAATGCTTACTTCCATCAAACCTCATGGGTAGGATTAACTAGCGAGGTTATTTCACCTGGAAACTCTAAGCAATTCCCCCAGGAAATTCTGAGCAGCCATCTGTAGAAGTGGTTAGAGCATAAGATGAGTTGTAAGGAGATTAGTTATTAAAATGTGACAAACACTTGCAAGAACTGATGAACCTCAACAAATAGAGCAGTAGTAAAGACTTAAAGAAGAAGGACAACTATCCAAGTAAAATTACCAGAACTTGGGTCACTCTATATAGCTAATACCATCTTGCCAAGCCAAAGACTTCCATTTTCCTTGTTTCTTTTCTAATTAGATACATGACATACAATGTGTTAAACTTAAAATATAATTACCATTCCAGGTAATTACACAGAATTATGAAGGACTGTAATTCATTAAGTTGAATCATGCTAGGTAAAAGCTAGTTATTTCTCTCTCAAAGTATGGAAAGTCTTTCTCCAAATGTAGTATTTGGGAAAAATCAAAACTTCTGCTGCAATTTTTCTGAAAATTTTCTAGTCTAGGGTCATAGTCACCATATACTAAATTGCCTTATAGCAATATATCACTTAGTTGTGTTACAGAGACAGTGCCAACAGAAACACCATAGCATTTTCAAAAACTTTAACACTATTTAGGTTTTTTAAATCTACATACAGCAAAATCTTCTCCAGCCCTATAACTTATCACCATTCTTTATTTCCACTTTGTCTTCAAACTATTTATTTAAAAAATCACCACTAATTTGACATCTGCTATGAAATATAAGAACTTACTCCATTTTCACTCATTTTCTTTTTGGTGCTGGGGATTGAACCCAGGTATGATTTACCACTGAGCTACAGCTATATCCCCACTACAGTTACTTTTACAGTTTTTTTTTTTTTTTTTTTGTTGTTGTTGTTTTTAGACAGGGTCTCATTAAGTTGCTTAAGGTCCTCACTAAGTTGCTGAGGATGGTATTGAACTTGTGATTTTCCTTCTTTAGCCTCCCAAGTATCTGGGTTTATAGGCATAAGCCACATCTTGCTCCATCCTCAAACTTTAGAGCTGAGATGTATTCTTTGTTTTGTAATCATTATTTTTTTATTTCTTCCCTTTACTAAATTTATAGAAGAAAAATCAAAGATTTGCATTTAGCTGGTTCTGGATTTAAATTTTATATTAGATTTTATAATACATATATAGATGTTCATTTTGTGTTTAAAATAGGGACAATGTTATCCACATCATAGATTATATGTGTGAATTAAGTCTAAATCATGTAGAGCATTTGCTGTTGTACCAGACATTTGTTAACAATTAATATGTCTTTCACTTAGACCTTTTCATTATCACACATCTTATCCTTGCATGACTTCTAATCTTCAGCATTTATTCATACTTTCTTTGTTGGATTTATTGATAGATATCCCTTTTTTTTGGATTTTAATTCTGCCTCCAGTATTGCTGTTAAAATTTATAAAATTTCCAATATTTTTCTTTTTCTTACATCCTGGCTATTCTTTCTAACTGTGCAATATTTGTATTTTTATGCAATTATACATACTATGACCACACCCTCCTTCTTTCAAATGTCACAGCAAAATAATAAAAAAAAAAAAACCTTACCAATATGCCAAAATTTTTGAGGTAGCATTATGAACCTATCTCTTCCTGATATTAAGAAATAATTCCAGAGTCTCGAGAGCTGTACTCATGAGCTAGAAACAGGTCTATTGTTTGTAAATGAGAAGACTGTAACGTTGAGTTAGTACTCAAAAGGAGAAGTCATTATAAAAGCTGAGGTTTTACTTTTTTTTTTTTTTTCCTTTCCACTTCCTTATCACGTTAGGATATGGACAACAAAGAAATTTAAATAATCTTTCTGTAAAATCACACAAAATAAAGGGAACTATATATACTACCCCACTACCCTGGACTTAGCAAATTTTTCATAGTTTGCATTTTTGAATTTTTGTTCTATAAATGTGATCCTCTAGTCAACATAATTTTATAAAAGACATGAATTATGTTACCAGATTTATTGACTCTATCAAACACATGAGAACCGACATATATTAAGGGGATCAGAGAAAGTTACATTTCTCAAAGCTGGATATTCTATGCAAGTTTTTCCCATGTCAACAAGGACACAGATAAACATCTGCCTGAACATATCCTGTGTCTATGATATCCATGGAATACTTTGAACATTATTTTTTTAATGTTAATGATAATATGAAAGAAAATAGAATTTAGTCATTGAATGAGCTTGGAAAATATTTATTTAAATAATTTAAAATAATTGTTAGAAATCCAGGAGTGGCTTCTCAGCACCCCGCAATTGCTCTGTTATAGGGTTATACATCCTATCCTCCTTCTTTGGGAAAATTGTGTTTTCTCCCTCATGTTTGATATGTCAATAATGGGAGATTATATCTTCTTACAAGTCCCTGTCTCCCTAATTTCAATGACAAATTCAAGGAAAAACCAACAACCCAAAACAAACGTATCAAAGTTCTTTCTGTGATGTTTCACACTATATTTCCACATGGAGTAAGCTGATTAATGAAAATAAAGCTAACATACAGAAATTTAAAAGAGATGTAGGACAATAAAGATTTTAGATGAGGGCTGGGGAATAAACAAGACCTTATGAATGTCTAAGGCTAAATTCAAGGTCTGTGCCCTTCCTTGTCCCTTTCCAATCTACATACATGGCAAGCCACATAAAAAGTTTAAATAAGACTATTCTGCCATTAAAAACAAAGGTACCATGAAGACGTCTAATTAAATCTCAGGAATTTTTAGATATGAGCTAGTTGTTCCTCTAAAATGATAAATTGCCATTCTCAAAGTACAGTCTCTTTTTCTCTTCCCTGAACTTAGATAAATGCCCAAAGTCAGAAACCATCAGAAGAAAAACACAGAGTACATTTTGTAGGAAAGCTTGAGATGAAGAATGTTGGAAATATGTTATTTAAACTTTGGTCAAAAAGTGGCAATAGACTTGGCAGAATTCTGTTCTATTGTTTTGTGAAAAGTGGAGTTTTGAATGACAGCATTGGATATTTAGCAGAAATTTCTAAGTGTTGAGAGTACAACCTGGTTTCTTCTTATTCATTATAGTAAAATGTGAGCAAAACAAGATAAAGAATCCATTAAGACAAAATATCAGAGCTTAAATATTTGGAAAATTCATAACCTACCCATATTTGAAAAACTGAAAAAGCCTGTTTTTTTATTAACACCAAGGGTATGGCTGCAAAATTACTCCGTAAAGAGGTTACCCTGATTTTAATTGGCCATCTCAGCAGAAGCTAAGAATATAAATTGTATTTACTAAGCAGAGACCCTACCAATTTGAACCAGAGCAGCAGCAGCACTGTCAGTTTGGACCACTATCCAGTGGCACTGTCAGTTTGAACAAAGATGGGATAAGATAAAGGAGTTTTTCCTGACTTCTGAGATCCTAAAGATTGGAACCATAGACATATTTGCTTATAACCATACTTCAAGAAAGGGTAAGAATGACCACAAATATGATTCAAATATCATCAGAGATGTCACTTTTAACACATGCATGGGGAAAAGTTTGTTTCCTTCTCAGTTTCAGAGGATGGGACCATTTCCTCCGTTTCTATATACCACATTTCTCTGACCCAGCATCTTAGGGTCAGGACTGCCTCAAAAAGCAGAGTGGGTAAAGCCACTACTTTGGGCTATGGAAATGACACTGCCATTCCCAGTGGTCACAAAGGACAATATATCCAGCCAAAGAGCATTATTCCTGAGCCTTAAGAACTATTGGAATTTTCCTTGATAGGTTTTGAATTTGCTTTGGACCCATTAACCACTCTTTCCTTCTCTCTTATTTCTTCCTTTTGATATGGGGATTATATTCTATGCCTTCCCCATCATTGTATTTTAGAAGCATATAATTTCTCTGGTTTCACAGGTTCACAACTGGAGAATTATTTTACTTTAGGATGAATAATTCTTTGAGTCTCACTGATACCTGACTTGGATGAGACTTTGGACTTTAAAACTGATGCTGGGAAGGGGTAAATCTTTTTGTGTTGTTGCAATGAATTGAATGAATTTTACATATGAGAAGAATATGAGTGTTAGGGAGATAGAGGGTGGAATGTTGTAGACTCAGTTGTATCCCCTCAAAATTTATAAATTGAAGGACTAACCCCCAATGTAGCTGTATTTGGAGACAGGGTCTTTTGATGCCATTAAGGTTAAATGAGGTTATGAGGGCAAAACCCTAAACCAAGTACTGGTATTCTTACAAAAGGAGGTAGAGATGCCAGAGTACTTTTTTTCTCTCTTTCCATACATGTACAGAGGAAAAGCTATAGGAGAACACAGAGAAGGTTGCTATCTACAAGCCAAGAAGAGAACCCTTAGCCAAAACCAATATTTCCATCACTTTTTATTAGGTACCACAAACTGTGTCAATATGACAGAAATTCATCCATCCATCCATCCATCCATCCATCCATCCATCCATTTTATGGTTCTGGAGGCAAGTCTGCAGTCAACCCATCAGTAGGGTCATGCTCCCTTTGAAATTTCCCTTCCTAGATTTGGCTGATTGCTGGCAAACCTAGAAATTTCTTGGTTTGTAGATTCATCATTACATTTTCTACCTGCCTCTTCACAATGGTACTTTTCTTGCATCCCTGTGTTCAACTTTCCTCTTCTTACAAGGACACCCCAAATCAATCAACTGTAATCTCAGTTTAACTTGATTACATCTGCAGAAAACTTGTTTTCAAGTCAGGTCCCATTCATACGTAATAGGGATTAAGACACAGACATATTTTAGGGGACATAGTTCAATCCATAATAGTAGTATGTCAGCGTTATAGTTTTAGTTTTGATAAATGTTCTATGAAGTAAAGTGATAACATTAAAAGAAATATAAAATAGACAAGCAAATGAAAACTTTATTGTTTTTCAATTTTTCTATAAATCAAATTTTTTCCAATGTAAAAATTTATTAAAAAATGAAGAATGGAAGAATGTATTCTTGTGAAAGCCATGCTCATGAAATGAGGAAATCTGCAGAAAACAGCATATAAGCAAGTTCTGCTATATCTGCAAGCTTAGCAAGCATAGTCTATCTGTCTAATTTATGACATTATTACAAATTACATAAGTAAAAAAATGTAAATTTCTTTAATTACACCATAATCTTTCTTTAGGAGTCTATATTTGAAGATTTTCAGTCCAATGTGATTACAATAAGTCAAAAACAAATTTTGGTAATACCTAACAAATTTATTTTTCCAGCTTTGTAATTTAGTGGCCACATTACAAATAATGTGGCAAATATTTGGGGGCAACTACTATGGTGAGGAAAAAGTGAGAATTATAAGGCCAGAGATATAAACATACTTTCTTTTTAATTTTAGAACTTTTCCTCTTAATTTGGCAGACATTTAGAGGAAACTAGAACAGGTATGCTAGTAAGGTGATAGATGAAAAGAAGTGGTACAGATACTTCAGAGCTACCTACTTATCAGGTAGTAATGGAATTACTATGGAGGGCAACATTATGGAAAATGTCAACGGGTGGGAAGACATGGCATTTGATTCTGCTCTGAGAATGCAAAGGCAGGTTACAGAGAGCATATAGAGATGTGAGGAAAGACCCACTGGCAATGCAGGAGAGATCATATTTTTGGAATGAGTTGGCATCTAAATAGTACCATCAAGCAAATCATATACTCATATAAGATGATATGTTATGAAATATACATATACAATATAATATATGCATACACACATACATATATTCAGTTAAAAATTCAAGGTAAAAATATATAGATAGATTAATAATGAATGAGTGATGTATATATTAGGTTGAGTTTACAGCAGAGAAAATTGTGTAAATGAGTCATTGAAAGAAAAGCATTCCAAAAGTTATGAATATGACAAAGATATGTATATATATTAATTTTTTAAACTACACCATTTTCCAAAAATCATTATTTTTTAACACAGGGAATTATCTGGCCAAGAAATATAGATATGAAAAAAGAAAAAATCTGAGACTCTGGACAGAGACTTAGAACAGAGGCACGAGAGGACAATTTTGTTAATATAGATCTGGTCCTTGCTATAGTTTGGGTTTCAAATGTCCCCCCAAAACCAATTGGTAAAGGCTTAGTCTTCATTTTGGTGATAGTAGGAATTGGTGCAAACTTTGACATGTGGGACTTATTGGGAGGTCTTCTAGTTATTGGGGGCATGCCCTTAAAGTGGATACTGAGACACTGGTCCCTCCTCTTCTTTCCTTTAATGTCTTCATCACATGCTCCCGACTTGATGCACTATACTATCACAGGTCCTAAGCAATTGTTCATGGATTGAAACCTCCCAAACCTTGAGCCATAATACATCTATACATCCTTCCTGAAGTTTCTTTCTTTCTTTTTTTTTTTTTTTGGTACTTGGGATTGAACTCAGGGGCACTCAACCACTGAGCCACAGCCACATCCCCAGTCCTATTTTGTTTTTTATTTACAGACAGGGTCTCACTGAGTTGCGTAGCGCCTCACTTTTGCTAAGGCTGGCTTTGAATTTGCCATCCTCCTGTCTCAGCCTCCCTCTAGAGCCACTAGGATTATAGGTGTGCGCGCCACTGTGCCTGGCTAAAAGCAAGCTTTTAAGAAAAGCAGGCTCTGTTATCCAGCAAAACTGCAAAGGAAGCAGAAAACGAATGCAGATACTGTAAGGGGAGCTGGTGCAGGAGAGAGTCTTGGCACTTCCCAGCAAATTTGGTACAAGTGGAGAAGTAGTACCATCTGATTGTTTGGGACCGGGGTTGTGGCTCAGCGGTAGAGCGCTCACCTAACACGTGCTGGGTTTGAACTTCAGTACCACACAACAATAAATAAAAATAAAATAAAAGTATTGTGTCCAACTACAACTTTAAAAACATTATAGGAAAACCCACCTGATTGTTTAAACTTTCAGACTGGGAAAGTAGAAATTCTTTTAGGCATACTTGCCGTTTTCCTTTGCTTTCTTTTTCTATTCTATCTTATTTTGTTTTGTTCTTTCTTTATTTGTTATTATTAGGTTCTGTATACCTGAGACCAATAGCCACCTGTGGTCTACTTCTCACTGGATCCATGGGTGTCCAAAACACGAATCAATCTGGCATCAGAAGTGATGCTGTACTGCAGAACTGAGGGAAGCTTTGGGCAGCAATGGGAGCCATGGCTAATAGCATTTAGGTTTGCAAAGCATAGAAAAGCAAAGGACATTTTTATTTGAAATTGGCAGTCTGAACTCTGTGATAAGGAGCAAGGCTGCCAGGGAGTGGAAGTGGGTTAGAGCAGGGTTGAGTGGAAGGCTACTGGACACCAACAACCTAAGCACCTAGAGGATCTGCTGTTGTGGCCTGGGCACTTTCCACACACTGCCTCACAGGACACAAGCTGACATACTTATAATGAGTGTTGCTTCACTTTGGGTCACTTACAGGCTACTCAGGGCAGAGAGCTGCTGAGCAGCTAGTATAAGAGATAGACTGCCATCCCAAGAAACAAAACCAAAGGTATATCAAGGGTAAATTGTGCTACAGAACGGACAAGGCTCATTCAATATTTGCTGAACGGCAAGGATAGGAGAGCTCAGCATACAGGCTCCCCTAACAAGTTTGCTTGGTTTGAGTCAGCACTGTTTAGTACAATAGTTGTCCTGCAATCCTCCTTGTAGCTAAGAAATTCTAAAATTGAAGTGCCATAAAGAAGTGTCTTCACTTTAAATACTCAGCAAGGAGAAAACAGATGTTTTAATGATTATTTTTGCATTAGCTGTTTAGTTTTGTTTTACTCTGTATTCCCTTATTATTTCTTCTTTCATAGTTTCATATAATTTTCAGTTAATTGTATTTTTCTCAAGACCTCACTGCTTCTTTCCCATCTCCATTTTATTCCTCTTCTCTTTCATTATTTTTCTATTCAGTCTATCTTCTGTGTCACTACTTCCCACCCTCTTTTTCCTCCTTCTTCCAATATCATTTAGTATTAAGTATACTATCATTAATGCTGAAACTTTCATCCTATTCTATAATATTTCTTACCTACTTTTTCACTGATTAACAGTGTTGTAGAGATGACTCATAATGTTTTTAAAATATATATTGATATATGGTTTACTCTATTTTTTTTTTTTTTTTTTTTTTTTTTTGGTACCAGGGCTGGTTTTGAACTCACGATCCTCCTGCCTCAGCCTCCCAAGTGCTGGGATTACAGGCGTGTGCCATCATGCCCTGCAGGTTTACTCTTAATTTATCACTATTATTGGCAACTATTCTTTTCTTTCAAAGTAGTATTGGTGGTTGAATTTAGCACTTGGATTATGCTGATTCATTGTTTTCATGCTAAGCTATATCCCAAGCTCAGGGCATATAATAATTTACAACTTCTCACTAAAAGACTTTACATAACAGAAGAAAAATCTACCACAATAGATGTGCAAACAGCATAGAACTTTTGAAAAAAAAAATGAGGAAACAAGATACCTCCAGAACTTTGTAACCACACCAATAACTGAATCTACAAATATTGAAGGATGTGTAGTATTACATTGTGTATGCATGTCACATTTTTTATCTATACATTTGTTGATGGACACAGGTTGACTGTATATATTGGATGTTGTGAATGATGCAATGATAAGTACCCCTTAAACATGATGATTTTATATCCTTTGTAGGTATACTCAGTAGTAGAATTCAGAAACTTTCTAACTTTTCTTGCAGTTTCTTATTTGTAGTTTCTTCTTTTTATTTTCTTTTTAACATTTGTGACTCTCACAAGTTTTACTTTTGTTATTGATTTCTATTTTAATTACATTGTAGTCAGAAAAAGAAAGCATTGCATAGCTCCAATCATTTTAGATTTACTGAAATTGTTATGTCACTGTACATAAAATCTATCTTGAATAATGTTCCATGAGCTTTTGTGAAAAATATCTAGTTCACGGCTATAGAGTTGAGTGTTTGCCATATTAAATTCAACAACACATTAAAAAGATCATACACCATGATCAAGTTTGTTTCATTCCACAGATGCTAGGATGGTTCAACATATGTAGATGAATAAATATAATATATCACATAAACAGACAGAATCAGGACAGAAATTACATGACTACCTCTGTAGAAAAAGCATTCAACAAAATTCAACCCCAATTCATGATAAAAACACTAAAGAAAGTAGGGATAAAAGGAACTTACCTCAACATCAAAGTTAATATATGACAAACCCAAGGACACATTATACTGAATGGGGAAATACTGAAAGCATATCCTGTAAAATCAGAAACAGGACAAGATTGTCCAATTTACCACACCTATTCAATATACGACTTGAAGCTTTAGCCTGAGCAGTTAGGCAAGAGAAGGAGATAAAAGAAGTATAATAGCAAAGGAAGAAATAAAATTCTTCCTGTTTATAGATCATGTGATCCTATATCTAGATTGATAAGGCTCCACCAGAAGGTTTCTAGAGCTGATAAACAAATTCATCAGAGTAGAAGGATGTAAAGCCAACATACAAAATCAATAGCTTTTCTATACACCAACAAGGAATCTGATGAAAAGAAATGAGGAAATTGAACACAATTACTTCAAACAATAGCAGCAGCAGCAGCAGCTGTCACTTAGAAATAAATCTAACCAAACAGGTGAATGACCTGGGAAAATTACAGAACACTAAAAAAGAAATTGGATAATATAGCAGAAGATGGATAGACCTCACGTGTTCATGGAGAGGCAGAAATTTAACATTTTGAAAGTGTACATATTACCAAAATTGGTCTACATATTGAATGCAATCCCCATCAAAATGCCAGTGACATTCTTCACAGAACCAGTTAAAACAATCCTAGAATTCATATGGAAGAAAAAAAGACCCCAAATAGTTAAATCAGTATTGAGCAAAAAGACTAAAGCTGGAGGCACCATGATACCAACTTCAAATTATACTACAAAACCATAGTCTCCAAAACATCTTGGTGTAGCATTAAAATAGACACATAGACTAACTGAACAGAATGAGAGACAGAAACAAACCCACATAAGCTACAATCCTCGGCTATTTGACAAAGTTACCAAAAACATACACTGGAGCAAAAAGTCTCTAACAAATGGTGTTGGGGAAACTGAATATACATATGTAAAAGAATGAAACTGAATCCTTGTCACCTTGTGCAAAAGTCAACTCAGAATGGATCAAAGACCTAAGAATACAACCAGAAACATTGCAACCACACAGATAACATAGAGAAACCACTTGAACATGTAGGTGTAGGTTGCCACTTCCTCATTAAGACTTATATAATTCAGAAAATAATACCAAGAACCAATAAATGGGATGGTATCAAATTTAAGGCTTCTGCACTGCAAAGGAAACAACAGAATGAGAGAGAACCAACAGATTAGGAGAAGATCTTGTCAGTTACTTTTCTGACAGAGCATTAATATCTAGAATATATAAAGAACTCAAACAGAACACCAAAAAATATAATTAGTGGAAAAATGGACCAAACAGACATTTCTCAAAGAAGTACAAATATCCAACAATTACATAAAATTTTTTTCAACATCTTTATCCATCAGGGAAATGAAAATCAAATCTATACTGAGTCTCTCTTCTTATTCCAGTTAAAATGGCAATTGTCCAGAATACAAATAGCATTAAATGCAAGGATGCAGGAGAAAATCAAGTTTTATATGCTATTTGTGGGAATATAAATTAGTATAGCTAATGTGGAAAACAATAAGAAGGTTTGTTCAAAGACTAAGACTGGAATCTCCATGTGATCCTGTTATACCACTCCTCAGTATTTGTCCAAAAATTTAAAGTCAGCCTACTATGGATAGTTACCCATGTTTACAGAAGAGTAATTCACAATCGCCAATTTATGGAAGCAGCCTAGGTGTCCATGAACAGATGATTGATACACAATGAAACTTTCTTCAACTGTAAGGAAGAGCAAAATTATGTCATTTTCAGGATGGAACTGAAGGGGGTGATGTTAAGCAAAATAAAGCAAACTCCAAAATTTAAGGGTCATATGATTTTTCCTAATCTGTGGGAGTGAAGTAGGGAGAGAGACCATGAAAATAGAAGGGAGACCAGAATAAAGGAAGGGGATCAGGAGGAGGGAAATGGGTGGGTAAAGGGAGGTACTGAGGAATTAAATGAAATTATGATATGGGAACATGCCACAATGAAACACTCTATTTTGTGTAACTATTATGTAACAGTAAAAATTAAAAACAAAACAAATCTAGTCTTTCCTTTCTTTAAGTTGTTTCATCTCAAGTGTTTGTAGTAATGAAAGATGACTGATAGAGTCCTTACCTGTCTTTAGATAGCAATTTTTCTATTTTGACCTTTTTTCATCAAAGATTCTCTACAAAGAGTGACAGTATCGCACATTTATACTTCACTGGCTATAAGGCAAAGAAATTGAGTAATGTCTTTTCCCCATACTAACTGTATTCATTTTGAAAGACTGCATAATATGATGATGATGAGTATGGTCTCTAGAGCCAGAATACCTGGGTTCAGATTTCAGCTATATCTTCTACTAGCTGTGTGTTTTGAGGTGAATCATTTAAGCTCTCTGTGTTTCAGTTTACTCAATCTAAAATGGGACTAATGAGATATAATGTAATGTTCATATTTACATATAAACACATTAACACCTGGCATGTAATCACCTGGCATGTAATTGGGTGAATAGCACATGGAATAAAATTGGGTATTTAATACATAACACATGACAAATAATATGCACAATATAAATTTTATTGAAAAAAAGAGAAAATGATTAATATCAGATATTATTTAAATTGGCAAGAGGTTGAAAACTAAAGGGCATGTTTTTACAAGGTGATTGCTTTTTAAGCCCTAAATGCTAGAAAAACATGCATTAATATAAGAACACTGAGAAAAAAATTAAAATTAATTTTCACATTTGGTTCAAACATCTTCAAGATGGTGAAATAGAACTTTCCAGAACCCATATCCCAACCAAAACATCGAATTTAAACACCTATCCTTGCATGAAAATACTATCTTGAGAACTGAGGAGAAGGGATGAGATTATAACACCAGAGTGGATTACAACATAAGGAAATAATGCATTTAAGAAGATAGGACAGTTTTACACAACTCACACTACCCTTCCCAAAACCCCAGCCATAGGTTTCAACATCAGGCCTGCCCCAATAAAACTCAAAATATTCCATGGCCTAAGACTCCAGGGCCATATTCATACTCAAATTTCCCTATGATCCCAGTCTCAAGACCCATAGCCGTACCAGGAATGATCATGTGGATCAAGCTCTAGGCCTTCGTAAAAGATTGGGTCTCTGGGCCTACCATACAATTATATTAATAATCACATTGGCCCCAGGTTTTGGACTGGCCCAGAACCAAGCTGGACCTAGAGACCCTGGACATTGGGTCTCCTGCAATGGCAGGCCAATTTCTGCAGATGCAGATTATAAGCCTTCTCCTGTAGCCCTAGTCATCAAGTTGGCACCCATGAATTCAGACCCCAGAATGTCCCCTGATATATAGTCTCAAAGCCTTCTGCGTGCCAGGCTTTGTCTCTGTAATCCCAGACTCCAAACTATCATAGTGCAGTTTTGTGTTGTATACAAAATCAGATAATGTCTTCACCAATGGAACAATATAGAGAATTCAGAAATAAACCCCATATATTTATTATGGTCAATTGATTTTTGACGAAGTTACCAAGCTACACAATGGAGAGAGGATAGTCTCTTCCATAAATAATTTTGCAAAAATGGGATACCCACAAAACAGAAGAGTGGAATCAAATGCTTACCACAACAAAAACTGGAACAAACACTTAAATATAAGATTTGAAAGCACAGTAAATCAACAGAAAAAATATCATCAGTGTTCCATGACATTGGTATAGGCAAAAATTTCTTAGATGTGACTTCAAAGCACAGGCAAAAAAGTAAAAAATAAACAAATGGGATTGCATCAAGCTAAAAAGCTTGTACAAAGCAAAGGAAACTATAGAGTGAAGATACGACTCTAAAAGTATTGATGAAGGTGTGGAGAACGGGAACCTTTATTCATTGTTCTGGAGAATGTAAATTAGTCATTATGGAAAAATTTATGGAGATTCCTCAGAAAACTAAATATATAATTACCATATGACTTCACAATCCCACTTCTTAGTATATATTCAAAGGAATTAAAATCATTGTGTCTAAGATATATCTACACACTCATGTTCATTATATTATTCACAATAGCTTAAATATGGACATAATCTGAGTGCCCATCATCAGATAAATGGATAAAGAAAAAAAATATATATATATATAAAATGGAATACTATTTAGTCTTTCGAAAAGGAAATGCTGTCATTTGCAACAATGTGCATGATTATAGAGGCATTATTTTAAATGAAATATCTGGTATAGAAAGACACATGACACATGATCTCACTAATATGTAGAATGTAAATTGTTTAACTCATAGGATAGAATAGAATGGTGTTTTCCAAGAGTTGAAGGGAGTGTTGGGGAGCTATTGGTCAAAGGTACAAAATTTCTGTCAAACAGGAGGAATAAGTTCAAGAGATCTTTTGTGTGATATTGTGACCATAGTTAACAATGATGTATTTTATTTTTGAAAAATCACAAAGAAAACATTTAAAACTGTTCTCACAACAAAAATGATATGTAAGCTAATGCACATTATCTTGATCAAGCCATTCCACAATATATATGTATTTCAAAATATGTTTTACATAATAAATATATGTTATTTAAAAAATAAATTAATTTAAAAAATCAATTGTGTATAGTCATATTCTATAAGTATGTAGACTATAAGCTTAGTGTTTAATTAAAATAAAAATGTATTCTCTTTACCTTAATATTTATTAAAATTAGGTAAATTTTAGTAATATATTACTTTATAACAGTTATATTTATGCAGAAAAGACATCACTTATGCATCATTTCAGCTTTAGTAATACTTTCCTGAAGAAAAAGGAACTAAAGTACTGAGTATTTCATGCTTACCAAGTGTTGCTGTGTATTTTATGTCAGTGAAACAGATAAAGAACCAATAAAAGTCATAAAGTGAGTCATATATTAATAGACTGTTCAATATCATTAACTTGCCCTTTCTTAAAAAAAGAAAGCTAAAGCAAAAAAATGTACTTATTTCAGTTTGGTTTTAATAAAACCATTATGTAAATCAAACTTGAAAAAAATTGGAAAATGCAAATTAAGACATCAAATAAAAAGACATCATTTTTATAAAATCCTAAAAACGTCAGAAAACAATCGGAAATTCATAAAATTAAAAAATAAGTTAAGACAAACTCAAATCAGTAATTCTCTTTTTAATTTAATATATTTGAAAGCCTTACATACATTTAAAGTACTCAAATTCACAAACTTAATTTTCGTAAATTCAGCAGCAGTCTTTGGAACACCAGGAGACTTTGGAAGGACTCAATAGAAATGCAAGGGCCATCACCAGTGAATGAGATAGATTCTTGTTCTATTCAATAAGCCATGTCTTCTTCAAGGTATCTTATATGCTGAACTAAAGCCATAAACAGAAAAAAAAAATGTTACTTCCTTCTTTATATGCATAGGAGAATACATTAAAACACAAATAAGCTCACTTATATGAAAAAATATCTTTCCTCAACAGAAATGTTAAATGCAACAATTTTCAAACTTTAGTATACATAAAAGTCACCTTTATGCCACAGAACTACACTGGAATAAAATAAATGCCATTAAAACACCTTTTTAAAAAATCATCTCCATCTGATTTTGAAGCAACCAGGAAGCAGTGAATATTATTTAAGGAAAAATATTTTAATCATTATTTATGTCACAAAATGTTTGATTTATTTGTAATGTTCAGTTTACAGTGCTGCTAGGATTTTAAATGCTTTTGCATGCATTATTTGCATTTGCATAATTTTGTAGATGTAGGTATTTAATTAGAGTCAATAACATGATCACATAAGTGAAACCATGTTACATGTTAAAAGATGATTTTTCCCTTTTTAGGAGCCTAAACCATATTTTTCCCCAGCAACTACCCCATCAATTGGCATTTAATTTGTTTCCATTTATTTTTACATTTATAAGGACATTGTAAATAAGACTTGGACATTATATCCTTTCATATTAGTGATTTTATTTTTATGGAAAAATTCTCAGGGATAGAATGGTTGGGTCAAGGGTCTGTGAATATTTTTACTATTATTAATTATTATTATTATTATTATTACCATTATCGTCATAATTTAAATAGACCCTACCAGATTATTTTCTCCAAAGGCTGCTGTACCTCTAACTTCCAAGAGCCTTGTTTGAAATCACCTTTTAGTCTGTATTCCCATCAGCAATATATTAATGTGATTTTAAATTTTAATGTCTGATTTATATGAGGTGATAGTTCATTTTAAATTGTAATTTGAATTCCTTAAGTATACTGATAAATTTGAGCTTTTTAAAAATCTTTTTCTCATTTGAATTCATTTTGTTCAAATTGCCTTTGCCTTTTCATAACTTTGTTCAGTTATGGTTGTATATTGTTGAAACACACAAAAATATTATATTAATATACATTACTCTTTTTAAAGCTATATGTAATTTGTAAGAATTCCATTTACATGTTTGCATATATATAATTAACCCTTTGAATCTCATAGCTGTTAACACTTCACATTTTAAATATTTTTCTTTCTCTCTTTCTCTTTCTTTCTTCCTCACTCCTTCCCTCCCTCCCTCCCTCTCTTTCTTTCTCTTTTTGCAGTTCTAGGTAGCAAATCCAAGTCCTCAAACATGCTCAACAAACTCTCTACCACTCAGCTATACTCTCATTACAATGTTGTACATTTAAAATATTACCCTTTGTCTCAATCTGTATTTCTATGTCATATGTAAAATTTCTTTATGAACTCTACTTTCATATATAACATTTCTAAATATATAGCCCTTCCCTCATTATTTATTTTAAAAAACATTAAATGTTTCCATTAGCTCATTTTATCATCTTCTCTTTTTGATATGTAGCTTAAAATTTTTTAATTTTTTTGGCTATACTTTCCTAATAAAACAAAATTATAAAATTCACATCTGATCACTTCTTACCTCTGTTTAACCTTCCAAAGCCTACCACCACCCCCAATAGACTCTAAAATAACACATGAACACAAAATATAGCAGATAAGACCATTTTTGTAGATCTCTAAGCAGTCTTTTCAGCTTGGATTTTTACCTGCCCCCTATAGACAACAAGATGTCCCTTAAACATTCATGTCTTTTAAACCTTATCTTTTATTTCTGTATTTTCAGTGCTCAGGACATTGTCATTGTAAGTAGGTTTAATTTATGCTTTTGAATAAAACACTTCTTACTGTTCCAAAAAGGTGTGACTCTCTTCTCTACCTTCATAGTTTGTACATGTTGTGTCCTTTCCCTGGAGTGAAATTTCATAATTTTTAAAGTGCAACTTAAATATAATATCTTCTTATAATCTCCTAAAACTTTCTAATTAAATATTCTGTATCTCTAACTTAGCTTATATAATCTTTACTGTAGCAAGCATTATATGAATACAGATGTCTGATATGCTTTAACGTTTTTTTTTTTCTGATGTGATCCCTCTAATATGCTCAAAACATTTATTCATAGTTATTTACTAGTTTCTCCTTAGCTCCATGAATGTACCATTGTTATTGCCAAACATATATATGTAATTTAGAAATGGCTGAGTCATATTTATAAATAGTTCTCATATATTCTAAATATGGATATATATTTACAAATATATATACATATGTATATGGAAACATGTGTATATAAGTTCTAATGTAAGAGGAGTTCTCCTTCAAACAGAATATATATTTTTAACAATGATGAATAATTGCTCTCCACTCACCTCAATGAGTTAAAAATTCCCATTTTTCTTTTCAGTCTGCCTCAGAATGGCCCCCTTTTTAATTCCAGAAATAGGAAAATATTTAGACACAGAAATTAATCTACCAGCATTAAAACCAAGTGATTCATTGGAATTTTCTAGAAGGAAGAAAATAATTACTGGGAAATATACCAGACTGCTCTCAAGTGCCTGAGAAGCTCTTTGAGTTTAAACTGCTGTCCACAATTAGGAAGGTAGGCAGGTGTGATTAAAGGGGCACAGAAACTCTTTCCTGACTTAAATGTGTCTCTTGATATAGCAGAAGCAAATACCAAATCCTTTGGGTTGAAAAAGTATGGCAGACCCCTCTAAAAACATAGGGGCTTTCATCGAGTAAAGACAATGGGTACAGTTATGTGGCCCAGAGGCAGAATTACTGCACTGGCACTAAAAAGAAGTTGGACCACAAAGGGAAAAGGGCTATGAAATGAGAAATAAGGCTATTCCTGTGTTACTGATAACTTCTCACTGGATAAAGACATAGAAATGTGAAGCTTTTAAACTTTCAGGAAAAATACAACAAATATCAAATTCAAGAAAGGAAAGTGACAGGAAGTGAAAATGGAATAAACCATGATGGAGAGGCATAGGTCAGAGGAATCAAAGCAACAGATATGTAGGATGAACAAATCTAGAGATCTAATGCACATCACAAGCTCTACAATAATAACATTATGCTGCATTTAGGATTCCTATTAAATGAATAGAATTGAGCTGTTCTTTGCCACAAAAACCATGTGAGATGAAGGACAAGTTAATTCGCTTTACATCAGTAACCTTTTTACTATGTAGATGCTAATCCTATAACATGTTGTATGCTTTAAATATACTCAAAATTTTATTTTTATAAAGAAAAGAATTTAAACTTTCCTATGGCAGTTTTGAGATGGTTGATTTCTATTTTTATAAAATGAGGTCCAAATCTCATCATTCTGCTACAGTTGTTTGTACCTCTCCGAGAAATAATCATAGGCTTCTTATACTAGAGGCCTCCACATGGTTGCAATTTTTATGTTCTTAACAATAGTTTTCAGATCATTGCTTCCTTTTTTTCCCTTGTATGTATCATAACTTCCTATTGCACATTTTTTGATCTTTTTACTACTAATCAAAAGTAGAATGCTCAGCTTCCGTTGAAGCCACCAGTCTGAGTCCCCAAGCTAAAGACCCTCAAGGAATACACTGACCTGAAGGATCCAGGTGGTGCAGATCATCTTGCTTCAGGCTAGAATTCATCTCCTGGTACTGAATTTGGTGGACAAAATTCTCTCCTCTTGTGGAAACTAATAATAGGAGTTCTGGGTTATAGATCAGCAGATCGCAATAAAAAGTCCTTTCCTTTATGTGAGCTGCTTACAGCAATGCAAACATACCTAACTTTACCCATGCTATTGTTTCCAAGATTTTTCCTTAGAATGCCTCACACTCATAAGCTAAATTGTCCTTATTGTCACCTCGCCCTCATCCCCAGTATCTTTCCAAAATTCATTAGAGGTCTTTCTAAATCTCTCTAAAAATATTTCCTCTTCCACTTCTCACTATAAAGTCCTTTTAATTTTATTTCAACTATTTCAAAATGTTATCCTTGTCCACAGTGTGATCTTCCTTCAATCCTTCATATATCCTGTTGCCAAAAAATCTGTCTAGAAGACAATTTGACAATTTTACTTCCCTTCGTGTTACTTTAATGATTATGAATAATTTTACAGTGGAGTAAAATAACTTCATAATTTGTTCTTTCTATATTCTTAATCCTTACCCGAAGCTTCTCTTCTTTCTCTCAACTTTTACTCCAAAACAAAAAATGTGCCAACCTTTACACTTCTCTACACTTCCAAATGTACTTTTCTTTCCCTAGAATGTTCCTCACCCAGTTCTTTGAACTCCTGACTTCAAAATTTGTCTCAAAAGCTTCCTAGAAGGCCTCTGTACTTCTTACCCTTTCAGTAAAATACTCTCTTGTCTGTGCCACTTTCGCTCTTTATTCATATTAATTCACAATGCTACATGACAATTGGTTTACATATATATCTCCTCTTCTACTAAACTTGAAGCTTAAAAACAGTTTATTGTCCATGTCTGCATCTTCGGAGATACCATATTGCTTGGCAGAACAGTACAATTTTGTAATAAGTATATCATGAACCATAATGACAGACTCATTCTAAACTAACAATTTCATAAGATCCAATGCAACCAAAGCCCCCTCTCTCTTGTGAAATTGTATTCCCTCTGTTTTGAGAAACTGCTCAAAACCTTCTAGGCTCCTGTTTTCTGTACCTGTGACATTTGGGCTTAATTTTTTTGTTATTTATTTATATCCCAAGAACACTTTTATCCTATAAACACATTAGAGAGACCACAATTTGGTTCAGACCTGTAAACAGCCGGATCTGTCTTCTCCTCAGAGTAAACACGAGGAATGTGATGAGACTGGCCAATAAAATGACCCCAAGGATCAGCAATGCAATAAGGGATGAGTGACCTAAGCAAAAGTAAATAATGAGAGATGATATATTAGCTGAAAGATCTAAGTCCCAAGCAACTAACTGTCTTTGGTCAGGTAACGAAGAGTCAGGATTTCTTAAGTTAATCCCATATCCTCATAACTCCTCCTCACCAAAGTCTCGGAACAAGAAACATTCTAAATAATGCTGTTAATCAGTCCCATGATCCAAAACCCCGAGCCATACCTGTGGCATTTGTTGATCTCGAAGATGTTCCTGTGGGAGAAAAGATAAAGAGACTTAATTCTGGGAGTGATATTTAGGGAAAATATATTTATGTCCTTGTCTAAACCAAGTGCTTCTCAAATTAGTAAACTACTCTTCCCCACCTAAAAGTAGAGTCCCCTAGTCTTTCACCTCTCTGGAAGGGAACATATGGGTTGTATACTTGTCCTCAGGGAAGGCCAGAACAAATGTTTTCACCATTCCTTCAGAAAGAAACCTCATGACTTTTCCCCAGGGGATCCTTGTTATCTCCGTCTTTGGAGAACACACTCCACTGCACATCTCCTTTGCTGACAGAGTCCCACTTAATCCAGGCTCTTGACACTTACCTGGTTGGCACTGTACAGCAGCATCTTCCTTGTGCCCACAGTCAGTGTGCCCCCATGGTCTGGCAGGACAGTCCCATAAGGAAGTTTCATTCCCTCTGCACTTCACCTGATTGAGCCATATGGGTCCAGTCCCCTGACCAAACGCTGCTTCCTTTAGTGCCATCTCAGCTTTGCCACAGCCTAACTGTTGACACACCACTTGAGCATCATTAAGATCCCAGGAGTCATCACACACTGTCCCCCAGGAACCTCCATGCCAGACTTCCACTCGACCAGAACAACTGGTGTGGCCTTCCTGAAGTCTTATCTTGTCTGAAAATGCAGAGGAGAAAAAGATACCTGAGTTATTTCAGGGAGATAAAAGATTCTGAAATGTTATAGAAGAAAAGAAGAGATTTGAAATTGATTTTAAAACCTATTTAAAAACAATTTACTTAATGTGGATCTTAAGAATTTATATTTTTTACCAAATTTATATTTTATGAAAGTATATGTTCTTTCAGTAAAATGAGTATATTTCATCCCATACATAAAAATCATAGTGTGACTCAGGAAATGTTGAATGAATAAAGTTAACACTATGAATGTGGAATGTTATGTTTTTTCAAACAGAAAAGAGCCTGGAAAATTGCCAGATATCTAGAAATTTTCTCACAATTTAAGAAGATGTAGAATGGGGAAACACTTTAGGATAGATCTTTCTGATTTTTTTTTTTTTTCCTTAAGTCAATGTAGCAAGGTAATATTTGAAATATAAATGGGAAAGTCAAAGTAAAATGATAATCAAATACTGAATTACATATTCTCTGCTCCTCATTCATTTGGAAAAAAATATTCAAATAAAAGTTTTAAACAGAATATGAGGAATGTGATATTATTTGGATTAATGATCACTGATCCTGAACACACACACATATACACACACACACATACATATATACCAAATTAAATAAAGTCAATTACACCACACTGACCAGGATAGGTATAACTCTGAGGTTAACGATTCCTGCTCAATAAGATCTAACAAGTTAAGTTAGTGTGGGAGTAGGAAAATAAAGCCTAGTTTTTTTTTTTTCTCAGAATGTGACAGTGAAGCTGCATACTGGAAATTTCATATTGACCAATGGACACTCACTGTCACATGTGATCCAAGTCTCCTCTGAGGGGCTGCTCAGTCTCTGCTTCCATGGAGATGATGGGCACTGCCATAGTGTGTCAGGTCCTTTTGGGCACTGAACATTGTCCACCCACATGAATCTGGATGGTGTCTTGTCTAAAGATGTGGGGTTGATGTTTCCCTTCTCTGCACAGCCCAGCTGTCTGCATACTACTCCCACGGTCGTTGTAGACATATGACTCCTGCCAACACTGCCCCAGGTTCCATTGTAAAAAACTTCCAGACGTCCTGCACAGGTCTCTCCACTGGTTTCACTGTTTAGTCTCAGAGACATGAACTCTAGGATGAAATATAGAATTAGTTATACATCGTCTCTGAACATTTAGAGCCCCCCACCCCTTACTCTGAGGTGACAATAGTTTAAAATAGTTTTTTAAAATAGGTGTAATTTGTTAATTACTAGTAATTCTTTAGGAACTTCTTGATAACTATGTAGAGCCTACTAAAATACAGTATTTATTCTATACATATTTTATGTCTTTCTAGTCTTGGTGTTTGGACTCAGGAATCTCTTTAGAATACTGTCAATGATTCTAAGATGCTTTCCAAATTCAATCAAAACCTTAGACCTTTTCTTTATTTACATAGTTTGGATTTTCTTCCTAAGTTAGTATTATTTTACTCTCAAGAATATTATTCTGTTCTTGGCTGTTTTTAACTGACAAAATAAAAATTTCACATATTTTCAGGTACAGTGTGATGTTTCAAAACAGGTTTATAGTTTATACTGTGTTATGATCAAATCCACACATTTAGCATGTCCATTACCTCAAACATTTATCATCTATTTCTAGGTTTTTTTTTTTTTTTGCAACTGTCTTTGATAGTTAAAATTTGCCACTTCACAGTTTTGGAGAACATGTACTCTACCACACTTATGATATTAAATAGGAATTACTTCTGGCATACAGAATTTTTCACTATCTTAAGTTACTGAGTCACAGTACTGTTTTCCTCCAACATATTGCAACTAAGGGTATTTTTCTATATCACAGCAGCTTCTAAAATTCACTGAATATACAAAGCAAGAACAGTAGCCTCTTATAGTAAATTTTGGTTCCATGACAAATAAACCTCATTTATCTGCTTTCAACAATTACTTGGGAAGGGTGATTATCTTTTTCTCTGTAGAATGATCATGAAATATATTTTTGTTTCTATTAATCTTCTTTATTAATATTATAGTTATCAAGTGATTCCTTTGAATCCCTATACAATATCCCATCCCATTCTTTGTGTTTATAAAAGAATATTACTATTAGCATTTTCATGATATACAAGCCTGTATTTAAATTTTTCTCTTTATAATATTAGATTACCTTGCACATGACATAACCCTAACTCCTCAAACTCATTTCTAGAATCTTGACTCTGGCAATAATTTCTTTTAAATATGCTTTTCAGGGAAATCTTTCAGATTAATTTCCTTCACTATCCCTTGCTCCATCTCAGTCTTTTTTTTAAACATGTAATTGTGACCAGGGGTTATTTGCAGAACCTACCTGAGCAGATGACTCCTGCATCCTCCTTATGCCTGCAGTTGTGCCGCCCCCAGCCATGTGAACGACACTGCCAAATATGGGATTCTTTTCCCTTGCAGTTTATCTCATCCAGCAAGATAGGCCCTGTTCCTTCCCCAAAATGAGCAGATCCAGTAGCATTAATGGCCATTCCACAGCCCAGCTGTCTGCACACCACATGGGCATCACTCAGGTCCCAGCTGTCATCACAGATGGTGCCCCAGGAACCCTCATGATAGATCTCTATTCTTCCAGCACAGCGACCTCCTCCATTTACCAGACGAAGTTGACCACTCCCTGGAAAAAGAAAGAGAAATATTCACATAGTGCATTCTTGAGAATTTAGATCATTCTCATGGATTGGTCACAGATTCTCACCTATGCAGGCAGCAGAACTTTCTTCTGGAATGGTAGAGCTCATTGGGTCTGAAGATGATGAATTGCATGGGCTCAATGTCTGAGACTGGTTTCCTGCAAACACCAAGCTACTCAGTCATATAAGATAACAAAAGATTAGGATGAAGAATGGAGGTCAGATGGAATATTACACAGGTGAGTCAGTA
This sequence comes from Tamias sibiricus, assembly GCA_025594165.1. NCBI lineage: Eukaryota > Metazoa > Chordata > Mammalia > Rodentia > Sciuridae > Tamias > Tamias sibiricus. The sequence continues at coordinate 6,172,837 of CM046661.1, read as the reverse complement.
CAAACATATCTTTAGAGAAAAAAGATCGATGAGCCCACCAGATCGGGAGTGAATCAGGTATTTTGAGAAAGGTTTGGCACAAACAATCACTATATAACAAGGTTCACAAAAATTAAGTTCACATGCCTTGTAAAACAAAAGTGAGGTTAATAATCTGACACACATCTCATGACTCTCAACAAGAACCATTTCCTTCTTCTTTCTTCATCTCTGTAGATACAGCTGGTCTGAAGGCCCACCACTGTGGGAGAGATTAATCATTGGTCACCCTTCATTCTCTTACCTGAGCAGATTACTGAGGCTACTTGCCCTGCAGAACACAGTGATGTACCCAGAGCAGTTACAGGGCAATCTCCCATGTGATGTTCAGTCCCAGTGCAGTGAAACATGTGCCTCCAGACCTGACCGTTTCCTTTCCCAAAAGGAGCTCCTCCTGGGGTGGAAAGGGCAACTCCACATTTAAGCTGCTGGCATAGCACATGTGCATCTTCAATGTCCCAGTGGGCATTACAGAGGGGTCTCCAGTCTCCAAGCACCTTGAGCTCCACTCTTCCCTCACATGAAGACTTGCCATTCACCAAGCGGGTTTCTACATATCCTGGAAGGACACAGGGCTTTAGAAAAGATGGCTGGACCACTTAACTCCACCCCTTTCACACTGTGGAAAGAAATTGAAGATATTCTCTGGGTCTCACTTGAGCAGACTATGCCAACATCTCTACTGTGGCTACAAGTCTCATCTGGGCGGGTTGCTACTGGGCAGAGTGAAAGATGGGACTCGTGCCCACCACACTGGAATTCTTCAGCCCAGATCTGTCCTGTTCCTTCTCCAAAATGAGCTCCACCTAGGATAGAGACGACTGTGCCACACTCTAATTCTCTGCACAGCACACTGGCAGCTTCCAGCGAGAAGTCAGAGTCACAGACAGAGCCCCACGTGTCACCATGTTTCACTTCAACACGACCAGAGCAGGGTACATCTCCTCCAACCAATCTGGGTTCCCTGTGGGCTGAAAAACAGTAGCATTTCAATGAGAGACAACATGACTTCCAGATTTTTCCTATGATGGGGTGAGGAAGGGAGTAAAGAATGGGAATGGTAAGCCAAAGTGCTCAGTGATTTCCTACACTTGTTCTTCTTAGTTTCTGCCTAGAGCTGGGAATAGCAAATTCTTAGACGTCCCTCTTCCTCATTGGGCCTATCCTAAGAGAATTGCAGAACTTTGGTTTTCAAAGACAACCATCCCCAGAGGCAGTTACTCTTTCCATCTAGCATTTCACTTGCATCATTGCAGCATTAGAGCCCCACAAACTGCGTCTACTGTCTCTCTCTCTTAGTCCTGTACTTATTCTCCACTCGCCACAATCTGGGCTCTGCCTCAACCTTTTTGATGGCTCTATGTGAATTTTTTCAGTATGCCGCTGTATTCAAAGTGAACATCATCAGACTTTTCTCTTTAACATCTGTTACACAGGTGACCGTGACCTTTCCTTCTCCTGTATTCGCCCCCTTCCTTTCTGATAGTGCCTTATCAAAAAACTTCATATATTCCTTGAGTCATGGCTCTGTATTCAATTTTCTCATCTGCTCACTGGACATGTCTCAACTGCCAATAAATGTTTTCATAGTGATTTTCTCTTTATTATTAATAAATATGTCTAGTACATATACTTGGATGTCTGAAACTTATAATTTGTGTTTAAAATTAAAAGCATTGTTATATGACAAGTATACTGTGTTTTTATTCAATTAATGATGGCCATGTAAAATTAGAGTAAACTGAAATTGAATGATAGCAGTAATGGGAGTGAATATTACCATTATTGATCAATGACTTTTGAGTTTGGAAAGTCCTTAACTTGAAGCATTATTTGAGCATGAACTTCCTAATATATCACTAACTAGTATGTACATGGTCCTATTTCACATCTGGGAAGCCTAAATCTTTAAGTAAAGGCAATGTCTTAGATTGAGTCAAGTCAGCTTTCTGGCAACCTTCGGCTCACTTATCTGGAGATATTTCAAACAAAATAAAACACAACCAGTTAAAAGAAACCAAAAAATAAACCAAAACCAAAATTTTTTTCTGTGCTATAATGAACACTTGTTATGCCATTTCAAAAGAAGTCCTTTCTATAAATATCCCCATGTTTACTTTGCTTGAAACGTTTGAGTCTCAGTCAGAAGAGAAATTCTTCCTCCCAGAAAGTGAGCCAAAGACTCTATTTCCATTCTTTGTTCCACAAAGTTGCAAAATCATATTCATTCATAGCCTGCATGGGCTGCCTTATGTCACAGTATTCTGTATAAAATAGTTAGACTGCTGGAAATTTTAGCTGTTTAACAGTTTGTTTTTTCTTGACAAATTTACGATTGCATTCATTTTTATGTAAGAGCCAATAAGTGAATTGTTGTGCCCCGATTTAGCCATTTTTACAAACAAATTAATTTTCCCCTGAAAAAATAACTAAATCCATATTTAATTCTTTCTCTGAAAATGAATAAATAATAAATATAATAACTAATTCATTAGAATTACTACTTTTGTTTAGTAATAGATAAACAGTATGACTTAAAAAGCATAGACACATTTTCATCTTTTTGATCTTTTACTTTGGAATTGGCAGAATTGAAAAAAAAAGACTCTTAAATATCTTGCTCCCCCAATTGAGGTGTTGATAAAATGCAGCTTTAACACATGATAAAATTGATGCTCCACATATAAAGACAATGACTCTCCCAGCAAAACCAGGAATTAGGTCTTGTCTTTTCTCTGAAACCCAAAGTTTCCAATGACCTTATGCAGTGTTCAATAACTAAGAGGAACGGGTAGTCTCAGTATAGATCAACGTATGTAAACATGCTTTTCATCACAATTACTTTCATATGACATTAGGTTAAAGTAAATAGACTAGAAATATCATAAATTTGGACAGAACTATTTTGCTGGCTTTGAGAAATAGCTGATATCAGCCAATGACAACTGAATTGTTGAAGCAATCTATGAACCTCTAAACCAATTTTTGCAGAAATTGGGTTGTGAAAGATGTACAGAACCCTGATATATATTTACTTCAAACAAGACTCCACTGTGACTGTGAAGAATAATGTATCAGGAAGAACTGTCCCCAGAATATCCCTTGTACCTATCAAAGACAGTGGACAGAAGACACCTTCTCAAGGGGTAGGACATGGATTAGCAGTTACTCTTGCCAAGTAACTCACTCAGTTGCAGGAGAGCTCATCATTCCTATTCAATAGGATTTGATAGTTATTGCAGAAAAATGATTCCAGGTATTTCTTAGTGGCCACAGCTACCAAACAGCCTTAAATTGTTTGTCTATTTGACTTACTTTAGCCATTGTTTTTTGTTCTTCTTTTAGATGTAGTTTAACTCAATGCTAATTAATTTAAAATACAATTAATTGGAAAATCTTTCTAAATCTACAAAGAAATGATCAGATGAAAAAGTATGCTTACATGTGTCAGCAGACCTACCAAGCCCCCCAAAAATGTCATATAGTGAAATATGTGTTTAGTTTTAGCATAACGTGTAGACTAAAAATATATATTATGTATTCATACACATAACAATGTGCTAAGTAAGTCTTTCACCTCAAAAATCAATCCAATCATATTTCTTTTACAAAATAAATCCCCATTCTATCCTGCATACAAGTGTGCATCTATAACATGATGATTTATTAAAGGCTGAAAAAGGATACTAGAAAGTAAATAAAGCAGTAGTCATGATATTAATATCAGACCAGTTTGATTCAGAACAGAAAAGATGGAACCTTTATAATACTAAAATAATTAACAATGGGTATAGAACTGTCACAGGAAGATCTCTGCTCCATATTAATTCATATCAATGCTTCAGTAATATGATACAGGTACACCCAGTGAAAACCTTTTAACCTAACATATTTACTTATTTTATTTTATTTGTCGTATGTTATATATGACAGAAGAATGCAATTCAATTCATATTACACAAATAGAGCACAATTTTTCATGTCTCTGGTTGTATGCAAAGTAAAGTCACACTATTAGTGTTTTCATACCTTACTTAGGGTAATGATGTCTGTCTCATTCCACTGTCTTTCCTATCCTCATTCCTCCTCCCCCATGTAAAGTTCATCTATTCCTCCCATGCTCTCAGCCCCATCCCCATTATGACTCAGCATCCTTATATCAGAGAAGACACTCGGCATTTATTTTTTGGTAAGTAAACATGCAAGTCATATGAGTTTACATTCCATGACTAAGTTGCATTTGTTCACTGGTTTTTCTCTCACACTGTCTTCTCCAATATCTTCTCATAAATAAGTAACATTTATATCAATTTATCACCTTAGAGTTGTTGAAGAGGCATCACTTTTACTTAAAGTGCTAAAGATTATCCACAAACCAAGCCTGCTCACAAGTAGCTCATTTTTGTACTTTTAAAAATGAGCTGTGAAATATACACAAATCTTCATAAAGAAGAACCTTATTTCACATTTAGAGTATCCTGACATTAAGTAATGTCAGTTTATCCAAAGTAGTTGGTATTTAAAACATTTTGTGACATTTCCATGAAAGACACATTTAAGTTCTATCTTAAAACTTTTAATTTCCTTCATCTTTAACACCTGCATTGATTTAAAAACTATTTAAAAGTATAATGAGCAAAAACAAAACAAAACAAAACAAAACCACACCTCTCTCTAAGTGCTAAATGAATTGGAAATTTATCTGAGACTCTCAGAGTGGAATATATAGATATATTCCAGTTTTAAGAGAGATCAAGTCATAGTGACCATTATTTCTTCTCAGTTTCAAGGACATTACTGGACACATGCAGTCTTGGAATTAAACTTCTTAACAAGTAGGTGGAAATGTCTTACCTGAGCAGGTAATTTGGGCTTCTTCATAGGGGTCACAGAGAAGTCCACCCCATTGCCAATTCTTGCAGTCCCAAAGAGAAGTTTCATTTCCACTACAGCTGCTTACAAAGAGCCACATGTTTGTTGCTTTAATTTTGGAATACATTTGGAAAGATGTTTGAAGTGCAGATCCACATCCCAGCTGTCTACAAACCACATTAGCGTCATTCAGGGTCCAACTTCTGGTACACACCTTCCCTAACAGTTTCTGAATTTCCACCTCCACTGTCCCAGCACAGCGGCTACCTCCACCTACAAGTCTCAGCTCCAGATCTGATCCATCTGCAAAAGAAACATAAATGTAAGCTATATGCACCTATGGAGGTTATCCCCCAAAGAATGCTTAGTCTTCCTTCTTCCCAGATACTGAGACACTAGAAAACAGGGCTTACTTTTCTTGACATTTTAAGAAACAATAAGTATAGACCATGAATTTGGTTAGAAAACATATGGTAATTTCAAGGACAACTAAAATTGTCAATGGCAGAGAAACATTAGTGACTCAGATATAAAGGAGAGTCCTACAAATTTTGATCTGAGTTCTGGGTCAATTTAGAATTTGTGGTATGGCCTCTACTGGTAGTCTGTAATACACTTGGTATTACATATAATAGAATCAGCATTCTATAGTAAGTGAATGAAGAATGTGCCCAAGGTTCTTCACAACTGTAAAAAGATTCCCAAAAAGAAATTTATTAAAATATTTTTACTGGTCACATTTCACACATATTCCTACACATTAAGAACATAGTTTCTTCCTTCTCTGCTTTTTTTATTGTCTTTTTTCAACTTACCAGAACATGTCACACCAGCATCTTCATTATGATTGCAATAATGCTTTCCCCATTCGTGGTGTCTACACTGCCAGAGAGCAGATTCATGTCCTTGGCAGGAAACACTGTCAAGCCAAATATTTCCAGATCCCTCACTGGCATTAACTCGACCAATGGCAGTGACAGCAGTTGGACATCCCAGTTGCCTACAGGCTACAGCAGCATCATTACTATCCCAGCCGTCATCACACACTGTCCCCCATTCTCCTTGAAATTTCACTTCCAATCTTCCTGAACATTTAGTGACTCCATCTACCAGTCTCAGGCTTAGATCTGCTCCATCTATAATAAGGACACACAAGAAGTCAGGGGTAAGGAAACAAGGATAAGGATGACTAGGCATAGCTCTACTGGAGATTCTTCAAGGAAAGATGAAGAGATATACATGAGACAGGGAGAATCATGATATGCTACCCCTGAGAAACCTTAAAGATGGAAGGAAGAGTAGGTTCAGCTAGAAGACAGGGCTTTTCAGTCTAGAGAGCACTTAGTTCAAGAAATATTCTGTACAGTAGGTGCAGAGCCTAGAATTCATGTGGAGACCAGATTGTTTGACCACCAGGTTTTGTCAGAATTATTTATTTTTTTCTTCTTGAAATACATTTGCATTTATTTAGGTTTTAACTGCATACTCCAGTTTGCCTCAGTACTCAACAGTACCTTTTGCTGCTAACTGCCCCATCTGTAATACCTGGCTTATATTATGTCCCTGGTCCCTTGATGAGCATTTTTTTTTTTCATTCAAAGGCAGAACAGAGAGGAAAGAGGCTTCACCATTATTCCTTTCTCTGTTTGCAATCAATATTCTTTAAAGAACATACCTAGATTCCAAAGAATATCCTGTAATAAAATGAACTATTTTTTATAATCCTATTTATTGTGATTCCTCAGCATGTATTAAAAATTTTGAGAAGACAGAAAGCCTAGAGAAATTTTGATGGGGAAAGGAGAACAGAAAGCCCATATTATGTTTTTCTTTTCCAAATTCCTTTCATTTTCTTCACTTAACAAAATCCATTTTTCCCTGTAGAAATCCCATTCTTTAGGGTTCTGGCTATACTAAATAATATTGTCTGAGAACCCAAATCCAGCCACGAAACAATATCCTCTGGATTTCCCACTTTTCTGAGATAATCACATTTCACACTTATTCCTACACATAAAGAACATAATTTCTTCCTTCTCTGCTTTTCTTATTGTCTTTTTTCAACTTATCAGAACATGTCACACCAGCATCTTCATTATGATTGCAATAATGCTTTCCCCATTCGTGGTGTCTACACTGCCAGAGAGCAGATTCATGTCCTTGGCAGGAAACACTGTCAAGCCAAATATTTCCAGATCCCTCACTGGCATTAACTCGACCAATGGCAGTGACAGCAGTTGGACATCCCAGTTGCCTACAGGCTACAGCAGCATCATTACTATCCCAGCCGTCATCACACACTGTCCCCCATTCTCCTTGAAATTTCACTTCCACTATTCATGAACATTTAGTGACTCTATCTACCAGCAGTCTCAGGCTTAGGTCTCTTATTTTAAAATTAGTTTGGATCGAATTTTCTTCCTTTGCACAGTGGGGAAGGGGGGAAATGAACTGGTGGATACAGGGATATTTTTACTCTAATTATATTTTCCTAAGTGTTTTTTAGCATTCAAAACACACCACGTGTCTTTCCAACTAAAAACTCAAATGATAAAGGAGGTGTGGTGTTCCTAGACACACAAGCCCATTGCCCTGTGCCAGGATCTAAGGGCGGACCACAAAAGTCTCCAGACAGACACAGTGCATGCTCATACCATAGCCCTCTAGAATAAATGAGGTTTTAATAGGAAACCAAAGTGTTGGCTTTTTGTTTTTGTTTTCATCATTTGATTCTGTCAATTTGAACCAATGACTTGGGAAGGAGAGACAATGTGGCTAAAGTGGAGATGACAGAGGATAAGGAAGCTGGTTTGCTCTTAAAAACCATCCAGAGGGAAAATTTCCATGTTAAGCCTCCTACACATTCCTTCTCCCTCCCTCTCTCTTTCTCCTTCCTTCTCCTTTTCTTTTTCTCCTCCCTCCATTCTTCCTTTCTTTTTTATTCTGTCTTGTTTTCCTCTCACCTTTGTATCATTCGTTCTTGATTTTTCTAAACACTTTCTTCATTCTTTATGACCTGAAACAAAATTTCTGCAACCATTTTATCTACTTTAGTTAGGGTAAAAAGCACAAGTATTAGAACTGGAACCCAAAACAAGTCAATAATAAAGTGACAAAGGAAACCCACTTTATTATGTTCTTAAGGGCAAGGCTTTTAGGACTGCTATTCCTGTTTTGTGTCCTCTCTTGGAGGCCAGAATAAGCCCCGAGCAACCCTTACCTAAGCAAATCACTCCAACATCCTCAGCGTGATCGCAGTTATGCTTCCCCCATCCTTGGTGTCTGCAGTCCCAAAGAGCTGACTCAGTTCCATTGCATACGAGATCATCAAACCAGATTGGTCCAGAGCCGGATCCAAAATGAGCTGAACCAGAGAAACTGACAGCACCTCCACATTCCAGTTGTTTACAAACCACAGAAGCATGATCAAGGTTGAAGCCGTCATCACACACTGTCCCCCACTGTCCTTGGAACTTGACCTCTATCCTTCCTGAACACCGGTTGCCCCCATTCATGAGTCTCATCTCCAAATTGGATCCGTCTAGAGCAATAAAGAGTTCAGAAGTGATACCCATTCTTATTATTTTAGAAAATAAGCTTTCTACAGACACTTGGAATTTGATGCTGTTCTCATCAGGGTGTCTGATTTTGATGCTGCCCAGCTTCACATATAGGAGAAATTTAACCTGTTAAAATACCAGTTAACAATTGGGGCTTTCATTTATATCTACTTAGCAAGGAAAATGCTTCACAAAGTTTTTAAATTTTCTGTTTTATTTAGGTTCCTTCTGTTAGCTGGTGATAAGTAAACATTATTTCACACTGAAATATATAAGATTAACTCAATTTTTATTTTTTTAAAAAGAAAACAAGATAAAATTGACCCATACAATAAAGTAGTAAAAATGACAAACTGGTGATTTGTTGAACATTTAAAATCCCATTTTAACCTTTATTTACTATTAACAGCTCAAAGCATAAATACTTGTGGTTGAATTTGAAATTAAAAAGTAGGAAGAAGCAAAGATGAAAATGCAAAAGTAAGCATGACAGCTTGCAAAAGCATGCTATGGAACACCAAATTGTTAAAAAAAAAAAAAAATGGAGGAAAAACTCAATCAAAGTAATTCATTTCTTTCCAACTTCCTGTGTTTTAATGAAACTTTTTTCTCCCAAAACATCTGATATCATTTTTAGCAACAAACAGCTTTTTCATTAGGAACTTTCTTTCTGTTCACTATCCCTTAGGTTTTCTATAAGAACTAAAATACCTACAAATCAGAAATATTGGCTGAAATTTGGGATAAAGTGTGGTTGAATAAAATGCTCAGAAACTATTTCTTGAAACAGGAACTCAACTTTGAAAGCTCAAAAATCTAAAGACCTCTAATTATCAAGGTTTATTTTTATTATAGGCAATTAATGATAATAATTACTAATAATAAGTCCTCATGATCAAAATATGCACATTCTGCACTAAGTATATAGCACATATCAACTTCTTTAGTTCTTACATCTTTAAGCATGCACTAATTTCATTAGCCCCACTTTTCAGATAAGCAATCAAAGATTAAATAATTGACCCAGAGTCAAACACCTAGAAAAGGGTAGAGTCAAGATATGGAGGTGGAAAAAAAAGCAATCTAGCTCCAGAGTCTATCTTCTTGATTATTGTATTATATGACTTCAGAGCCTGTGAGAATAACATATTCCAAGATGTAGAGATTCAAGCAATAATTAGGGTTGAGAATCTCAGAAATTCACTTGCTTTAACCCCATGAAACTAGAGTCCTTGAATGGTTATGAATTCTTTTCTATTATTAGGCTCCAGTTACAGCCGAAGATGTATAAACTTCAAAAAGTAAGTTTGATTAACTCTATCCTTCATTACTCAAACACAGAAAACAATAGCTAAAATTACTACACTGATGTATTAAATAAATAGCCCTATAGACATCACTAATTGTGGTAAAAGCTAGGTAAGATTTATTATGATTTTAAACCTTGCTATAGATCTTGTTTTGGTTACTCCCTGTTTTCCTCCCATAATGATTATTGATAAGAGAAAGGGGAAGGAGTCCTATAGGGGAGATGGTTTCTAAAAGGGATACTGGGAGGTGTGAGGATTGCATAGAAGTCAAGGAAATAAGCAAGGAGTGGGAGTCAAGAATAAGAATTGGGTCAGAAACATGAGATTCATTAGCAGAAAGGCCTGACACATAATTTTCTGGGTTATTGTGAAGTCAACTGAGATAAAACTTATGAAAATGTTTTGCAAATTAAAACTATAATGTAAATTAAATGAATTGGTTTTCATATTGGAAAAGCGGTTGTACTTTCAAAACATTCTTCCTCCAGGAAGGAAGATTAATATATTAATATTAGTGCAAATAGTGTAACGTTAAAGGTGCTCTATATATGTAATATGAAATGTAATGAATGCTATTGTTGTATATACAACGTTAAATAAAAAAGAGAAAAATATTAGTGCTAGAAATATTTGTTTCTTGATTCACTAAAGTAATGAACTGTTTTTGTACAAAAGTGTAATGATTTATTGGTCAATGCACTAGAGCAGCCTTTCACTTGGAAAGGAAATAATAAATGAACTGAGATATCATGATACATTTATGGAGGAATAGGAGGTTATAGTAGAACGACTGAATGTAAAATTGAAGCCAGTCACTTTCTCATTGATCACAGGATAAAAAATCCCTTTTGATTTTTCTTTTCTTTTCTTTTCTTTTTCTTATTATGGGCTTTGTCATGTATTTTCTGAACTTTCAATAATGGATTTGGTAATTTAATGCATGGACTTGACTGTTTACAAAAAATCATCTCATCTTATGTTTTAAGCCATCTACATTTTTTTCCCCACTGATAATTTTATATATCATTAGAAATGAGTAAGGAAAACTGGGGAGCCCAAAAATCTGAACTGAGTCAGGAACATGTCCCTGTGGTTTTCTTTGATTTATGCCAGTATTACCTGAGCAGGTCACCCCAGCATCTTGTTGGTGAGTACAGTTATGCTTTCCCCATCCATCATGTTTGCAATCCCAAAGAGCTGACTCATTCCCTCGACAAGAAACATGATCCATCCAAATGCGCCCAGAACCAGCAGTGGAATTAATCCAGCCTGTGGTTTTGATGGTAGTTGGACATCCCAGTTGATTACAAATCACAGAGACCTCCTTCATGCTCCAGCCATGGTTGCACACTGTTCCCCACTCCTCCTGGATTTTCACTTCTACTCTCCCACTGCAATTGTTTTCACCAGCCATTAGTCTCAGCTCTTTTTCTGTTCCTCCTGCAACAATAAGTTAAGATGGCAATCACTCAAGATCACAAAAAGCTGGGAGAGAATTATCTTTCATTAGATTATGTATTTATCTTTCAAAGTCAAAGTTGAAAAACCATCTTGAATCAATCCATGGTACAACAGGGGAATGCTGTATCATGGATATTTCAATTTAACTATCACAGGCTTCAAATGAATCAATGACATAAAATCAGCAATGCTAAGGAATAGAATACTATATCATATTTTTGTTTTATGGTTGGTTATTTTTAGCAGTGGCAATTTATATATCTCCATGGAAAGTTTAATAGTTAAATAAGATGCTACAGAATTTTATAGGGATGAGCTATGTATATTGCTTCAAAATCCTAAAATCAGTAGCAAGAAGGCTGTTAGTAGATATATGGGGAGGAAAAGGCTACCAGTAAGGCATTAAACAACCATTATACACATATATGTGGATTTTTTTTTCACAAAATATTTGAAATTTGACTAAAACTAATCTACTTAAATGGAAATCGACAAAGAGATATTTTACTATTATCTTCTATCATAAAAATAAACCTTATTCCATACCTTCTTCCCAAATTATTTTAGCTATCTTCTTGGTATTATTTTAGCTTAGTGTAGGAATATGGCGTTCCCACCATTCCAGCTTCTTTCAATACATTTTTAGATACAGTTTTGCACTTGAATTTGTTATAGTGTTCCTCCTAAATTTCTTTTTTGATCCAATAATTCTGAAGCTTCTTCTCATCTTCTTTCCTATTACCAGCCTTTAAGTAACATGACTTCCCCCCCAACCCGAGTTTATTTTATTGTGTGGAAGAACCATGCTAATATTTTGGTGTCACATGGTTAGGTTATTGTATGCTTTTAATATCTAACCCTTAAAATTTTTGAGTACAGTTTTTAGATGCCACTTGGCATGAGGAAGAATAAATTTATAATATTTCTTGTGTGAGAGGATAAAGCTATAAGTAAATTTGACAAAGTACTCCTGTAATCCCAGTGACTCAGGAGGCAGAGGCAGCAGGATCTCAAGTTCAAAGCCAGCCTCAGAAACTTGGTGAGGCCCTGTCTGAAAATAAGGAATAAAATACAAAGAGCTGAGGATGTAGCTCAGTGGTAAAGTGCCCCTCAGTTAAGTTCTCCAATACAAGAAAAAAAAATTTTTTTGACAAAGTACTCACCAACAGAACTAGTGATGAAAGAGGCACTGAGAAGTGAGACCACAGCAACAGTGAAGGGACTCAAGCAGACAAACCATCGTCTAAAATCTGTGAAACAAAAAAACAGGAAGAAAGTACAGCTTTCACAAAAGAGACATTGGAGAACACAGATTGTTCAAAGGTTTGGGATTAACAAAGAGGGCCAAAGCAAGAAAGAAAATCCTTCCTTCTAAATGGAAGGCAGACAGGAAAACTTCATTCCCAAGATCACCTAGTCTCAGTGAGATAGCTTTGAAAATGTTACTGTTCATACCTTAGGGTAAGAAATTAGCAGAAAGTTGAGTGGAAAAAATAAAAAGGCAGGTTTTAAATGCTTGGAAACTGAAAAAGGAACCAATAAAATATAGCAGTGGATGTTTTACCCTGAAGGTATGGGACAGGTTTACTGAGATATTTCCTTTACCTCTTCAATATTGAATCACTGATACCCTCATTTCCATGTGTACCTGATCAACAATGATAGATGGTAAGTTCCATGAGGAAATGGATTATATCCACCATGTTCACCATAGTTTCAACAACACATGGCACAGTAGCTTCCAAACAGTAGCCGAACAACAAACACATTGATGGAATAAACCATCAGTGTTTTTATCCGAAAAGCCCAAAGATTTGATCTTATCATCTCTAGATATAGCACAAAATTCTGTTTAGCATTGTTATCATCCTCATTTCCATTTTTATTCTAACCCAACTCTAGCTTAAAATAAAAATGCTAAATGATTTTAACATGTCCATGCACATCATGAAGTAGATTTCAACAGAGTTGTTGTTCTAAATTTCCTCTAAGAAATCAACTTTCAATCAATATTCATGTCTACATAGTCTATCTTTTCTAACAAGTATTGTCTTCAGACTGCATACAGGTTTACTTCCTGAGAATTTCACCAACTCCTGTCCCTTTCTCACATCATTACTTTTGAATCTCAAATCAAACATACTTCCATAGAAGCTAAATTCCCTTTTTTATTCCTTACTTTCCTGATGATAAATATATACATTGACTGTCAAAATAATTCTCAACTTCACTAAAGGGTAAATGCAAGACAAATAAGACACTTTTACCAGCAGATCCAGAGTCTTCAAAAACCACCATTCTGAATTTTATGATTTCAGTTATTCCTAAGTCTTCTTTTGATGTACCATAAAAATTTTACCCTCAAGAAGCAGACTGATAAGAATTTTTAAAAAACTACCTCACTCACATAAATAGGAAAGCTACAGAATGGAGGTGGAGTTGAGCCAAAAAGGGAAGTCATTGAAAGAGCTGAGGTTTCCTATCATACTCTTGTTTTCTTCAGTATAGGACATGAAACAACCAAAGGAAATTGAGACACACTTCCCACAGATTTTTTTTTTTTTTTTTTTTTTTGTACCAGGGATTGAACTCAGGGGCACTCGAACACTGGGCCACATCCCCAGCCCTTTTTTGTATTTTATTTAGAGACAGGGTCTCACTGAGTTGCTAAGTGCCTCGCCATTGCTGAGGCTGGCTTTGAACCCCCGATCCTCCTGCCTCAGCCTCCCAAAGTGCTGGGATTACAGGCGTGCGCCACCACACCCGGCCCCACAGATTTGAAAAAAAAATTAAAAAAGGAGAAACAGTGATTCACATACTGTTGTTGACTCTTATTTAAGTTAGAACCGTTTTTGAGTTAGTAGAGGCACAACATTGCAATAATTGTTATATATAGTTAAACTGTGTGAAAAAAAAACTAAGGAAAAATAAACACAGCATAAATAATTACTGTTTTATCATTACACCAACTTTTCATATTATTTCTGTAATCAAATGTGCCTAATGAATAATTTTATGTAAATTCTGCATAGGCTGCCTTTGTATTTCTTTTCTAATGGATAAAACCCATCAATTGAATTAGCCATGATTATTACTGATTCCACAAATGGTGAAATAGAATGAACAAAATGTAGATTTTAGTACTAAATAACTTAGAGATAGCTCTGAAAATCTTGGTCTTTGTGGTAGACCCTGAAGCATCCCTGTGACTGAGTTTCAGCCAATCACAACTATGGACTGAAATAGTACTGGCATCACAGGGACTCACCCAATGATCCAACAGGATACTTCTCAGGAACCTAATGAAAGCCATACTCATCCACGCCCCTGATATCAGGACTGCCATCTACAAAACCTGAAGCAGAATGTAATCCAGTGTCAGCCCTTCAGACCAAGGTCTTGGAGAAAGTTCAGTTCACTGAGGGACTAGACAAGGATCCACACCCACCAAAACCCCATGAGAAAGAGCCCATTACATACACACAGACGTGACAGTAGAACCAGGAGCAGCAATGTGAGTCAGCTGCAATACATTTGACATCAATCTGAGAAGCAACTCTATCAGTTTGGGAACCTAATAGGAGAAGGTCTTATTCTGCTGATAGCATCTGTAAATAATGGAAGAGGTGTTGTTCCTTCAAATGCAAGGACACCAATTTAAGGTCACATATATAATGAGGAATCGGGCAAATGTAACACCACCAAAGAAACTAACAAAAGGTCCAGGTAGTGGCCTCAATAAATGGAAAATTCTTAATTGCTTGATAAGAATTAAAAATAATAATCTTCAAAAGCTCAATGAGATGCAACAAAATCTGAATGATAACTAAATGAAATAAGGACAAAGTTTTTATTTGTATCCACAAAGTTTGTAAATTTACAAGTAGATCAGTGAACAAAGGTCTACTGTACAAAATGGTGATTTTAGTTAGCCACAACATATTATTTACTGCAAGAACAATTTAGAGGAGGGAAAGTTTATTTGGGGCTCTGTTTCAGAGGTCTCGGTCTCCAGACAGCTAACTTCATTGCTCTGGGCTAATGGTGAGGGAGCACATCATGGGGAAAACCTACTTAGCTCATGGCAGGGTCAGGGAGCAGAGAGAGTGAGCGGGCAAGGGGCCACAGGAAGGTACACCTTTCCAGCACATGCTCCCTGTCACCCACCTCCTCCAGCCACACTCTACTGCCTACAGTTAACTTAAACTTGAATGGACTGATTAGTTTACATCTCTGACAGTCCAATCATTTTACCTGTGAACATTCATGCATTAACACAGAAGATTTTTGGGTACTCCTTATATCCAAACCTTAACAGACACAAACTGCAAGGGCCTACCAAAGAGAAAGCAGAAAATCTGAGCAGCCCTATACATACATATATATATATATATATATATGTATACATATATATATATATATGTGTGTGTGTGTGTATGTATGTATATATATATATATATATATATATATATATACTCTGAAGAAGCTGAATTTAAGAAAAATCCTCCCACAAAGAAAACATCAAGTCCCATTACCTTCCTTAGTAAATTCTAACAAGCATTTAAGGAAAACCTAGTAACAGTTCTAAGCAAACATTTTCAGAAAATTAGGAATGGTGACTTCTTTCTAACATGTCTTATAAAGCCAGCATTTCTTTGATATCAAAACCAGAAAACACATTATGAAGAAAGAAAAGTACATACAAATATTCCTCATGAATGAATATGTAAAAATTCTAAACAAAATATTATCAAATGAAATTCAGAATATATTATAACAATTCCCACTGTTATGTATAATTATAACATGCCAATAACAATGAAAGAAAAATCTCCAAAAAAACAAAAAAAAAGAAATTCAGCAATATATAAATGAATAATATTCCATAACTGAGTAGGATTTATTCCAGGAATGTGATAGTTTAACATTCAAAAAGCAATTAACACAACTCATTGTATTAAAATCTAAGAAAAATCATTTCATAATCTTGATAGATGTAAAAAAACGTTTTTGAAATATTCTGACATCAATTTTTATGAAAACTCTTTACAAACTAGGCATAGAAAAAGGACTTCTGGAAAATGTACAGCAAATGGGCTACTTAATATTGAAAAGTTAATGCATTTCTTCTCAAGTCAAGAGCAAGAGAAGAATGCCTACTCATCATTTCTAAGATTTTTTTTTTTTTTTTTTTTTTTTTTTTTTTTTTTGGTTGTAGGTATAGAACCTAGAGCCTCACAAACTTTAGTCAAGTACTCTACATTTGAGTTATATCCTCAGCCCTCCATTCACCATTTCTATTCAACATTTTTCTGGAAATGTTATTCAGTGTGATGATAAGGCAATAAAAGAAATGAGACATCTCTATTGAAAGGCAGAAAATAAAACTGTCTTTATTGACTAATAACATGATCATTTTTGTAGAAAACCTAATAGAATCTACAAGTAAACAAACAAAAAGCTACTAGAACTAATAGTTGAATTAAAAAGTCTAAAGGATACAAGGTCAACATGCAAAAATCAAGCAACAAAAACGTAATTCTACGTGTAACATTATCAAAATTACACAAAATATTTAGGGATAATTCTGATAAAAAATGTAAAAACAATGTATACTCTAAAGTGACCAATACTGCTGAAAGTAATTAGATAAATAGATGGACCTTAATAAATGGATAGATACAATGTGTTATTGAGTTAGAAAACTTTATTATTAAGATGCTAATGTTCTTCAAATACTCAATAAATTCAATGCAGCACAAATTAATAACCAAGTATGCAATTTTTGTATAAATTGGAAAATTGATTTTAATGCAAAAGACATATAATTGTTAGCACAGATTTGCAAAAGGTCAACAATATGGAGAATCAACAGTAACTTGTTTTACCAAGCCTTAAACTATACTACAAAGCTATAGTAACAAAAACAACATGATATTTACACCAAAACAGATGTGAACACTAATGGTACAGAATAGAAAACATAGAGACAAACCCACACAAATACAATTATTTCATACTAGACAAAGGTGCCAAAAACATACACTGGAGAAAAGATAGTCTCTTCAACAAATGGTGCTGGTAAAACTGGAAATCCTTATACAGCAAAATGAAATTAAACCCATATCTGTCACCAGGCACAAAACTCAATTCAAAATGGATCAAGGACCTAGGAATTAGACCAAGATCCTACACTTAATTGAAGAAAAAGTAGGCCCAATTCTTCATTATGTTGGATTAGAACTAAAAACTTATTCTCAGCAAAAGAAACAATCAGTGAGGTGAAGAGAGAAGCTATAGAATGGGAGCAAATTTTCACCACACACACATAAGATAGAGCACTAATTTCCAGGATATACAAAGAATTCAAAACCTTAGCACCCCCCCCCAAAAAAAAATGGGCTAAGGAACTGAACAAGCACTTCTTAGAATAAAATATACAATCAATCAACAATATATGAAAAAATGGTCAACATCTCTAGTAATTAGAGAAATAAAATCAAAACTATCCTAAGACTTCATCTCACTCCAGTCAGAATGGCAGTTATCAAAATTGCAAGCAACAATAAGTGTTGGTGACGATGTGGGAGAAAAGGCACAATCCTGCATTGCTGGTGGGACTGCAAATTGGCGCAAACCCTCTGGAAAGCATTATGGAGATTCTTTAGAAAACTTGGGATGGAACCACCATTTTACCCAGCTATCCCACTCCTATGTTCATGCCTAAAGGACTTAAAATCAGCATACCATAGTGACACAGCCACATCAATGTTCATAGCAGCGAAATTCACAATAGCTAAACTGAAACCAACCTAGATGCCCTTCAACAGATGAATGGATGAGTAAACTGTGGTATGTATACACAATGGAATATTACTCAGCATTAAAAGAGAATTAAATTATGGCTTTTGCAGGTAAATGAATGGAGTTTGTAAATACCATGCTAAGTGAAGTAAGCCAATCCCCAAAAGCCAAAGACTGAATGTTTTCTCTGACATGTGGATTCTGATCCATAATGGGGGGGAGCATGAGATGAATGGAGGAACTTTGGATTGGCCAAAGGTGAGGAGGGGAAGGAAGGGGGCATTGGAGTAGGATAGATGGTGAAATGAGATGGACATCATTACCCTGGGTACATGTATGATTGCATGAATGGTGTGACTCTACATTGTGTACAACCAGAGAAGTGAAATATTGTGCTGCAATTGTGTTTAATGATTCAAAGAGCATTCTGCTCTCATGTATAACTAATTATAACAAATTTTCAAAAAATTCCATTTTTTTAAACAAAAAGATTTATTATAGAGCCAATATAATGAAAAAAGGTGTCATAATAGCATAAAATAGACATATAGGTCAATGGACCAAAATATATATGGATTGCTTATTTTTTATTCAGGACAGTATTTTCAACAAGAGGCACTAGACCAGTTAGTCATCCATATGCTGTAAAATGAACATCAGTCCTCTCATGATATATAAAATTAACTCAAAATGGATCATAGGTCTAAATCTATATTCTAAAACTACAAAAATTCTAAAAGAAAATGGAGAAGGAAATTAAGACTATAAGTTAAAGATTATCTAGAGACACCACCAAAAACATGAATGAAATTACTTTTATAAATTGGATTTCATCAAATTCAAAAAGTTCTGCTCTTTAAAAATAACATAAGAATGTAAAGACAAGCAACCATGTGAGAGAAAATATTATAAATCATGTATCTGATTAATGATTTGTATTTAAAATGTATAAGGAATTCTCAAAACTAAATAATAAATAGAAAATCATCTGCATTGTACAAAGTGGCAAAAAATAATAAATAAATGGGGTGCAGGTGTGCACACCTGTAATTACAGTGACTTGAGAGGCTGAGACAGGAGGATCATAGTTCAAGGACAGCTCCACCAACTTGGTGAGACCCCATCTCAATCTATCCATCTATATATCCATATACGTATTAAAGTCTGGGGATGTAGCTGAGTGTTTACAGAGCGCTTGTCTAGCAACAATGTGACCCTGGGTTCTCTCTCCGGGACCACACATATACTCACATGGCAAAATCTTTGTGCAGATACTTTACCAAAGAATGTACATGATGGCAACTAAACACATAGAAAAGATACTCAACATCATTAATACATAGGCAAATACAAACTAAATCCATGACAATATTTCTACTAGACTA
The DNA here is from genome assembly GCA_025594165.1 of Tamias sibiricus. NCBI lineage: Eukaryota > Metazoa > Chordata > Mammalia > Rodentia > Sciuridae > Tamias > Tamias sibiricus. The sequence goes on along the minus strand of CM046661.1, from coordinate 6,153,406 downwards.
TCTTCTCTATAAAAGAAAGCTTAAAAAAGTGACTACACCAAATATAGGTAAGAATGATGGAAAAGTGGAACTCTCTTATAGACGTACTATGGAAATGTGAAATGATAAAGACCTTTCTAAAACATTTTAACTCTTTAAAACATTAAATTTAAGTATCTACTTAGGAGAAACTTCCATTCAACAACTTGTATATGAATACTCATGCCAATTTTGTTTGTAATAGATAAAAACTGCAAATAGTTGTTCTTCAACTTGAGAATGGATAAACAAGCTGTAGAATACTTTTCAGCATTACAAAGAACTGAACTGTTGATACCCACTGTGACAGGAACGTGCTTTTACTGTGCAATTCTAATTATAGGGAATCTCAAAATTGCAAACCAATCTCTTGTGACTGAATGCAATTGTTGTTTATGAATGAGTTGAAAGTAGTGGAAGAGAGGAATTATCATGGGGGAATAATCATGACTAAACTTTCAGGAGTAACTGACATACTCATTGTTTTGATCGTATTGATGGTTTCACAGGCATACCCATATATCAAAACTAAATAAATTGAATATCTTAAATGTGTATCAACTTGCATATCCAACTTGCATATCAATTATATCTTTTTTTTTTTTTTTTTTTTTTTTTTTTTTTTGGTACTGGGGATTGAACTCAGTGGCACTCAACCACTGGGCCACATCCCCAGCCTTTTTTTTTTTTTTTTTTTTTTTTGGTATTTTATTACATACAGGGTCTCGCTGAGTTTCTAAATGACTCACCATTGCTGAGGCTGGCTTTGATCTCATGATCATCCTGCCTCAGCCTCCCAAGTGCTGGGATTACAGGCGTGCACCACTGCGCCTGGCTTCAATTATATCTTAATAAAACTGTTTGTAAAAGTTTTAGTGAGCAATTATTGGTGGAGGATGAAGTAAAGAAAGAACACTAGCATCAGCTTAATCTTTTGTGTTTATAACACTGGATTCAGGGTAAACCTTCCTGTGAAAGTCAGGTTTGGGAGAAACTGAAAATGTGAAAATTTTGAGTAGACCTGGAAGTCAGAGGACAAGTTGGTGGGAAAGACCTTGGGATATCATTATATGGTTATACGCATTGGAAATGAGACAAGGACGAGGAATAGATAAGAGTTAACACCCGATTTTGAAACTGTTTTTGATTTTGGAACATATTTCCAGCTTGCAAGTAAAGTCGTTGTCCCCATGTTCCCTGGTATCTTTTCTATGAATGAAGCCATTAGCTTTGTCAGAGTCACCTAGATTTTTATAGTGTAATATACTTCTTTGTTGCCATGTGGAAAATCTCTACGTGTAAATTTCATGTGTATAATAATATTATATACATCATTGAAAACATCTATGCTTTTTCCTTATTCAGTCTTCTACTACCAACCACAAAGAATATCTACCTTTTCCTAATTTGTCCAAGATTTGAAATGCTCCACAAATTCAAGTTCAGCTTTTCTTTTTCTAGGTTCTATCAGTTACTGAATAAATATTCATATTAACAATCTTCTGTTGCAATTTAGAAAGAATGGCCATTTAAAGGTGCAGCATTTCCAGGGACAGTAAAACATCATATCCCTGAATTACCCATGTGTCCTACAAGAACTAGCCTATGAGAACAAGTCTGGGATGAAATGTCCAAATAAATATTATCTCGAGGGCACTGGCTTTCCCTCATGCATGCTGGGGTTTGAGGCAATTAGTGTTATCTATAGACACCTGCTTTCTTGCATGTGTGCCAAGTTTCGTGGCATGATGTCATACAACAAGACAAAGCAAGCTGTGCTAGTGATGTCATTGCTTCTAATGCACAGCTTATAAAACCCCTCCCCCTATAATAGCCATGTGGAATTGAGAGGCCTGTGGAGACAACAAGTGTTACTTATCTGGCTGGCCTCCACTGGACAAAAGAGCTAGAGATGCTCTTTTTGTAATATTTTCATGAGGAACAGAGGCATTACTTGGTGAAGCACCAAGAGGGATGGAGGTGCTGTCTCTCCGGCCTGTAACCACTGGACCTTCTCCATAAACGCTTTTCAAAAAAATAATCTATCTTATGGCTCTAGCACAACTGGGCAGTGAACAGTATAAGGCCTAATTATTCTTTATGATAGAGTGTCGGGACTCCTTAGGTATCAAGTTCTTCAACTGCTACTTTTCAGCCATTCTGGAAAGTTCTTTATTCATCATATCTGATGTTTTCCCCTCAAAATCCCTCCAAACAGTGTCTTCTGACTCCTCTCCGTTCTTGGCTTTAGTTAACTCATTATTGTCCTTTATCTTATATTACTTCACCTTACTATTCTAGCATATTGAAAATAATTTTAAACTATACATTTGGAAACTCAGTCATTTACATTGAATATATGAACTGTGGATGTTGACGAATCATAAGAAACGTCATAAGATTTTTTACACATAAATAGCTCATTGCAGACTGCATACTACCTAAAAGTTGGCTTTAATTCCAGTATACTCTGCTTTTTTCCTCCAATTCTAGTAATTGTACTTCTGCTTTGTTTAGGTCGTATGACAAAATCTTTGCCAAGTGCCAATTCCAAGAATTTGTTGTACTAGAGTTTCACTTGCTATTTTGATTATCTCTCTAGATCAATGAGTGTTTCAAAGTCTAGGAATTCTGTCTTCTAACAAATATTCATAGAAACAGAACAAAAGGTAGTAAAAAAAGACCCTGAAGAGTGGCATGAATGGGAGCAATATGAAAAGTTTCAATTTTAAACAATGACTGGCTACAGTAAAGAATTTGCAAAAGTGTGGAAGTAGATGTAATAATGCCAGACTGAAGGTTCAGATAAAGTTCAGTGGGAAATGACATGTGTTGGAGATGATGGAGTGTAATTGTTAACTTCACCAAAGTTTAGTTATTACTAGAATGAAATATCTAAATCAGGAAATAAAGTATATACATGTATCAATCATGACAATGCTATGGTCCCCAAACTATCACTGATTCAATTATGTCTTCTAGAAATCCCAGAATAGAAAAAAAAGTGGGTATATGTGAAATATACCCTGGTAGTCAAAAGGCAAACTTTGACCCATGATGAGGGAATGAGAGAATTCGATTTTGAAATGAACTGAGTAGATTGTGGTTGTTATAAGGAACACTGGAATAGGGGAAGGTTCGGAATGAAAAGTGATGGGTTAAAATTGGGCATGTGATAGAAGCTTGTTTAAGTCATCCAATAGAAGTCAATGATCAAACAATTATACATGCAATTAAGAATCTTGGAGGAAAAATCTAAATTTGAGGTGTAAGTTTGAGAGAGTAGTGAATCCTTACAATTTTGTCTTGTTAGGGCATCCATTGTGAATATATGTTGGACTTTATTATGCCAGAAACAGGATTTAGTCACCCTTGACACGATTTCCAGTTCTCTGGCGCTCCTAGTCCCGTGGGGTGGTTGATCCAGATATCTGCTTCATACAGCTCCTCCTGATGATCGCCTTCCTATGATGGACACAACCTACTCAGCTCATCCACAGACCCCCATACCCTCCGTGGCCTGCCCAGATATGGCACACTGATCACCTTTCAGTCATAGCATGACCACAGAGCTCATACTCGCTTGCTGTAGACTCAGCAATTAGAACTTTCCATGGAACACCTGCTCAGCTAATGGGTCTTCAATAAAGCCTTTAGCCCCGAAATCCTTCTCTTTCTTTCTTACTCTGCATTCACTCGTTGAATGAAAGTGTCTCAGACAACTCCCCACTTCCTGTTATCCCCGTGAAGCATGCTGCCCTTTTCCCTCTGGCATCGGTAGGTAATATACTGATTTTGTTATTTCATATGTTGTTTCATGTTGGCCTTCTTTGTGTCTTGCCTGACCAGCACACCTGAACCCACCTCTCCTTGTGTTCTAGAGAGTCTCTATCTGAAAGAAATAAACTGGATCCAGACAAGAGCCACACTTGTGGCAGACATGAGTATAAACAAGTTTCCTGTGAGAAGAGAGACACCTGGTCCAGGTTGACAAGTGCACAGTGAAAGGCACACGAGCCTGGTTAGGATGGGGATGGACTTTACAGCCACTCTCATGAGAGAGACCTCAGAGCCAAATTAGAGAAAAATCATAACAGGTGATGTTTTCAGTGTTGAAGGCAATTGAAGACATAAAGTAAAAAACATGGCCTACCAGGAAATCCTCAGTAATGATTGGACATCAACGAGAATCCAGCATGGGATGGGTGAATACACAAAAGCTTTCAGAAGAAACAGAGAAAAAGTAATCTTACTTATGGGAAAATCCTGAGGGGTGAGGTTCCACAGCCAGGAATAGGGGTATTAGAAACAAAGGGGCAAAAGTCAATGTGTTGAATAATGTTGACATATCAAATGAGATAAGGACAGAAACATGTTTTGGATTTGTGAATTTGGAAGAAGAATTTCAGTGGTGATTTTTATTTGTATTTTCTCTAAAACATGATTTAGTGACAGTACAAATTATGGTAGGGATTTGAACAGCAGAACTGATGATCCAGGTGAGGACTGAGATCATAATTTTAAATGGTTTACATCTACTTGGTTGCATAATGTTCTGTACCAGTGATCACAGTTAGGGAGGAAACAGGAGCAGAGTGAAATTCAGCAATGTTGCTCTGGGTGGCTAACTTGGAACTTCCTCATCATTGGCCAACAACTGATTATGCTTACTTATTCCGGGAGCAATTGCACAGCAATGCTGTTGAGAAATGACTACTTTCCTTTCTTTCCATCCTTCTATTTTCTATGTCTTTCCATCAAACTGCTGTTTAAAGGATTTCTAGCCCTGTAAAATGTCCTAGCAGAAATGCTACAGATGACAAGTTCTTCTTGCACTCTTACCTAGCCACTGCAATTTACAGGGATACAGACAATAGGAGTTTGACTAAAATTTCTTTTCTGTCAGTCTTTTCAGGAAGCAAAAGAATGTGTATCTTAAAGCAATGTTAAAATGTTAACTTGTTTCAATTAGAAATTAAAGACAGGAAATAATTTTAACTTAATCTATCATTAGACAAATGAAGAAAGAAAAACGGTACCCTATTTTGAAGTCCTTTCATAGGTATGCTGCTTTCACTATTGTATAGCCTCTTCTGTATACTGTTTCACGCGGATCATGTAAAAACAAGAAAGGATACACTGATTTACCCAGTGAATGGAACTGAGAAGTGAATGGAATCACCATCAACATGACTTTAAATCATTGACCTGATAGGTTGAATGATAAAGAGGAAGAAGAAGTGTTAAGTCCTGCTGTTCTGCCACAGTACTTGATTGTTTCAATTATTAGCATCTTAAGAAAACATTTTTTAAGTCTACAATTATGTATCTGATGTTTATGATTAACTCCACAAACAATCTGTATCTTAGTAGTCAGTGTGTGAAAAACATTGTATTTTGGCATCTTTTATCTGAAAAAAAAAAAAAAAAAAATTTGGCGGAGGGGTGGGGACCAGGGATTGAACTCAGGGGCACTCTCACCACTGGGCCACATCCCCAGCCCTTTTTTGTATTTTAATTAGAGACAGTGTCTCACTGAGTTGCTAAGTGCCTCACCATTGCTGAGGCTGGCTTTGAACTAGTGATCCTGCTGCCTCAGCCTCCCAAGTGCTGGGATTACAGGTGTGTGCCACTGCACCTGGCTTATCTGATAAATTTTAAGTTTAATTTAGAAAATGGCCTAGCAGATTTTTTTCTCTTATTTCATCTCTCTTCAATATTACCAAATCAAACATGTCTTTGAGTCACTTTTTACTAAAGCAATTAACCTTATTTCTGTATTAAAATAAATTTTCAGCAGTTTTGACTAGGATTACATTCAGATATTAAAACCTCATCTTTGCATGAGAAGATATTTGTAAAATTTAATCATCTAGATCAAGTATTTTAAATGTGTAAATTTTAATTTTATTACCAAGAATAAAATATGTATGTTCAAAAAGCAACTTGAACTAGGGAAACTATATCTGAATTAGAAAATGTTGTAGGTGAAAAAACTAGTGAGACAATTCTGTGATTAAAAATGAAAATATTATACCACAAATTATGAAATAGCAGCCCATTAATATCAATAATTAAATAAAGTTTTTTTTTTTAACCATGTAAGTATTAAAAGCACATGAAATTCTTAAGGGAGTCAAAGTAAAAAATTATATTTAAAAAGTAATTTAGGAATAAAATACAGGGAATGAAAGGACTCTGCATAAAGAGTCCTAAGAACTCCAAAGGACATAAAATACCAATAAACATCTGGAGTGTGAACCCTAGAATAAAAATATCAAAAATGAAATTAGGTTTAACAAAATAATTCAGATAAAACTAACAATTCTGCATCAGCCAGTATTTTTGTTTGTTTGTTTGTTTAGCCTGGCACTTACTATCATTAATTTCTGAATAAAAATGTTTCTAGTGAATGAAAGAAAAAAATCAGTTTCAAAATATTTTGTTTAAAAGGTATTTTACATACATATATATATATATATATATATATATATATATATATATATATATATCCCTTCAATTGAAACTTACTCTAAGATAATGTTCAAGTGTACCATGGAAAAAATCCTTTCATGGATCTATTAGGCCAATCATTCCTTAACTGAGATAAACACAAGGAATAAAATAAGTAGAACCCTCACTCTCAAAAGATTTACTATCTCTTTTGGAGCTTTGATTACTATAAACAATATCATCAGAGAGGGTGGGAAAATAGCTCAGTAGTAAAGTGCCTTCCAGGCATACATGAGACCCTGGATTCAATTCCCAGCATGACAAAAAAAAAAAAAAAGCCTGGTTGTGTAGCTCATGTAAAGTCCTCCAGGATTCCACCCCCAATACTCTGGTACTGCAAAAAACATTATCATAAGAAAATGGGAACCTATTTACTCCCAGTACTCTACTTCAGGGTTCAAAACAAATTCCAGTTCAATAATGTTAGAGAACACTATTTTAAATAATTCTATGAGTAAATAAGTGATAGACTAAAAATAAAACTGAAAATAATTAATGTGAGGATATTATTATGCTAAAGGTTGCCTCCAAGAAGACCTCCCAATTGATGAAGTTTCAATCATTTCCAGAAGTGCTTTCTGAGCTGGCTTTTTTGGCTTTAGCAGCTGGGTTTATTTCATTGTCCAAGTTGCACACAATAAGAATGTCAATTTTCAATCTTTATTCAACCCAATAATATAAGCTTTAAAATTGAAAGAACAGAAAAGCAGGATGTAGAAGTGGGTCATTTTGAAAGTAGGTTCTGTGAGGGAATTAAAATGGCTGAACCAGGGAAAAACAAGTGGCTGATGAGATTTCAGAAACCATCTAAGACTTAGGACTGAGAGTTTCCATGAGTGACAGAAACAGGATATAGGGCAGAAGTAGATCCCAGTTATAGTAGTCAGGCAAAACTGTAAGATAAGATGGCATACACATGATTCATCAAAATATATTTGTGCTTTATTTGTACAAGAAAGCAGGATTGCCAATGTGAGCTTGTGGTTCCATCGTCACTATCAATGTGGACAGAATACCCATGTTGCAGAAGTCATTTTACTTCTTCTGAAAAATGGTTATCAAAATTGGAAAGGATTAGAACTTTCCTTTAAAAATAAAAAACAAGTCACTTTAAAAACCAGAGATTGAACATGAAGAAGAAGAATGTAGTCCCCAAGAATAATAAATGCCAAATATTAAAGATGTGGATGAAGAATAAGGAGAAAGAAACTAAGGCTTTTGTAGAACTCAAGTCAACCCTGTCTACTAAGAATGCACAGGATCCATTGTTTTTTCAAGTGATGCTCTGTACCGTCTCACAAATGCTGCTTCATTAATCTTACCAACCACCATTAGTCATAAATTCTGCATACTGCAGTTAAGAATGCTGAGGCTTAAGTAAACTAGATGACTTCTCTAATCTTAAATGCTATGAAGAAGAACAGAAAAATAATGACATTTTGACCTTATGCCCATTTTCCTTAAACATTTAAAGATATTGTATGTCAGAGTTAGAAAATTCTGTATTAAAAAAAAAATAAGAAACTCTCAAGGCAATGTAAAACCAATTGCACAATGAATTTCCATCGTTAAGAACACAATCTCAGAGACTAGAATTTTTTATTTAGTCTGAAGATTTGAAAAGAAAGAAAAACTCAAACTCCAAGCAAAACTTAAACCTTAGTTAAAATACCAGCATAAACAGACAAAGATAGCTTGGTAGAGTTCAGAGATATGTACATCTTTTCATTGTTATGAATTCTCCAGGTATAAGAATGTTCGCATTTATTTATGGTGACAAGAATCTTTATGTTAATCTCTATAGGGAAAAAAAGAGCAATAAGTTAGGTAACATCAAACATTCTTCATATTAAATTCCAAAAGTGTTATGTCAACTTCATACTCATATTTATAAAAATGCTTCATACTGTTGGCAGCAACAAAGATGAATGTTTACGTAAACTGATTTTATTTTTGGAGGAATATAATGTTCTTCCCTTTTTTAAAAGCAGCTGAAGTTTGCGAAAACCAGGAACATTACATCTAGTTACTTGCGGAAAAACTCAGCTTTTTGTATCCATTTTAAAGGGTGAATACAAAAATGTATACAGCATAGACTTTTCCCATGCATTTACTACTAAATCCTTAAGTCAAAGATATTTAAGAATTCATTCAAAGTCATAGATTTTAGGAAAACAAGCAGACAAATATGCAAGATGAATATGCAGAGTTATTTAGAATAGTGAAAACTTTTGACAAAACTATGCATCCAAAAAAATGAGAACACTTTCAGTAAAATTTAGGAGATTCATTAGATGGAATACTGTGCATCTGTTAAAAATTATAATGTTAGGGCCATGATGTGGCTCAGTAGAAGAGTTTGTGCCTAGAACATATGAGGCCCTGGGTTTAAGCTCCAGCACCAAAGTACTACTATTACTACTACTACTATTGCTACTTCTACTACTGCCACTCCATGTACCGACCTGGAAAATCCATGTCATTCTTTAGGTGAGAAAGGCAGGCTACAGAATATTGTAATATAATATAATCATGTTTTACAAACAGTTGCAAATATTTATGTCATACACACATTATCTCTGTATACTTTAAGGTTTGGATTATAAAACAAAGTGAATTGTCCTTTATTTAATTGTTTTGTGTTATATTTCTTATTTTTATACCAAAAGTAAAGGAGTATCTTTAAAATAACATGTTTCTCAATGATCCTGAAACACTTTATTCAATAATTTACTTAGCAAATATTTACTAATCACCTGATTGATGTTCATCTCTGTGATAGATGGCATGAGTTTATGTATAAAAAACTGTAAACAAGAAAATAAGCAATAAAAATTCAACATGACATAAGTTTTGATAGCACTGTATATTGATACTTTGAGACAAGCAGCTCGAACTTGACGTAAAAAGAGATCTTGGGTTAAATGTGAAACTACATCAATAGTAGTTATGCTTATCAGGGAATAATTAGTTCAGTCACAGATAGAAATAGGGCAAAGTCTTTGAAGCACGTGACAGTATACATATGAGAACTTGGAAGTTACATGGATAAAATATAAATTGTCTGAGGAAGGATTTACATTTTGAAGTGAAGCAAAAAAGGGCAAGTAAGGAATCTTGACTTTGTGTAGGAGATATTGTGTATTTAATAAAAGAGTTTAGTCAGTGAAACAGGTTATATTTGAAACAAAAATAAATCAGATGAATAAAGAAATATATATTATATGTAATATATAATATATATTATATCTCATGTAATCACAAAATCCCCAGACACCTAAAGTCAGCATTAATTGTAACAGTGAAATATAGATAATGAGTCCCTATCTTGTGATCTTGAAGAGAACTCAGAACTCTGTGCCTAGAATTTCTGAAACTCTTCAGTGAATGTTTGCATACATTGATTATTTCTCAAATTATCTCTCCTCCCTATTCTAGGATCAGTTCTGTTCCCTTGTACATGTTTCTTCCCATTATTTTTGCTAACAATCTTTAAGTAAGATTGTAACAATTATTAGGAATATAAGACAAAACAAGATTTAAACTTAAAAACCAAATAATTCTTGTCCTTATGTCCATCAACCTTGCCCTATCACAGGATTTCCTATTGGGCAACTCCTTTTCTACCCCTCAACCCTCTTCCATGTTTCTGGAACTTGCTTCTGCACAAATCAGAGACCTCTTTCTAATATTTCTTTCTTTCCAGGTCCCAGGGACCCTAAGAGTAAAAAAGTAAAAGTAATAATTATCCATTATTATTTAGTCAAGTAATAACCTCAGCACCAATGAAGATAATTCTTTTGCTTTATTTTGATGAGCGTTTTCTATTAGTTTTAGCTAAGTGTTTTTAGCTTACATCATTAGAAAATAATTATATGATGGACTATCAAAAAAATGGTCCCTAAAGATAAATTTCTTTTATTGCTAGAATGTTGAAGTAACTTTTAAATCAGCAATTTTTCTTTTTTTAATTTATTTTTTATTTATAATAATTACAATTCATAGTGCACATATATAGCATCTTTTTACATACAACTGTTTGTATACAAAGTATATTCATACCATTCAGGTCTTCAATCATGCATTTAGGATAATGATATCCTTCTCATTCAACCACCTTTACTTTTTTTTTCTTTTCTCCCCCTCCCTCCCCCTTGCTCCCTCCCTACCCCTCCCTTCCCTTTGACCATTCTAGTGTTCCTCTAATCCTACTATGTACCCCCATCCAACAATTCTGTGAACTAGCCTCCTTATCTCAGAGAAAACATTCGGTGTTTGTATTTTTGAGATTGACTAACTTCACTTAGCATTATATTCTCCAACTTCATCCATTTACCTGCAAATGCCATTATTTTATTCTCTTTTACGGCTGAGTAAAATTCCATTTTGTATATATACCACATTTTCTTTATCCACTCATCTACTGAGGGACATCTAGGTTGGTTCCACAACCTACCTATTGTGAATTGTGCTGCTATAAACATTGAAGTGGCTGTGTCACTGTAATATGCTGTTTTTAAGTCCTTTGGGAATAGACCCAGGAGTGGGATGACTGGGTCATAGGGTGGTTCCATTCCCAGTTTTCCAAGAAATCTCCATATTGCTTTCCATAACGGTTGTACCATATTGCAGTCCCACCAGCAATGTATGAGTGTGCCTTTTTCCCCATATCCTCTCCAACATTTATTGTTGCTTGTGTTCTTAATAGCTGCCATTCTGACTGGAATGAAATGAATTCTTAGAGTAGTTTTGATTTGCATTTCTATAATTGTCAGTGATGTTGAGCATTTTTTCATGTATTTGTTGATTAATTGTGTATCTTCTTCTGAGAAGTGTCTTTTCAATTCCTTAGCCCTTTTATTGATTGGGTTATTTGCTTTTTTGGTGTTAAGTTTTTTGAGTTCTTTATATATTCTAGAAATTAGTGCTCTATCTGATGTGCATGTATTAAATATTTGTTCCCAATTAGTTGGCTCTCTATTCACCTCACTGATTGTTTGTTTTGCTCAGAAGAAGCTTTTTAGTTTAAATCTATCCCATTCATTAATTCTTAGTAATAATTCTTGCACTATAGGATTCTTATTAAGGAACTTTGGGCCTAATACGACATGTTGGAAATTGGAGCTTACTTTTTTCTTCTATTAGGCATATTGTCACTGGTCTAATTCCTAGGTCCTTGATCCACTTTGAATTGAGTTTCGTGCATGGTGAGAGATAAGGGTTTAATTTCAGTTTGTTGCATATGGATTTCCAGTTTTCCCAGCACCATTTCTTGAAGAGGTTATCCTTTCTCCACTGTACATTTTTGGCGCCTTTGTCTAATATAAGATAGCTGAAATTATATGTATTAGTCTCTGTGCCCTCAATTCTGTACCATTGGTCCACCAGTCTGTTTTGGTGCCAATACCATAATGTTTTTGTTACTATTGCTCTATAGCATAATTTAAAGTCTTGTGTGGTGATGCCACCTGCTTCACTTTTCTTGCTCAGGATTGCTTTGGCTATTCTGGGTCTCTTATTTTTCCAGATGAATTTCATGACTGCTTTATCTATTTCTTTGAAGAATGACATTGGGATTTTGATTGGAATTGCATTAAATCTGTATAATGCTTTTGGCAGTATAGACATTTTGACAATATTAATTCTACCTATCCAAGAGCAAGGTAGGTCTTTCCATCTTCTGAGTTCTTCTATGATTTCTTTCTTTAGTGTTCTATAATTCTTGTTATAGAGGTCTTTCCCCTCTTTCGTTAAGTTGATTCCCAGTTTTTTGTTTTGTTTTGTTTTTTGTTTTTTGATGCTATTGTAAATAAGGTAGTTTTCTTTTTTTTTTTTTTTAATTTTTTTATTATTTATTTACTTATTCATCATGCACAAGTATAGTATCTTTTTACATACAACTGCTTGTATACAAAGTATATAAGTACCATTCAGATCTTCAATCATGCATTTAGGATAATGATATCCATCTCATTCAATCACCAATTTTTTTCCAACCCCCCCCCTTACTCCCTCCCTCCCCTCCCTTTCCGTTGACCATTCTAGTGTTCCTCTGATCCTATGTACCCCCTTCCAACAACTCTGTGAACCAGCCTCCTTATATCAGAGAAAACATTCGGTACTTGGATTTTTGAGATTGACTAATTTCACTTAGCATTATATTCTCCAACTTCATCCATTTACCTGCAAATGCCATTATTTTATTCTCTCTTATTGCTGAGTAAAATTCCATTTTGTATATATACCATATTTTCTTTATCCACTCATCTACTGAGGGGCATCTAGGTTGGTTCCATAACCTAGCTATTGTGAATTGTGCTGCTATAAACATTGAAGTGGCTGTGTCACTGTAATATGCTGTTTTTAAGTCTTTTGGGAATAGACCCAGGAGTGGGATGGCTGGGTCATAGGGTGGTTCCATTCCCATTTTCCCAAGAAATCTCCATACTGCTTTCCATAGCGGTTGCACCATTTTGCAGTCCCACCAGCAATGTATGAGTGTGCCTTTTTCCCCACATCCTCTCCAACATTTATTGTTGTTTGTGTTCTTGATAGCTGCCATTCTGACTGGAGTGAAATGAAATCTTAGAGTAGTTTTGATTTGCATTTCTCTAATTGCCAGTGATGTTGAGCATTTTTTCATGTATTTGTTGATTAATCGTGTATCTTCTTCTGAGAAGTGTCTTTTCAATTCCTTAGCCCATTTATTGATTGGGTTATTTGCTTTTTTGGTGTTAAGTTTTTTTAGTTCTATATACATTCTAGAAATTAGTGCTCTATCTGATGTGCATGTATTAAATATTTGTTCCCAATTAGTTGGCTCTCTATTCACCTCACTGAGTGTTTCTTTTGCTGAGAAGAAGCTTTTCAGTTTAAATCTATCCCATTCATTAATTCTTGGTAATAGTTCTTGTGCTACAGGATTCTTATTAAGGAACTTGGGGCCTAATCCGACATGTTGGAAATTGGAGCTTACTTTTTCTTCTATTAGGTGTATTGTCTCTGGTCTAATTCCTAGGTCCTTGATCCACTTTGAATTGAATTTTGTGCATGGTGAGAGACAAGGGTTTAATTTCATTTTGTTGCATATGGATTTCCAGTTTTCCCAGCACCATTTATTGAAGAGGCTATCCTTTCTCCACTGTACATTTTTGGCACCTTTGTCTAATATAAGATAGCTGAAATTATATGTATTAGCCTCTGTGTCCTCAATTCTGTACCATTGGTCCACCAGTCTGTTTTGGTGCCAATACCATGCTGTTTTTGTTACTATTGCTCTATAGTATAATTTAAAGTCCGGTATGGTGATGCCCCCTGCTTCACTTTTCTTGCTCAGGATTGCTTTGGCTATTCTGGGTCTCTTATTTCTCCAGATGAATTTCATGACTGCTTTTTCTATTTCTTTGAAGAATGACATTGGGATTTTGATTGGAATTGCATTAAATCTGTATAATGTTTTTGGTAGTATGGACATTTTGACAATATTGATTCTACCTATCCAAGAGCAAGGTAGGTCTTTCCATCTTCTGAGTTCTTCTATGATTTCTTTCTTTAGTGTTCTATAATTTTCCTTATAGAGCTCTTTCACCTCTTTCGTTAAGTTGATTCCCAGGTATTTTATTTTTTTTGATGCTATTGTAAATGGGGTAGTTTTCATCATTTCCCTTTCAGAGGCTTTGTCACTGATGTACAAAAATGCCTTTGACTTATGGGTATTGATTTTGTATCCTGCTACTTTGCCAAATTCATTTACTAGTTGTAAAAGTTTTCTGGTAGAGTTTTTTGGGTCTTCTAGGTAAATTATCATGTCATCAGCAAATAGTGCTAATTTGAGCTCTTCTTTTCCTATCTTGATCCCTTTAATTTCTTTCGTCTGTCTAATTGCTCTTGCCAGAGTTTCCAGTACTATGTTAAATAGCAGTGGTGAGAGGGGGCATCCCTGTCTTGTTCCAGTTTTTAGAGGGAATGCTTTCAATTTTTCTCCATTTAAGATAATGTTAGCTCTGGGCCTTGCATAAATAGCTTTTATAATGTTGAGATATGTCCCTGATATTCCTAGTTTTTCCAGTGTTTTGAACATAAAGGGGTGCTGTATTTTGTCAAATGCTTTTTCTGCATCTATTGAGATAATCATATGATTTTTATCTTTAAGTCTATTGATGTGATGTATTATGTTTATTGATTTCCGAATGTTGAACCAGCCTTGCATCCCTGGAATAAACCCCACTTGATCGTGGTGCACTATTTTTTTATATGTTTTTGTATCCGATTTGCCAGAATTTTGTTGAGGATTTTTGCATCTATGTTCATTAAAGATATTGGCCTAAAGTTTTCTTTTTTGGATGTGTCTTTGCCTGGCTTTGGAATTAATGTAATATTGGCCTCATAGAAAGAGTCTGGAAGAGCTCCCTCTTTTTCTATTTCTTGAAATAGTTTGAAGAGCATTGGTATTAGTTCTTCTTTGAAAGTCTTGTAGAACTCTGCTGTAAACCCATCAGGTCCTGGACTTTTCCTTGTTGGTAGCTTTATGATGACATCTTCTATTTCTTTGCTTGTAATCGATCTGTTTAAATTGTGTATTGCCTCCAGATCCAGTTTAGGCAAATCATATGACTCTAGAAATCTGTCAATGCATTCAGCATTTTCTGTTTTATTAGAGTACAAGTTTTCAAAGTAATTTCTAATTATTTTCTGTATATCTGAGGTGTTTGTTGTGATATTCCCTTTTTCATCACAAATGTTAGTGATTTGAGTTTTTTCTCTTCTTCTTTTCGTTAGCATTGCTAAGGGTCTGTCAATTTTGTTTATTTTTTCAAAGAACCAACTTTTAGTTTTGTCAATTCTTTGAATTGTTTCCTTAGTCTCAATTTCATTAATTTCTGCTCTGATTTTAATTATTTCCTGTCTTCTGCTGCTCTTGGTGTTGATCTGTTCTTCTTTTTCTAGTGCTTGGAGGTGTGATGTTAAGTCGTTTATTTGTTGGTTTTTTTTCCTTTTAAAGAATGAACTCAGTGCAATGAATTTTCCTCTTACTACTGCCTTCATAGTGTCCCAGAGATTTCTATACGATGTATCTGTGTTCTCATTTACCTCTAGGAATTTTTTAATCTCCTCTTTGATGTCTTCTTCAACCCCTTGTTCATTCAGTAGCATGTTGCTTAGCTTCCAGTTGTTGGAGTAGTTTTTCTTATTCCTTGTTTTGTCGTTGATTTCCAATTTCATCCCTTTATGGTCTGATAGCATGCAGGGTAGTATTTCTATTTTTTTATATTTGCTGAGATTTGCCTTGTGACATAGTATATGATCTATTTTGGAGAAGGAGCCATGTGCTGCTGAGAAAAAAGTGTATTCATTTACTGAGGGATGAAATATTCTATATATGTCCGTTAGATCTAAGTTATTAATTGTTTTAAGGAGGCCTAAGATTTCTTTGTTTAGTTTTTGTTTGGATGATCTATCCATTGGTGAGAGAGGTGTGTTGAAATCCCCTAGAATAACTGTGTTGTGGTCAATTTTACTCTTGAACTTGAGAAGTGTTTGTTTGATGAATGTAGGTGCTCCATTATTTGGGGCATATAGATTTATGATTGTTATATCCTCTTGATGAATGGTTCCCTTAAGTAGTAAGAAATATCCATCTTTGTCCCTTTTGATTAACTTTGGCTTGAAGTCTACCTTATTTGAAATGAGAATGGAAACCCCTGCTTGCTTCCGCAGGCCATGTGAGTGATAAGACTTTTCCCAGCCTTTTACCTTCAGTCTATTGATGTCTTTTTCTATGAGGTGTGTTTCTTGGAGACAGCAGATTGTTGGGTCATTTCTTTTAATCCATTCAGATAATCTGTGTCTTTTGAATGGCGAGTTTAGGCCATTAACATTCAGGGTTATTATTGAGATGTGATTTTTATTCCCATCCATTTTTATTTGTATGATGATCTTTAGCTTGATTTGGTTTCTCTTCTGGTTGGTATTTCCCTTAGTTTAATATCTCCCTTTGTTGATTTTCATTGTTATTTTTCTCTTCTTCTTCATGAAAAATTTTGCCCAGGATGTTCAGAAGTGCTGGCTTTCAAGATGTGAAATCTTTTAACTTTTGCTTGTCGTGGAAGGTTTTTATTTCATCTTCAAATCTAAAGCTCAATTTTGCTGGATATAAGATTCTTGGTTGACATCCCTTTTCCTTCAGAGCTTGAAATATGCTATTCCAGGATCTTCTTGCTTTTAAGGTCTGGGTAGAAAAATCTGAACATAGTCTGATTGGTTTCCCCTATATGTAATCTGCTTCCTTTCTCTTGTGGCTTTTAATATTCTCTCCTTGCTCAGTATATTAGGCATTTTCATTATAATGTGTCTTGGTGTGGATCTGTTGTGATTTTGTATGTTTGGTGTTCGGTAGGCCTCTTGAACTTGGTTTTCCCCTTCATTCCTCAAGTTTGGAAAATTTTCTGTAATTATTTCATTAAATAAATTACTCATTCCTTTGGCTTGAAACTCTGCCCCCTCCTCTACCCCAATCACTCTTAAGTTTGGTCTTTTTATGTTGTCCCATAATTCTTGAATGTTCTGTTCTTGGTTTCTTACCATTTTTGCTGTGTAATCTAGATTTTTCTCTAGGATATATATTTTGTCTTCATTGTCTGAGGTTCTTTCTTCCAAGTGATCTACTCTGTTGGTGATACTTTCGATTGAGCTTTTATTTTGATTTATTGCTTCTTTCATTTCTGGAATTTCTGTTTGGTTTCTCTTTAGAGCTTCTATCTCCCTATTGAAGTAATCTTTTACTTCCTGTATTTGTTTATGGAGTTCTTTGTCAAAATGATCTTTCACCTCCTGTATTTGCTCCCTCATCTCATTTTTGAGTTCATTCTTAAGTTCCGCTAACATTTGGAATATGTAATTTCTGAATTCCATCTCTGGCATTGCACCAACTGTGCATGGTATGGAATCTACTGAGGAGGTATATTGATTTGTTTGTGTCACTTTCTTCCCTTGTTTCTTCATATTGCTTGTGCGTCTATTCTACCTGCACTGTGGGACCTTGTCTACTTTGATTTTACCTTAAAACCTTATGTTGCTCCTGTAGTACAATGCTATCAGATCCCCTTATATTTCCTTTACACTTTAAAATCAAACACTTACTATTCAGAGAATCCCAGTTTGATCACAATGTACAGATTTAGTTAACCCAGATGTTGTTTCCAATTTACTCTGTATGCTTCTGATGGGGTTTTAAAGTTTCAAGTAATGGACAGAGAGGTAATATGTTTAGGAAGAAGGAAGTGAGTGTATTGACTTGTTCTTTCTTAGAAAGTATGAAAAGAGAGTTCTATGGAAGTGGTTTAGTATCAGCTGACGAGAGAGGAAAGAGAATGGAGTGAATGAATAGATGGAAAGACTGATTTACATATAAACCTAACTTATGCGGTGGTTGAGAGGAGAAATAAAGAAAGATGGAAAAGAAGAGAAAAAAAAATATAACCAAGGAGTAGTAATTAGTGTAAGAGAGAGGAGAGAGAGAATAAGTCTAGAAAATAGAGAATAAACCATATATAACACCACTTTGCTATATATTTCAATTGTACACGTTCTAGAAATCTCAATTTGTGCGTATAACTTGTTTTTGCCTCTGTTGAGAATGCAATGGCAGGGTGTAAATAGGGAAGATGAAGGAAGAAAAAAAAAATATAAAAGTGAGAAGGAAGAAAAGAAAGAAAAGAGGAGCAGAAGCACACAAACACACTGTCAATCAAAACAAAAACAAAAAACTCCCAAGAAACAACAAAACAAACAAACAAGCAAATAAAAACAAAAACGTTGAACCCAAGAACAAGTCTCAAACAAATGGACCCTTGGAAGCCCTTCTTTTTTCCCTTCCAGTTTAAGCCACCTGACCCAGATCATGTACAGTCAGCAACCCTGTTAGTGGAGTCAAGGCTGCACCTTTGGTCCTTGCAGAGTGGCACAGTGGAATAGTGGAAGGGGCTTATCCTCAGGCTGGGCCCTGCTTACAGCAGCAGGGAGATGCTACTATGGGCCTTGGAAGCCAGGCAAACTGGTGGCGGGTTCTCTCCTTCCAGAGGGCAGGTGCCTACCTCTTGCTCTGGTTGCAGCTGGGCAGGTCGCACTCCCCCAGGGAGTGGAGGAAGCACTTCGCCAGGTCTGGCCCCGAGTGCAGCAGCCGGGAGATGCTGTTCTGGGCCCTGAAGACCAGGCAAGCTGGTGGCTGGGTTTCTCCTTCCAGCAGGCGGGAGTCTACCTCTTGCTCTGGTCGCAAATGGGCAGGTCGCACTCTTCCCGATAATGGAGGAAGCCCTTCCCCAGGTCTGGCCCTGCGTGCAGCAGCAGGGAGCTGCTACTCTGGGCCCAGGCGGCCAGGGACACTGGCGGCTGGGTCTCTCCTTCCAGCGGGCGGGTGCCTACCTCTTGTTCTGGTCGCAGCTGGGCAGCGTAAATAAGGTAGTTTTCATCATTTCCCTTTCAGAGGTTTGTCGCTGATGTACAAAAATGCCTTTGACTTATGGGTATTGATTTTGTATCCTACAACTTTGCCAAATTCATTTACTAGTTGTAAAAGTTTTCTGGTAGAGTTTTTTGGTTCTTCTAGGTAAATTATCATGTCATCAGCAAATAGTGCTAATTTGAGCTCTTCTTTTCCTATCTGGATTCCTTTAATTTCTTTTGTCTGTCTAATTGCTCTGCCAGAGTTTCCAGTACTATTAAATAGCAGTGGTGAGAGGGGGCATCCCTGTCTTGTTCCAGTTTTTAGAGGGAATGCTTTCAATTTTTCTCCATTTAAGATAATGTTAGCTCTGGGCCTTGCATAAATAGCTTTTATAATGTTGAGATATGTCCCTGATATTCCTAGTTTTTCCAGTGTTTTGAACATAAAGGGGTGCTGTATTTTGTCAAATGCTTTTTCTGCATCTATTGAGATAATCATATGATTTTTATCTTTAAGTCTATTGATGTGATGTATTATGTTTATTGATTTCCGAATGTTGAACCAGCCTTGCATCCCTGGAATAAACCCCACTTGATCGTGGTGCACTATTTTTTTATATGTTTTTGTATCCGATTTGCCAGAATTTTGTTGAGGATTTTTGCATCTATGTTCATTAAAGATATTGGCCTAAAGTTTTCTTTTTTGGATGTGTCTTTGCCTGGCTTTGGAATTAATGTAATATTGGCCTCATAGAAAGAGTCTGGAAGAGCTCCCTCTTTTTCTATTTCTTGAAATAGTTTGAAGAGCATTGGTATTAGTTCTTCTTTGAAAGTCTTGTAGAACTCTGCTGTAAACCCATCAGGTCCTGGACTTTTCCTTGTTGGTAGCTTTATGATGACATCTTCTATTTCTTTGCTTGTAATCGATCTGTTTAAATTGTGTATTGCCTCCAGATCCAGTTTAGGCAAATCATATGACTCTAGAAATCTGTCAATGCATTCAGCATTTTCTGTTTTATTAGAGTACAAGTTTTCAAAGTAATTTCTAATTATTTTCTGTATATCTGAGGTGTTTGTTGTGATATTCCCTTTTTCATCACAAATGTTAGTGATTTGAGTTTTTTCTCTTCTTCTTTTCGTTAGCATTGCTAAGGGTCTGTCAATTTTGTTTATTTTTTCAAAGAACCAACTTTTAGTTTTGTCAATTCTTTGAATTGTTTCCTTAGTCTCAATTTCATTAATTTCTGCTCTGATTTTAATTATTTCCTGTCTTCTGCTGCTCTTGGTGTTGATCTGTTCTTCTTTTTCTAGTGCTTGGAGGTGTGATGTTAAGTCGTTTATTTGTTGGTTTTTTTTCCTTTTAAAGAATGAACTCAGTGCAATGAATTTTCCTCTTACTACTGCCTTCATAGTGTCCCAGAGATTTCTATACGATGTATCTGTGTTCTCATTTACCTCTAGGAATTTTTTAATCTCCTCTTTGATGTCTTCTTCAACCCTTGTTCATTCAGTAGCATGTTGCTTAGCTTCCAGTTGTTGGAGTAGTTTTTCTTATTCCTTGTTTTGTCGTTGATTTCCAATTTCATCCCTTTATGGTCTGATAGCATGCAGGGTAGTATTTCTATTTTTTTATATTTGCTGAGATTTGCCTTGTGACATAATATATGATCTATTTTGGAGAAGGAGCCATGTGCTGCTGAGAAAAAAGTGTATTCATTTACTGAGGGATGAAATATTCTATATATGTCCGTTAGATCTAAGTTATTAATTGTTTTAAGGAGGCCTAAGATTTCTTTGTTTAGTTTTTGTTTGGATGATCTATCCATTGGTGAGAGAGGTGTGTTGAAATCCCCTAGAATAACTGTGTTGTGGTCAATTTTACTCTTGAACTTGAGAAGTGTTTGTTTGATGAATGTAGGTGCTCCATTATTTGGGGCATATAGATTTATGATTGTTATATCCTCTTGATGAATGGTTCCCTTAAGTAGTAAGAAATATCCATCTTTGTCCCTTTTGATTAACTTTGGCTTGAAGTCTACCTTATTTGAAATGAGAATGGAAACCCCTGCTTGCTTCCGCAGGCCATGTGAGTGATAAGACTTTTCCCAGCCTTTTACCTTCAGTCTATTGATGTCTTTTTCTATGAGGTGTGTTTCTTGGAGACAGCAGATTGTTGGGTCATTTCTTTTAATCCATTCAGATAATCTGTGTCTTTTGAATGGCGAGTTTAGGCCATTAACATTCAGGGTTATTATTGAGATGTGATTTTTATTCCCATCCATTTTTATTTGTATGATGATCTTTAGCTTGATTTGGTTTCTCTTCTGGTTGGTATTTCCCTTAGTTTAATATCTCCCTTTGTTGATTTTCATTGTTATTTTTCTCTTCTTCTTCATGAAAAATTTTGCCCAGGATGTTCAGAAGTGCTGGCTTTCAAGATGTGAAATCTTTTAACTTTTGCTTGTCGTGGAAGGTTTTTATTTCATCTTCAAATCTAAAGCTCAATTTTGCTGGATATAAGATTCTTGGTTGACATCCCTTTTCCTTCAGAGCTTGAAATATGCTATTCCAGGATCTTCTTGCTTTTAAGGTCTGGGTAGAAAAATCTGAACATAGTCTGATTGGTTTCCCCCTATATGTAATCTGCTTCCTTTCTCTTGTGGCTTTTAATATTCTCTCCTTGCTCAGTATATTAGGCATTTTCATTATAATGTGTCTTGGTGTGGATCTGTTGTGATTTTGTATGTTTGGTGTTCGGTAGGCCTCTTGAACTTGGTTTTCCCCTTCATTCCTCAAGTTTGGAAAATTTTCTGTAATTATTTCATTAAATAAATTACTCATTCCTTTGGCTTGAAACTCTGCCCCCTCCTCTACCCCAATCACTCTTAAGTTTGGTCTTTTTATGTTGTCCCATAATTCTTGAATGTTCTGTTCTTGGTTTCTTACCATTTTTGCTGTGTAATCTAGATTTTTCTCTAGGATATATATTTTGTCTTCATTGTCTGAGGTTCTTTCTTCCAAGTGATCTACTCTGTTGGTGATACTTTCGATTGAGCTTTTATTTTGATTTATTGCTTCTTTCATTTCTGGAATTTCTGTTTGGTTTCTCTTTAGAGCTTCTATCTCCCTATTGAAGTAATCTTTTACTTCCTGTATTTGTTTATGGAGTTCTTTGTCAAAATGATCTTTCACCTCCTGTATTTGCTCCCTCATCTCATTTTTGAGTTCATTCTTAAGTTCCGCTAACATTTGGAATATGTAATTTCTGAATTCCATCTCTGGCATTGCACCAACTGTGCATGGTATGGAATCTACTGAGGAGGTATATTGATTTGTTTGTGTCACTTTCTTCCCTTGTTTCTTCATATTGCTTGTGCGTCTATTCTACCTGCACTGTGGGACCTTGTCTACTTTGATTTTACCTTAAAACCTTATGTTGCTCCTGTAGTACAATGCTATCAGATCCCCTTATATTTCCTTTACACTTTAAAATCAAACACTTACTATTCAGAGAATCCCAGTTTGATCACAATGTACAGATTTAGTTAACCCAGATGTTGTTTCCAATTTACTCTGTATGCTTCTGATGGGGTTTTAAAGTTTCAAGTAATGGACAGAGAGGTAATATGTTTAGGAAGAAGGAAGTGAGTGTATTGACTTGTTCTTTCTTAGAAAGTATGAAAAGAGAGTTCTATGGAAGTGGTTTAGTATCAGCTGACGAGAGAGGAAAGAGAATGGAGTGAATGAATAGATGGAAAGACTGATTTACATATAAACCTAACTTATGCGGTGGTTGAGAGGAGAAATAAAGAAAGATGGAAAAGAAGAGAAAAAAAAATAACCAAGGAGTAGTAATTAGTGTAAGAGAGAGGAGAGAGAGAATAAGTCTAGAAAATAGAGAATAAACCATATATAACACCACTTTGCTATATATTTCAATTGTACACGTTCTAGAAATCTCAATTTGTGCGTATAACTTGTTTTTGCCTCTGTTGAGAATGCAATGGCAGGGTGTAAATAGGGAAGATGAAGGAAGAAAAAAAAAATATAAAAGTGAGAAGGAAGAAAAGAAAGAAAAGAGGAGCAGAAGCACACAAACACACTGTCAATCAAAACAAAAACAAAAAACTCCCAAGAAACAACAAAACAAACAAACAAGCAAATAAAAACAAAAACGTTGAACCCAAGAACAAGTCTCAAACAAATGGACCCTTGGAAGCCCTTCTTTTTTCCCTTCCAGTTTAAGCCACCTGACCCAGATCATGTACAGTCAGCAACCCTGTTAGTGGAGTCAAGGCTGCACCTTTGGTCCTTGCAGAGTGGCACAGTGGAATAGTGGAAGGGGCTTATCCTCAGGCTGGGCCCTGCTTACAGCAGCAGGGAGATGCTACTATGGGCCTTGGAAGCCAGGCAAACTGGTGGCGGGTTCTCTCCTTCCAGAGGGCAGGTGCCTACCTCTTGCTCTGGTTGCAGCTGGGCAGGTCGCACTCCCCCAGGGAGTGGAGGAAGCACTTCGCCAGGTCTGGCCCCGAGTGCAGCAGCCGGGAGATGCTGTTCTGGGCCCTGAAGACCAGGCAAGCTGGTGGCTGGGTTTCTCCTTCCAGCAGGCGGGAGTCTACCTCTTGCTCTGGTCGCAAATGGGCAGGTCGCACTCTTCCCGATAATGGAGGAAGCCCTTCCCCAGGTCTGGCCCTGCGTGCAGCAGCAGGGAGCTGCTACTCTGGGCCCAGGCAGCCAGGGACACTGGCGGCTGGGTCACTCCTTCCAGCGGGCAGGAGTCTACCTCTTGCTCTGGTCGCAAATGGGCAGGTCGCACTCTTCCCGATAATGGAGGAAGCCCTTCCCCAGGTCTGGCCCTGCGTGCAGCAGCAGGGAGCTGCTACTCTGGGCCCAGGCGGCCAGGGACACTGGCGGCTGGGTCTCTCCTTCCAGCGGGCGGGTGCCTACCTCTTGTTCTGGTCGCAGCTGGGCAGCATAAATAAGGTAGTTTTCATCATTTCCCTTTCAGAGGGTTTGTCGCTGATGTACAAAAATGCCTTTGACTTATGGGTATTGATTTTGTATCCTACAACTTTGCCAAATTCATTTACTAGTTGTAAAAGTTTTCTGGTAGAGTTTTTTGGTTCTTCTAGGTATATTATCATGTCATCAGCAAATAGTGCTAATTTGAGCTCTTCTTTTCCTATCTGGATTCCTTTAATTTCTTTTGTCTGTCTAATTGCTCTGGCCAGAGTTTCTAGATGAAAAAGGGAATATCACAACAAATATCTCAGATATACAGAAGATAATTAGAAATTACTTGAACTCTAATAAAATAGAAAATATTGAAAGCATTGACAGATGTCTAGAGTCGTATGATTTGCCTAAACTGGAACTGGAGGATATACACAATTTAAACAGATTGATTACAAGCAAAGAAATAGAAGACGTCATCAAAAAGCTACCAACACGGAAAAGTCCAGGACCTGATGGGTTTACAGCCGACTTCTACAAGACTTTCAAAGAAGAACTAATACCAATGCTCTTCAAACTATTTCGAGAAATAGAAAAAGAGGGAGCTCTTCCAGACTCTTTCTATGGGGCCAATATTACATTAATTCCAAAGCCAGGCAAAGACACATACAAAAAAGAAAACTTCAGGCCAATATCTTTAATGAACATAGATGCAAAAATCCTCAACAAAATCCTGGCAAATTGGATACAACAACATATCAAAAAGATAGTGCATCACGATCAAGTGGGGTTTATTCCAGGGATGCAAGGCTGGTTCAACATTCAGAAATCAATAAACATAAATATCATATGATCATCTCAATAGATGCTGAAAAAGCACTTGACAAAATACAACACCCCTTTATGTTCAAAACAGTGGAAAAACTAGGAATATCAGGAACATATCTCAACATTATGAAAGCTATTTATGCAAGGCCCCGAGCTAACATTATCTTAAATGGAGAAAAATTGAAACCATTCCCTCTAAAAACTGGAACAAGACAGGGATGCCCCCTTACACCACTGGTATTTAGCAATTTTTCTTGTATGTGCCATTACATCATTTGAGAAAGAAATGATAATGGACACAGTTAATGCATGAGTGGTACACATTGAACTGTCTGAGGTCAAATTCTGTTTCTGCCACTTCTTGCCTACATGACCAGTAGCAAGTGACTTCATTTGTGTGACTCTCAACTGTAAATTTAAATTAGCATAGTATCTATCTTGTGAGGTGGCGGTAAAAATTAAACAATGTGTACCAACTGCTTAACCCAGTGTTGAGGACAAAATGAGTAATAAATGTAAGTGATTATTATTATTATGTTATGAAGTATTTTACTCCAAACTTCCAGTATTTGTTTTCCATTCAAAACAGAAAAGTTCTTATATCCATTACAATTTTGAGATTTTTTTCTGGCTTAGGACAAAAAAATTGAGGTAAGAAGAGACTTTGATGGAATACTTTGTAATGTAGTTAAAAGATACTAAAGAAGCAAGTAGAGTTGATTGGTGAACTTGAGTATTAATTGGATGGTGTGGATGACTTCCAGTATTTCTTCTTAGCCCCTAGGCTAGAAGGGAAAATTTGAGAAATCTTCAACATGATTGTGAATATACCAACATTGTTTTACACTGTGTGCCTTTGAGCTCCATATGAAATTAAAATCATTCAGGGAATGTCATTCCCCAAGAGTCTGTAACTGTGGAGACTACTGGAAAAGAAAATGAAATCTTCAGAGCATGGATAAAAGAGGAAAAATTATTCATACAGCTCATGACCTGTTAATCAACTTGATTTACAAATACATAGAGAAACAAGTGGCAAATAGTAACTACCAAGAATTAGTTGATAAAAACTAACATTATGGGTAGATTAGGAAGACATTTTTATTGAAGAAAAACAATTGTGTGACAGCTTTATGATCAAGATAAATGAATTCCATAATTTTGATAACCAAATCAAGAATTTGACTTAGATGCTAGACACAAATACACATATACACAAACCCAGTCACAATGTTAGAGATCTTACAATATCAACAACCTTTCAATAAATGTGACAAAATGGACTGCTGTGTAAGTGGGAATTGAATATTTCTGGGAACTGATTCTAATTCTGATCTTAACCCAATTTTACATATATAAGCAAGAACCACTCTAGGAAGAAAATTAAGAAGGCTATCTGAAATAGATGTTAGAATCTCTCAGAGTACTTTTACAGAGAAAAATGTATGTTACCAACATGGGTTTCAGGTTTTTACTGTCAAGCGAAAGCCATGTTGATGGCAATACCACCAATTTTCAGTGATTCAAGCCAAAATTCTTGGGATAATCTCATTTTCTTTCTTGCATATTCCATATCTAATTCTTCAGGAAATTCTCTGTGTATCACTGTGTTAGCTTTTTGTCATTGTGACAAAATAACTGAGAATAAAAACTCATAGGGGGAAAAGATTTATTTTGGC
Organism: Tamias sibiricus; assembly: GCA_025594165.1. NCBI lineage: Eukaryota > Metazoa > Chordata > Mammalia > Rodentia > Sciuridae > Tamias > Tamias sibiricus. The sequence continues at coordinate 6,126,974 of CM046661.1, read as the reverse complement.
TCATGGTTTCAGAGGTTGCTATTCATGGTGAGCTAGCTTGATTGCTTTGGGCGTGAGGTGAGGCAAAACATCATGGCAGAACAGAGACAGATTATTCATTGATGAGATCAGAGCCTTCATGATCCAATGACTTCTGAAAAGTCCCACCTCTGAGGTTGCTTCATTGGGGAACACACTTTCAAAACATGAGCATTTGGAGACATTCCAGATGCAAGTTATCACAACCACTTTCAAAATCTATATCCATTACAGTCATGCTGGATTAAAATCATTATCACCTTCTGCCTCAGTTTCCTATCTCAATAAAATAAGTAGGTTAGTATTTTCAAATTTTAGGTAAAGTCATGTCACTTGTTTTTCTCAACACCCTCCAAATGCTTCCTTATCCCATAAAACCAAACTATGTAAAGTGATCGATAGAGGGATTAACCAGCTCATACCATCACACTACTCCCCTTAACTCTCCAAATCTACTTTGACTATTTTCCTACTCACTTATTCCTACCAAGACTAGTCATCTTCTAGTTCTTCAAGCATACCAACTATAACCCTGCTTTATGTTCTTTGTACTAGCTGTTCTCTTTGTCTTGAACACTGTTTTCCCAAATATCCAGTTGGTTAGTTCTCTCACATTCATCAAATATTAACTCAGTCAGCTTCAGCTTCTTAAGGTTTTCCCATAATTAGATTTAAAAACAACTCCCCAATCCTATATTTTAATTAGTGTATTCATATTTCTTTTTTTTTTTAACTTTCAAGCATGATTTATCATTTACTTATAAATAACTAACTGGTCTATTTTTGTCTGTTGTAATTCACTTCCCATCCCCACATCCTGTGTCTATGACAAAGAGGGGTTTTGTTCACTAGTATGTCCCACACCCTTAGAAAAGTATATGGTATATATTCTTGTGTAGACTAATGAGATTCAGTTATGATTTTTTCTATATTAACCAATGCCTTGTATTCTAGTTACTGTAGTTCATAAATGTGCTATATCTTACACTGAGCAACTGATCCTATTTATTGGTATTAGCACTTGATGAGAGGTGATAAAGACAACACTGCCCTTACTCCAATTTTTGGAAGATCATTATAATTCATTTTTTAAATTTTTATAGGTTCTTTTAAGTTATACATAATGATAGGATTCATTTTGACATAGTTTTAAAAGCATGGGATATTATTTGTCTAATTCAGTCACCAGTATTCTCCCTTTTCCTCTCCTCCTCCCAATCTGTGACTCCTTTCCTCTACTCTACTGATCTTTGTGCTATTTATTTGCACTTTTTTAAAAAAATTAATGTCTTGTGGGTATACATGATGGTGAGACATTCACTGTGATATATTCATATAGGTACATAGGAAAGGTAGGTCAGATCCATTCCACTGTCTTTTCCTATCCCATCTCTCCTCCCTCCCCTTCATCTTCTCCACTGAACTTTCTTGTTTGTTTTTTGTGTTTGTTTGTTTTAGCCACCCTCCCCTTATTTTGGATTAACTTCCACATATTAGAGAAAACATTTGACCTTGGTCTTTTTTCATTAGTTATAGTTCATGGAACCTCCTTTCAAATATATTTATCTAAAGAAGATTATAAAACTCAAAGATATTCTAGGCTTTGTTCCTTTTTAGGAACAAAGTTAAATAAATACATCACTAATGGATAAAATATGAATTGGGTAAAGCATTGCTTTTATAAAAATAAAATGAGTTATTGGATAAAAATGTGAATAAGAAAAATTGGAAAAGAAATTACCAAAAATTTCTTAAAATCTTATGAATTGCTTGAAGAAAATTTAAGATCTTTTTCTATTTTAAAGAATCTGAAATTTGTTATTTTAGATAATGCTTTATAGATATAAGATTTTTCAAGTATAAAGGATTACTATGGTCAATAAAAACTGAATAGCTTTGACTTTATCTCAAAAGATTGGTGAATGCATGTATAACTACATGTTTATGTCTGTTTCAATAAAGGCATTCACATACAATTTGAGAATAATTCTCATATGTACATTTTTTTCCTTAATAATGTAAGAGCTAATTTGAAAACATGGTGCTCATTTTCTCTTACATATTTTCTTGAAACAGGAAAGTAGTTCTTTATTTCCTTGTGTTTTCTAGAAATAAGGACATCATCTTTTCCTTTCATACACAATTATCAAAATTGGAATAAACTTTAAATATCAAGAGGTTAACATCATTACCGACTTTTATTTATTTAATTTGCAGACATTAGTATGATTTTGCTTGCTTTCTTAGTGATGTCACCTACAGAGAAAGAAAGTTTTAGATTGTACATTACTTTGAACATCTGGTAATTGGTAGCTACTAGTATTCTCTACTCTGTGCAATTGCTATTTTTCCTTTTGTACTTAAGCAATTTATAGAAAGATACTTTAAGAATATATAAATATACCCCTACCACACAACAAATAACAAGTCTGATCTTTTAATTATGCCCAGTAATTATTCAAATATTTCATTAAAATTATGATTGTGTTGTTTTGACTGTACACTAATAAAACTGTAATCATGATTACATCTAAAATTATTCAGGTTGGGAACTTTAAAACTTCTTCTCAGTCATTATCTCAAGGACGAAGGATGTTGATTTGTTCCACTACTGGTAGTGTTAATTTTGATCCTTTGGTTAAGGATTCTGAATATTCTAAATAGAGAAAATATATTGAGAGATGTGGCAAATTCTAAGACTGGAAGAAAAAAATACAATCTAAATCTATGACTGCTCTTATTTTACTTTGTGATTTTATTTTCTTTTTAACTATAAATTATAAATATTTTCTAGATGTAGTTATGACTATAATCAATAGTACACAAGTGATCAAAACAACATAATTATATTGAAATGTTGATGAATTATTATAAAACACCAAGTACCATTTAATTGGACAAACTCTCTAAATTAAAATATACTTAAAAATATTTAGCATGTAGGGCCACACAGGCACGCAAAAGGCAGCCACAATGGCACTGTCATGCTCCCTGAACAGAGACAATTCTGGAGTACAAGACAAAAATACCACTTAGAAGATATAAGAGAGGAACTAGAGTCAAGAAGGAAAATAAAAATCTTTGCTTTCACTTTTTGGAGGTCAGTTCATCAGCAACCAGGAAATTTAAGATTAAGTCTCCATTTTGGATTCTTAATCTTCCCTCTGAAGATTTTGCAAAAAACTTAATGAAATGGACACTTTGTGCCAAGTGTATATTTGAACTATGGAGTCATGGAAGATCTCCTGAGGAGCTGTGCAGTTCTCTTAAAAATTACCCTGTGGAGAAGATAGTTTCATCTCTACATAGGCAATTATTAGTGGCTAAGATTTATTCATTTGATAAATTTATTTAGTTTGATTTTTAATTGTAATTGACTCACATTGCTACCAATAAACTTCATTGAGAAACTCTAAAATTTTTTTTAAAATGTAGTGTGTGTTCATCATGAAAATTTATTACTATAATCTGTGAAATTCAGCCTAAAGTATATAATTTTTAATAGATCAAAGATGCTTAAAAATATTATTCAGATAAATAATGGAAATAAAAATGGAGGAAGTTTTGTTATTGTCATGTTGTTTTAGTTACATGTAACTCAACATATATAATATATATATAATATATTATCACTGTCACTCAGCTAACCACTAATGAATATTTCTTCACTTTAATTGAAAGCCAAGAAATGAAAATATTTTGACCTTCCAAATGTATTTGTCACTGAAACATTAGAATAATTCCTTTTCTAAACAAGTATTAGTATCTCATTCTATTTGACATACTGAAATTTTCTATACCCCAGAGAAATGCACTGAAATGAAGTTTGAGGCGAGGAATGACATATTTTTCTTAGATGGATATCAGTAAACTAAATGCATGATTGAAGACATAAATAGTATGAATATACTTTGTATACAAACATTGCTATGTAAAAAAGTTCTCTATAGATGTACTGTGAATTGTAATGCATATATATATATATAATATATATATATTATAGTTATATATATAACTTCAAATAAAAAAAGCAAAGAGCAGTTGTGACAGAGCATTTTGGAATGATATATCTTTTTTTGTAAAAATGTGAAGCGCAATTTTGACAGAGAATTTGGAAGGGTCACATTTTAATAATTACACATGAAAGTAAAGATCTGGACTTTTTTTTTTTTTTTTTTTTTTTGGCAATGCAGGGGTGTCCTAGTGATTGAACCCAAGGCCTCTGGCATGCTAAGCAAGTTCTCTAAAACTGAGTCAAATCCCTAGTCATGGACTTTGGTTATCTTTAAGTGATTCTTGACAACACAACCTTTGGAAAGTCTCAAAGTATCACCAGAATGGCAGGTACTTGGGTCAGCAAACTATTAAACTAGTTCTTATCTAAGGTCCTTTCTGAAGTATCACATTTTATGAAACATAAACTGTAGGAAGTTTGGTACAGTCAAACTTTTCCTAGCCATTATTAGTTGACAAGTCACTGAGGTTTATTATAATAGTAAACAGTTACTCACTTTAATAAATGAGGTAACAATATTTCATTTTTATTGTTGATAAAAGTTAATAAAATCATCATTAAAATATTTTTTTACTTTAAAAGGAAACACTCTGAGAGTTTCCAAATAGGAAGACATTGAATTAGAGATTGGAACTAATTAGCTGTGATGGAGCTCTGCTGGAACATAAATGCTGCCGAAAAGTTAGTTATCAACATCAGTAGTAGTTAGTAGTATTGCTATTTTGTATTATTTAGAAGTTTAGAAATCATTTTAAATAGCAAAAATTAGAAATTTTAACCATTAATGATTGAAAAATTTTAACTATAAATGACTTTATGCTTTCTATAAGTTGATTTAGATTGCAAACCTAGAAATAAGGAGATAAGACTTTAAAATATTTTCTGGATTATATTAGAAGAAAATATCAATTTAATAGAGACTATTATTTTTAAAATATATCCCTAGATAATAGTTATGTACAAAAACTTGCTTTTATAATTGTAAAATATAAATTACATTAAGTAAATAAGAAATATGCTTAGCCAGGCGTGGTGGTGCACGCTTGTAATCCCAGCACTTGGGAGGCTGAGGCAGGAGGATCGCAAGTTCAAAGCCAGCCTCAGCAATGGTGAGGCACTTAGTAACTCAGTGAGACCCTGTCTCTAATAAAATAAAAAAAAAAAAAAAAAAAAAAAAAAAGGGGCTGGGGATGTGGCCCAGTGGTCGAGTGTCCCCGAGTTCAATACCCAGCACCAAAAAAAAAAAAAAAAAAAAAAGAAAAAGAAAAAGAAAGAAAAAAAGGAAATATAATTTTTTGTTGTTAAGAAAACAATTTCTGTTGGAATCAATTAAAATGGGCATACATTAACTAATCATGATAATGAAATAAAATGAGCCTCTTATCTGAAGTGGTCACATTGTGACTCTAGCAGGTAATCTGCATTGCAGTTTGAATATTTTAAGTTTCTGTTAAAAGTAAGAACATCTTATCTCAAAACTGTTTATCTCCTGCTTTATAAAAAATAGTAGTAATAGTGAAGTTAGCCCTTTATATTTTTCTTACTTACCATGTAAGTCTTATGCAGATTTTGTGCTTGTCTTACCTGAAGATACCTATAAAGAACTAGAGAAAATATGTATGAGCACCATACATTCTTGTTTTCAAGAGGTAGGACTGTTCATATTACCTAAAGTGACCCACAGATTTAATACAATCCCTATCAAAATTTCAATGAAATTTTCCACAGAAATAGAAAAAAGAATTCTAAAATTTATATGGAACCATAAAGACACTAAGTAGCCAAAACAATCTTGAGGAAGAAAAACAAAGCAGGAGGCATCATGCTTATTGATCTCAAATTATATAATAAGGCAATAGTAATCAGATACTACAGTACTGGAATAAAAACCAACATATAGACAAGTGGAACAGAATAGAGAGCCCCCAAATACATACAAGCATATATAATTAATTAATTTTGACAAAAAATCACAATGGAGCAAGGATGGTCCTTTTGACAAATGGTGTCAGAAAACTGGATATCCATAAGCAGAAGAATGAGACTGGATCCTTACCTTTCATTATAGATAAAATAACTCAAAATTGATTAAAGACATAAAAGTAAGATCTAATAATAAAATTCAAGAAAGAGTCAAAAAGATCTTTAATATTTGTGTTAACAAGGAATTTTTTTTTCACATATCATCAAAAGCACAGGCAACAAAAACAAACAAGTTACACTACATCCAAATAAGAAGCTTCTAAACAGCAAAGGAATAGTCAACAAAAATGAAAAGACATTCAATGAATTGGAATAAAATATTTGTAAACCATATATCAGATAAGAGGTTAATATCCAAAATATGTAAGTAACTAACAAACTCAATAGCAAAAGAAGCAAAATCATCACTAGACATATTTCCAGAGAAAACTATAAAAATAACCAACAGTTACAAGAAGAATTGCTCAACATCACTAAGCATAAGGGAAATGCAAATCAAAACTACAATGAACTATTACTTCATACAGAGTAGAATGGATATTATATTATTATGTTATGTGAAGTGAAATAAGTCATACTCAAAAGAAAAATACTACATCATAATATCTCCCCTTCTCTTTCTCTCTGTCTCTGTCTCTCTGTCTCTGTCTCTGTCTCTGTCTCTCTCTCTCTCTCTCTCTCTCTCTCTCACACACACACACACACACACACACACACACACACAATGACTCAAATACATAGCAGAAATGGTAGGGTTTGAGGTGGGGGAAATGAACAGATGGTTGTAAAATGGTACCTGATTTCAGTTGTGTAGAACTAGATATCTACTATACAGTATGACTACTCTAGTTAATAGTATTATATTGCACAATGAATATTTGCTAATACATTAGACTTCAGGTACTTTATCATGAACAAATGATGAGGTATGAGATGATGGCATGATAATTTGCTTTATTATTTATATATCTATATGTTTATCTTTCTTTCTGTATATGAAATTCTATATTATATATAATATAAATATATACATATGTAAAATGTTATACTCCTTAAATGTATGCAAGTTAAAACAGATAATTGGTAATGCACAAATCTAACCAGTGCTTGTAAGTACACTTACTACCTCACAAGTTATCAAGAGTCCACAAGAATAAAATAATGACTAAGAGCAAACATCTTAATTTGTGTAGGAATGACACAACCAACTTCTTCCCATTTCTCCATTGTTTCTATTATAGTTTATTCCAGTGATGGGATGTTAATGAACTGAGAAGTGGGATACAATTATAAAATTTTTGAATTTTACTCAATTTTATTCAAGGGTTTACTTACCTGAAATTTTGTGAAAATCTAGTCTTGGAGTTATCCTTCAGCTCAAATTATATTATTTACTCTTATGAGGACAATAAAAGTACCTAAAATTTATGTCTGGGCACTATCAAATTATGTGTTCTAGTATGAGGTAGGTGGGGTTCATGTTTCTAATCTCTTTTTATGATTGTTTTATAATACCTCATGCTTTGAGGCATCTGTTAAGTCACTTAAGGTATCTGAGTTGTTTGTTTGTTTGTTTGTTTATTGGTTATTTTGACAAAATATATGACAAGGAACAAATTAGAAGAAGAAAAGTTTAATTTGGGCTCACAGTTTTAGAGGTTTAGTTTATGGTCAACTAACTCCAATGCTCTAGATTTGAGGTAAGGCAGAGCATCACAGAAGAAGTGCATAGCAAAGGAAAGATGCTCAGCTTATGGAGGCCAAGAAGCAGAAAGTGAGGATCCAGGGACAGTATATAGTCCAAGGGTATGTCCCAAGTGACAAACTTCCTTCAGTCTTGTTTGTTAAAGGTCCACAAAATATTTTACCCCTGACCTCCTAAAGTTCACGCCCATCTCACAATGCAAAATGCATTCAGTACATCTGCAAGAGTCCCCATAATCTTAATAGAGCACTGCTCCAATGCATAAGTCAAAAGTCTCATCTGAGAATATTTATGATCCAAAAAGGAAGAACAGGAGCATAGAAAGAAGAAATGGAAACACAGCAAGATAAAAATCCAGCTGGGCAAGCAAGTCCTATATGTCCATATTGAGCATCTGGGGCGCTTGGTAGTGAGATTTGATCACCAAAGGGTTTGAGTAGCTCTGCCAGGTGGGCATCTCACAGGGCCTCTCTCTTATACAGGCTCTGAGTGCTCTCTGAAGCTTACCTCAGCAGATATTCCTCATTCCTATCTTTTTTTAATTAATTTATTTTTTGACCCATGGACTCTCTAATCCAGTTTGACTTCTTTCTCATAGTTAAACAGCATCATGATACCAAAAGCAACTGGTAAGGGCAGAAAATCAATTGGAATGTGACCATATCTTTTGTAGAGGACAGGAATGAAGTATTCCATAATTTGAATGTATCAAAAACTAGATAATAAGCATAAGATGATATTCTATTTAAATCCAACTCTGTTACCGAAAAAGGACTATCCTCTAGAAATTGGGATTTAATGGGAAACAGTGTCCATCAAACTACCCTCCTATTGTAGATATGAGGAAGTGAACATGAACAACATGTACACACATGCGTGTGTGTGCACGTGCACACACACACACACACACACCCTTATCTATTGAATGAACAAAGGCAAATATCAGCATTGTAACTAGAATGAAAAGGATTGTCAACATGAAGAACAAGCAACTCCTGAGAAGGAGAGGGATCAAAAAATATTTAGATGTTTTGTTTTCTAGATATTGTGGCCTTTAATGAAACATGAACAAATATGGGAAGAAAGCAAGATGATATAATATTAAGAGCTTGGATTAGGGGCTTTGTGAAAACAGAAAAATTCATAGAACATTGAAAATACAATAGCATAATTAAAATATATATGTTATAGGAAATAAAGAAGATAGTTGACAATACAGAAAAAATCAGTATATTAAAGTATGGTAAATCTGAGACTATCTATCAAAGTACTGAAGACAAGGGAAAAAGGCTTATGGGGGCAAAGATAATAAAACAACCTAAGAAATAGAGCTCTTTCCTATGTATGAATCACAATAAAGTGTATAAAACAAGTAACTGAATCTGTATTGGACTAATATAATAATTTATTTTCAGGGGTAGTAAATAAATTGTAATTTGAACATGTCTTTTCTAAAGTATGGGAATGAATTTTAATTTTCAAAGTATCCCATAATTGGGAAAAAAATTAAAAATCATTGTATTTGGGGAAATAAATAATGAAAATAGATTCATGCATAATATGTGAAAACATGTTAAATACAAGAGAAAATATTCTGAGAAAAAAACTCATAACAATAAAACATTAGGTAACCTGTAATCCAAATAAATGAAATTACACTGGCCCCAGATTTATTTTCTGCAAGAGGTAACAATGGATATAGGATGATGAATTGTTGCAAGACAATGTTTATGACCCTAAAGTTCTTTCAATCAATCTGTCTGCTGTGGGCAAGAATGATAAAACATTTTAGATCTGCCATGTTTAGAAAATATATACCCACACATAATGTCCAACATTGTTTCAGAAAGTAGAATCATAAGAGACTAAGAAATATATGGGAATGTAGTGCAGTGTTGAAGGCGAGGGTAGAAAAAAGTGTGTGTCAGCAGGACTATGAGGCAAGTCCATTTGTAATCAGCAAAACTGGCCATGAAAGGAAATGCTGAGTTATTATTTAGGAGAATTTGTGGTTGAAGATTTTACTTCTGGCCATGTTTTTCTTCCTTTCCCAGTCCTCGGGTCCCTGGCTACTGTCTCTAGGGTTAGCAAGGAAAGGAGAAAGTAAGCATGAAGAGGAAGTAAGTTTTGAAGGAATGAGGAAATGGAGTCAATGTGAGGACTCTGACCTCTTCCTAAACAGTACAAGGAAGTAAGAGTGTGAAACTCTGATTTACAGCAATGAAAATGAGGATTTTAGTGTCTTCAGGAAGGCTCATATGATTCAGAAGGCTATGATTTGGAGTTAATGAAGTATTCATTTTTCTGAGTCAGGGTTTGCTCTTAAGATGATGCTGTGGAAAAAGATTTGTTTGACCTTTCTTGACTGTTGCCAGTCCTTACACAAACATGGGGCATGTAAAAAGGATGGAAACTAAAGTTGTGCCTGATTCAAAACTGCAGGTTTCAAGCTCTGTCACATATGAAGGCAAAACTTTAAAAAATATTCAAATATGAGAGAGGAAGCCCAACAAGATATCAAATTATTTCCTAATAGTTACTCCTTCAACTATATGCTTTTATTTTAAATATGGAAAGTTTCCCACAATTGAATTTGAACCCCATGATTTGGTGGCACCCTAATTGTATGATTTTTCTGTTAAGTAACGCTTCAGGAGGTTGTAGCCATGCTGTCTAGCCTGATCTAAGTAACCCTGTGTGGATGATTGAGCGAATCAGTGAGAACACATTTATATCTCTTCCTTGATTAGTATCAGTGAAATTCACAAATCATTATTGAATGTCTATTGCTGATTCATAACTCTCCTCTCTCCAGGATTCCCTTATTCATTTCCCAGGCTCTCCAGATGTTAGTCTCTTATGTTTCTTATTTGAAGCACTCTGTCCTTTTTTTACACCACTTACCTCTTCTTGCTCTCCAATAAGTAATACTCCTGTTATATTATTACACATCTTGAATGTACACTTATTTTTCTCTTACTTCACTCTCTTAGGACTACAAAACCTTGACTTACTAGAGAAGGTAAACTGTTACCTGTCTCTACCTTCTGTGTCTCAATGAGAGAGGTAGCAATCAGTTGGCTTCTTCTTAGATGTATGTCCCTTTGTTTTATTCCTGCTTTGAAAAAAATGATGTTAAGGTTAAATGAGATAATAATTAAAAAGGGAGACAGCAGAATATCCATAAGAATAAAGCCTCATTGCTTCCATATCTTCACTACTATAGACGCAGTATCTTGCAATGGTAGATTTAAAACAAACATTTTGTGGACATAATGAATACATATAAAATTATGAATATAAACATATATAATATGCATATACATAATATTATGTTAAATGTTTGGTGGAGTAATGAATTTTTGAAACCATTCATGACTTATAATATGTAAATTGAACACTGAAATTTCACATGTAGTTTATAAAAAATACATTGTGTTTGACTTGTGGTCTAACACGTAAAAAGTTTACAAGTCATCTCTCCTCTTTTTACAACAATAGAAAAGCTGAAAATCAACAACTCCTCTTCTAGTCATCAGAAAAATGAGGTCAAAATGCATACTGCTGACCTAAACCTTAGAAAATGACAGGCAAATACAGAGAATCACAATTTATCAGAAACAGAAGTTAAGGTGCAAAAGCCAGCTGCTGGAGACAATATTGATAAAAAATACTATAAACTGTAGTTGATAAAATACTGAAAGCTCAGTGTAGACTAGCTTGATACTTAAAAAGTCTGAGGGGAATCTCCATACTGCTTTCCAGATTGGTTGCACCAATTTGCAGTCCCACTAGCAATGTCTGTGTGTGCTTTTTCCTCCACATCCTTGCCAACATTTATTGTTGCTTGTACTCTTGATAACTGCCATTCGAACTGGAGTGAGATGAAATCTTAGTTTTGATTTGCACTTCTCTAATTACTAGAGATGCTGAACATTTTTTCATATATTTATTGATCAATTGTATATCTTCTTCTGAAAAGTGTCTGTTCATTTATTGATTGGGTTGTTTGGGTTTTTTTTTTTTTGTTTGTTTGTTTGGTGTTAAATTTTTTTAGTTCTTTATATATCCTGGAGATTAGTGCTCCATCTAATTGGACCTAAGGTAGTAGGTGAATAGGAATTAAGAAGGTAAAAAAAAATAAATTAATAAAGGGAAGGGAGAGGAGGGAAATGGGAGGACCAAGTAATGAAATGGAACAAATTGTGTTATATATGTGTATGAATATGTGACAGTGAACCCCACTATTATGCATAATTATAATGCACTAATAAAATATAATTTAAAGCAAAACAAAACAAAAAGTGTGAGGGGGCCAGTCTTAATGAGGTTCCACCTTTCTTGAGTTTTAACTTAAGAAGCCCTATTATGTTCTCTCTCTGAAAATCAGAGAAATTTCCTTTAATGTAGCCACTGGGGCTGAGGAGGAGAATAACAACTTTCAATATCTGCACAAAACTCTCTGATCTTAAAAATATATACTCTTTTCAAGAGAAACTACATTACCTGACCCTGGTCTATTAGGGCTTTACCAAAACCTAACTGACCTGGCAAAAGATAAGTAACAATCTCCAGCCATCTCTAGCCTTTGATGTGAGGGAAAGCACATTAAAAGACTAAGACATAATACTAGCTCTATGAAAATTTTTCCCACACTTTGAGTTTGCCATCACGTTAGTGGAATTCCTCTATAAAAATTGGAAATTTCAGCTGAAAGAACTGCAAGCTTTGCACCCCAATTTGATGTGAGACTATCTAAGAAAATCCAAAAGCAACAGAGGAATCAATAATAAGGACATCAGGGGGAAAATCTTATCCATAACACCTTACTGTAGCAAAACAAATACATGTCAACTCTTAGACAAACAAGTGTAGGACTTCATACTACAAACTTATTTACTTATTTCTTTCAGTTTCTTTTCCCTAATACATCCTATCCAGACAAAAATTTATAAGCCATACTGTAGGGTAAAAGCCTCAGGAATTAAACTAGACTCAATTAGTTTCAGAATTATTTGAGAACTTAAAATAACTGTGAACGCCATGTAAAGGCTCTAATACAAAGTAGATAATAGTCAAGAACAGACATGTAATAAAGAATAGATGGCAACTCTAAGAAAGAATTAACATGTACTATTAAAAAAATTTAAATGGTAACAGAAATTAAAAATTCTTTTAATGGGACTATTAGTAGATGAGACATGGCTAAGGAATCATTGAGCTTGAAGGTATGTTAATAGAATTTTCAAAACTTTAAAGCAAAGTTAAAAAGAGTGAAAAGGATAGAGCATAAATCAAAGACTATCTAATTAAATGGAGATATATCCCATGTACATGAATAGGAAGATTCAACATCATAAAAATGTCAGTTATTACAAATTTTGTAATTTCAAAGCAATCCCAAACATCATCTCAGTAAGTTACTTGTATGTATCAACAAAATAATTTCAAAATTTTTATGTAAAAGCAAGAAGACCAAAAAAAGCAATCTAATATTAATGAAGGAGAGCAAAGTTGGGAGACAGACACCACACAACTTCAAAATTTGTTATGAAGGTACATTCAACAATGTGATATGGTATTAATTATTACAATGAATTTAAGATAGTAAATAACAGTGCATGGTATTAATTGTAATGATGAATTTGTTAATATAACAATTAGTGGAGATATAAATTCATTGTTACATTAGTATAACAAATTTATTGTTATAATTAATACCACACACTATTTACTATTTCAATTCATTGTTATAATATATATTACATAATTGTATATAATCACATTACATGTATATTTATATGTAATTATATGTATATATGTATTGTATAATAAATTCAAAGTTGTAAAAATACTGAAACTGTATAACAGTAGTGTCCACATTTCACTGGAATTTAATATAAGTAAGAATTAGATCTTGATAAGATTTATATAGCAAGTCATAGAAAAAATAATCAATAAAATTACTCAAATCTTTTGAAAATTTAAAGATTATAACCATATATTGGAAGCTATCTATTAATAAATAATAAAGGATAAGCAAAGGAAAAAATGACATGCAATATATACAAAAAACAAAATGCAGATGTAAATACCATTATGTCAATAATAACATAAAATTAGAATGAATTAAACAATCCACCTAGAAAACATTTGACCATTACAGATCCCCAAAATACAGAAAACCAATGTAAAATTGACAAATGAGATTATATCAAACTAAGAAGCTTTTGCATAGCAAAGAAAACAATCAATAGAGGGAGGATAGAACCTACAGAATGGGATATAATATTTGTAAACAGTTCATCTGACAGAGGGTTGGTGTCCAGAATATATAAGGAACTCAAAATATTTAACAACAAAAAAATTTAGCCAATTAAAAATGGGCAATGATTCAGAGACAGTTCTCAAAGAAGGAATATGAATGGCCAATAAATATGCAATAAAAAATCCAGTGGTTTTAGCCATTAGGAAAATGTAAATCAAAACTATAATATTATGCCATCTCACTGCAATTAGAATAACTATTCTCTAAATAAGTAAGTGAATAAATAACAAATGCAGAGTGAGTATGTAGATAAAATGAATCTTTATATACTGTTGGTGAGAATGTAAATTAGTATGGACATTAAGAAAAAGAGTATGGAAATTCTTCAAAAATCTAAAAATAAATCCAGTTATTTCAATTATGGGTATATACCTAAAGGAAATTATATCAGCATATTGAAGAAATATCTGCATCCCCTTGTGTACGTGGTACTACTAACAATAGTTAAGACACAGGAAATGTGGTATGTATATACAATGAAGTATTTTTTAATTTAATCTAATTTGTTATACATGCTTGCAGAGTGCAATTCCTTTCATATTACATATAAAGAGCACAGTTTTCCAAGTCACTGGTTTTACACAAAGTATTTTCACACCATTTGAGTTTTTATACATGCACTTAGTGTATTGATGTCAAACTCATTCTACCATTATTCCTATCCCCTAGCCCCCTCCCCTTCCTCTCCTTTGTTCTAATTAACATTCCTTCATTTCTCTTATCCCCCCCTCCCTTGCCACTATAATTCAGTATCATCATAGCAAAGGAATCAATCCACCTTTGGTCTTTTGGGAGTGGCTGACTTCACTTAGCATTATTTTCTCCAACTCCATCCATTTACCTGCAAATCCCATGATTTTATTCTCTTTAAGTAGTATTAATCTGTTGCTGCCTGCAGCTGCTGCCGCCTGCAGCAATGATACCACGGGAAAGAATTCAGAGGCAGATTAGGAATGAGTAGGTTCTTTATTCTGATTTCTCTTCTGACTTCTCTCTCCAACTCCAACAACCATCCCCCAACTCCAACTCTACCTGGTTAAATACTCTTCACCTTAACAAGTATACACGTGTCACAAGCTCAACTTACAGGTGCGTCACACAGTGTTCACGGGCACAGAAAGATTCTTAGTTGATTACAATAAGGTCAGGAGAAAACAATTAAACGCCTCCTTTTTTGCTCTCAGCCAGCCTCCATCTTAGCTACCTCCTCATTAAGGCTCTTACATTAATCCATAAAGAAGAATGAAATTCTGACATTTGCAGCAAAATGGATGGACATGGAATATAGCATGCTCAATGAAATAAGCCAGACACCAAAAGACAAGTAGTGCATATTCTTTTTCATATGTGGAAGCTAAAAAAAAGGTCAACCTGAAGGTAGACTATTATATTAGAGATTGGAAAACAGTGTGTGGAGTAGGAGGAGGTAAAAAGAGAGGTTGGATTTGATAAGTGCATGTTTTATCCATGGATAAAACATTACACTGAGCCCATTAATGTGTGATAAGTGTGTGTTTTCAAGGGCATTTAAATAAGTAATCAAAAAATAGAGAAAATATAAATTCCACCTTTAAAAACATTGTTTATGTAAGATTGCTATTAATTTTTATTGAAAATTATCAGAATGAGCCAGGCACATTCCTGTAAGGATTGTGAATTCAAACCCAGCCTCAGCAATGGCAAGGCACTTAGCAACTCAGTGAGACCCTGTCTCTAATAAAATACAAAAAAAGGGATGGGGATGTGGCCCAGTGGTCACGTGCCCTTGAGTTCAATCCCTGGTACAAAAAAAAAAAAAAAAAAAATTGTCAGAATACACCAGTCACATCCGTGGATTTGTGGATCTTGGATATTCTTCACATAAAATTTTAAAATGAATTAAATGTCTTTACTTTTTATAGGTCTATTAAAATATTCTATTATTTCCTGAAAAAATAAATGCACAATATTGGGAGTCATCAGGAAAATATGTAAATCTCAAAGAGATCATCTCATCCCTGTCAGAATGGTATTATCAAAAAAGCAAGATTAGGCTGGGCGCAGTGGCAGTGGTGCACTCCTATAATCCCAGCAGCCCAAAGGCTGAGATAGGAGGATCTAGAGTTCAAAGTCAGTTTCAACAACTGCAAGGCACTAAGTAACTCAGTGACACCCTGTCTCTAAATAAAATACAAAATAGGGCTGGGGATGTGACTCAATGGTTGAGCACTCCTGCATTCAATCCCCGGTAACCCCCAAAAAAAAGCAAGATTAGAAATACTGCTGAGGATTTGCCCAAACCCATAGAATGTACTACACCAACAGTGAACTCTATAGTGGGCTTTGGACAATACCGATGTATCACTGTAGGTCTATTGTAACAAATTACCACTGTGGTGCAAAATGTTGAAAGTAGGGAAGGCTGGAGGTAAGGAATGGGGGTATGTGGGAACTCTGTGTACTCTTTGATCTGTTTTACTGTGAACTGAATTTTTTTTTTCAAAAAATACAATTTATTAATTATAAAAACCAGAAATACTGCTAAGGATGCACAATAAAGGGAAAACTGATACACTGTAGGTGAGAACATAAATTGTACAACCATAAATTGTACAATGAATAACAGCATGGAGTTCCTCAAAAAGCTAATATTAGTACTACTATATAATTCAGTTGTCCCACTTCTGAGCATATCAAATAAATAGCTTCACTTTAATGTTTATTGTGGCATACTTCATAATAGCCAGGATATGAAATTAACTGAGTTGTCTTTGGCAGGTGAAATGGTAAAAAAACAAATGTGGTATGCATACATAATGATGTTTTTTTCATCTGTAAAATTCTGTCATCTGTGGCAAAATCAAGGGAACCAGACGAAATCTAGTGAAATAAGCCAGGTACAAAAAGACAAGTATTGCATGTTTCACTCATATGTGTATCTTTAAAAAGTTGATCTTAAAGAAGAGTGTGAATAGTGGTTACTGGAGGCTAGGAAAGATAGGGAAGAGGGACTATAGAGGGAGATTTGATAATTGTATCAAAATACAGGTAAGTAGGAGAAAAACATTTCAGTGTTTTACAGCATAATAGGACAACTACAATTTAAAACAACTTGTTTTTTTTTTTTTTATGAAGAACTAGAAAATAGAACTTCAAGCAATCCAAACACAAAGAAATGATAAGGAAATGGACACGCTAATTACCCATTGTGTACATTTGTTGAATTCAGAAAGTGTACCGCATAAATACATATACTTATTATATGTCAAGTAAAAACAAAAAGCTGGGCATAGTGGTCCATGCCTGTAATCCCAGCATCTCGGGAGATCACAAATTCAAAGCCAGCCTCAGAAATCTATCGAGGCCCTAAGCAACTCAATGAGACCCTGTCTCTAAATATAATACAAAAAGGGGTTAAGGATGTGGCTCAGTGGTCAAGTGCCCCTGAGTTCAATCCCCAGGGCCAAAAAAAAAAAAAAAAAAAAAAAAAAAAAAATTGGAAGAATATTTGCCACATATGCTTATGATCAGACCTGTTTTCCTTTGTAAAGTACCAAGACTATTTTTGATAAATTGGCTCTATGTTAACTTACTTAGGTCTGAAACTGTTCAAGGAATAGAAATTTCTCATCATCTTATATCTGTATTAAGGTGTGTTAGTCAGTTGTCTGCCACTGTGGAAAAAGTACCTGACCTAATCAACTTAAAAGGAAAAAATAAAATGTATCTTCATGGTTTAATAGATTTCAGCCCATGGTTCCTTGGCTTCAAAGTTTTTAAGCCTGGGGAAATAGGGTAGAGCAAAAATGGAGTGAAAAGCAAAGAAGGGAGAATCAGAGTCCCAATATCCCTTTCAAAGGCAGACTCTCAATTGCCTAACCTCTTTCCACTAGGCCCCATCCCCCAAGGTTCCAACACCTTCCAATGGCACACAGACTGGTGGTCAAGACTGGAGAAAAAGGGTATAAAAAGATATTTCATACCAAAAATAATCAAAAGAGTTATGTTATACAAAATTTACCTTAAGTCAAAATTTCTAACAGGACACTAAGAAAGATATTATAATAAAAGTATCAATACCTCACAAAAATGTTATTGTAAAATATGTATTTTTCAAACCTCAGAGCTATTAAAACATGAACAAATTTGGGGGACATTGTTTAGAAATAGCCATAAAATAAAAGTAGGACACTTCAATACCCCACTTTTTTATGCTTAACTTTTGGGGTATTCATCTTCCTATCTCACATTTACAAAAGAATAAAAAATGCAGAACCTGGTAACATTTTTTTCATTTCTCACAAAAGTGGTACCAATTTACTTTCCAGTCATGACATATCAGTATCTCTTTTTCCACTCTCTTACAAAGTGTGTCTGATCCATTTAAAGGAAAATTCCAAATTGGTAAGTTGCTTTCTTTTACATTCTTTTTCAATTATGAATAAAATTTAGCTTTTTTTGTTTGTAGCCACTAATATTTTCCTATAAAGTATATTTTCTACCTCTTACTCATCTTTCCTTAAAAGTATAGGCATCTTTTCTTGACTTGAGAACTCTTTGTTTAGTGATAATAACATTTTGTCTGCTTGTTTTCCAGCCTGCCATTTATCTTTCAATAAATATTTTGACTTTCAGAAAATGTTTTCATACTACTTTCTATGACAATCCCTCCTGTTTTTGTCTTTGGAAATTCTTATTTACTTTGAATTTATGTTTTAAATATATTTTGAGAATGTATTAATATTTCCTAGACCCAATATACATTATGTTGTCTTATAGGTTATTTTATGGTGTCATTTAAACATTTTTATTTGTTCTTTTTAGATATACATGACAGTAGAGAGTATTTTGACATATTACACATACATGGAGTGTATCTTATTTGAATTAGGATCCCATTCTTGTACATGATGTGGAGTTTCACTGTGATGTATTCATATATGAATATAAGAAAGTTATATCTGATTCATTCCACTGCCTTTACTGTTCTTATTCCCCATCCCTTCCCTCCTTTCCCCTTGGTCTAATCCACTGAATTTCTAAAGTTGAAAAACACTATAGACCAATGGGAGCTAACAGACATATACAGACACTCCACCCCAAAGCAGAAAAAAAAAATATATTTTCCTCAAGTGCACTTGGAACTTCTTTGCGGATAGAACATATTTTAGGACACAAAAAAGTCATCAAAATCAAGAAAATTGAAACTATACTATTATGGTTTAGATGTGGTATCCCCCAAAAGTTCACACGTGAGACAATGAAAGAAAGTTTGGAGGAGAAATGGTTGGGTTATAGACTTAACCTAATCAGTAAATTAATCCCTGATGGGATTAACTAAGTGGCAACTGGAGGCAAGGGTGAGGTGTGGCTGGAGGAAGTGGTTCATTGGGGATGTGGCTATGGGGTATATATTTTATATCTGACCAGTAGAGTCTCTCTCTCTCTGCTTCCTGATTATCCTGTGAGCTGGTTCCCTCTGCCACACTTTTCTGCCATTATGTCCTGCCTCACCTCAAGCCCCAAGGAGTGGAGCTGGCTGTCTATGGATTGAGACCTCTGAAACTGTGAGCCTCTACTGTGAGCCTCTGAATAAACCTTTCTTCCTGTATGATTATTCTAGTTGGGTCCTTTAGTCACAGCAGTGAAAAAGCTGACTAAAACATATACAAAGTACACTTCCAAACACAGCAAAAAGAAAACTGAAATCAGTAGTAAAAGGAAAACTGAAATATTGACAACTTGTGGGAATTAAGCAACATACTTTTATACAACAAAAGAGTCAAGGAAAATGTACAAGGGAATGTTGAGACTATGAAAACTAAAATACGACATACCAATATTTATGGATCCAACAAACTCTGTGCTAAAGAATAGGGTAGTTAATAACTACCTCAAGTAAGCACTATAACTTTGCATCCCAAGAACCTTTAAGTCTAGCAAAGAAAGGAAATAATAAAGATTATAGGAGACATAAATAAATGAGGAGAGCACTAGGAAAAAAATTAAAAACTGGAGAGTTAATATTTGAAAGAATTGACAAAATTGGCAAACCATTAGCCAGATAATCTAAGGAAAAAAGAGAATAATCAAATAATTAAAATCAGAAAAGAAAGAGGGGACACATCAAATCAAAATCACATGAATAGAAAAGATTCTGAGAGAATGCAATCAATAATTGTATAATATCAAACTGGATAATCTAAAAAAAAATGGATAAAATTCTTAGTACATACAACCTATCAAGACTGAATCATGCTCAACTCAACAGCACATATACTACAGTTGGAACAATACAGAGAAGTTTTGCATGACCCCTGCACAAGGATGGCATGCAAATTCACGAAACGTTCCATAAAAAAGAATGAATGATGAAAAAATAGTAAATAAGGAAACTGAATTCATGATCAAATATCTCCCAACAACAACAACAATGACTAGCTGGGCATGGTGGCACACACCTGTAATCCCAGCACTTGGGAGGCTGAGGCAGGAGGATAGAGAGTTCAAAGCCAGCCTCAGCAATGGCGAGGCACTTCGCAACTCCATGAGACCCTGTCTCTTAATAAAATACAAAAAAAGGCTGGGGATGTGGCCCAGTGGTTGAGTGCCCCTGAGTTCAATCCCTGGTAAAAAAAAAAAAAAAAAAAAAAAAAAAAAAGAAACCAAAATCACAACAACAATGACAAGAATGACTAACAATGAACTATCTGAAAAAGAAATTAAGAAAACAATTCCACTACATTGTCTTTAAAAAAATAAAATACTTAGGAATAAGTCTAACCAAGGAGGTGAGACATTTGTAAACTGAAAATACTGATAAAGGTGACAAAATAGCAATAAATCCTGTATTCACGAATTGAAATAATTTAATATTGCCCTTCAGCACAATTCCTATTAAAATAGATTTTTTTACATAAAGAGAAAAAGCACTCCTAAAATGCATATGAACCAACAACTAACTACAAAACAAATGCAAACTTGAGTGAGAAGAACAAAGCTGGAAGCACCATACTTTCTGATTTCAAATTATGTTACAGAAGCATAGTAATCATAATAGTGTTCTACTGGCATTAAAAATAGACATATAGATAAATGAAATGGAGCAGACTCCAGAGGTGAACCCATGCATATATGGTCAACTAATTTTTTAAAGGGCACCAAAAATACTTTAGGAAATAATAATTTCTTTAATAAATGGTGTTGGGAAAACTGTGTATCAACATGCAAAAGAATCAAATTGGACTCTAATACCATATGTGGAAATTACCTCTAAATGGATTAAAGACTTTTAAGACTTGAAATCTTGAAAGTAAAAAAAAAAAAAATTGTCATCAATTTTGACAATGAGCTATGTGTCAGATAAAAGTAATAACGTGTGGGATTATATCAACCTGAAAGGTCCTTGAATAACAAAGAAGACAAACAACAAAATGAAAAGACATTAAGAAATAAAAATGAATATTTGCAAAATATACATCTAACAAGAATGAATCCCTAAATATGTAAGAAATTCTGACAAATCAAGGGGGGGAAAATAGCTAATTTTAAAAAATGGGCTGAAGATATAAATAGATATTTCTTCAAAGATATACTAAAGGCTAATGTGAATATGAAAAGATGTTCACTAGTCAATTGCAATTCCAAGTTGGGCAAATCAAAATCAAAATTATAGTGAGGATTGTAGCCCAGTGGTAGAGTGCTTGGCTAGCACATGTGAGGAACTGTGTTTGATCTGCAGTATCACATAAAAATAGATAAAATAAAATTATTGTGTCCATTTACAACTAAAAATACTTTAAAAATCTCAGTGAGATATTATTTCATACTTGTCAAGATGGATATTATCAAAACAAATAAAAGACATATGTTGTTGAAGATGTGAAGAAATTGGAACTCTATACATTACCTGTAGGAATGTAAATTGGAAAACAATATGGAAGTTCCTTAAATTATCAAAGATGGAACTACCATAAGATCCAGTAATTCAACTTCGGGATATTTATCCCCAAAAATTGAAAACAGGATCTTGAAGACACATTAGCACTTCCATTTTTATTGTAGCATTGTTTACAATGTAGAAACAATCTAAATATCCATCTATGGATAAATGAAAGGAGATGTTGCCACTTGGGACAATATGGAAGAACCTGGAGGACATTATGCTAAGTGAAATAAGCCAGACATAGTAAGACAAATGCATGATTTTACTTATTTGTGGAACCTAAGTCAAACTCCAACAGAGAATAGAATGGTGGTCACCAGGGGTCATGGGACAGAAAGAAATAGAGAGGCTGGTCACAGGGTACAATGGGTTTCTAATCCTGAGAATCTAAGAATATGACATTACTTCAAATAGGGTCATTTCCAAGTTAACATAAGTTTATTAGGCTGATGCCTAACCCAGTATCACTGGTATTCTTACAAAATGGGGAAATTTGGGACAAACACACACAAGGAGATTGTCTTGTGAAGATGAAGGCAGAGACTGGAACAACACATCAACAAGCCAAAGAATGCCAAAGATTGCTAGCAAATCACCAGAAATTAGAAGAGAGGCACGAAAATGATTCTCTTTCACAGCCTTCTGCTGCTGAAACCTGAAACCTTAGTTTTTGATTTTCAGTCTCCAGGACTAAGACAATAGATTTTTGTTTTGGAAGCCAGAAAAAGAAAAAGAAGAGAGAGAGAGAGAGAGAGAGAGAGAAACAGAGAGAGAGAGAGAGAGAGAGAGAGAGAGAGAGAGAGAGAGAGAAGAGAAGAGAAGAAGAACAAAACTTTCATAAGTCAATATAACAGTTGGAAAATAGGCCAAAAAATTTTTCAGTAGACACATAGCTAAAATAAAAAGAGTTCACAATACTGGCAAGGATGAGTGGTAGAAATTGAACACATTGTTTAAATGTAAAATGGGACCACAATTCAGAAAACAATTTGACAATTTCTTATAAAGTTAAACATAAAGAACCACATAACCTAAAGATTCCCCTCTTAAATATTTATCCACATGAAATATTGACACAATGGCCTTTATGTGAATATTTACAGTAGCCTTATACATAACTACTCTAAACTGAAAGCCACCCAAATATCCTTCTATTGGGTAATATATAAACAAATGACAGTACATCCAAAAATATAAATACTATTCAGCAATAGAAACAACCACCTCTGCATACAGATAAACTTCAAATGCATTGTGGTAAGTGAAAGAAGCAAGCCATTTGCAAGACTTTCTGAAAAAGACAAAACCATAGAGATGGAAATGGGATTTGGCAGAAAGCTAATTAATTACAAAAAGGCACAGGAGCATTTTTTATGATGAAACTGTTCTATATATGAATTCTGGTGATGTTTATATGATTGTATGCCTTTGCCAACTCTTGTTGAAGAGCTGTACAATAAAACAAGGTGAAATTCACTGTGTTATACCTTAATGCAAAGTACAAAAAGAGAGGAAACACAATAAATGTTTCACAATAAAATACAGAATAATATCTTCTGATATCAGCATAAGTAACTTCTTAAACAGCATATGAAAACCACAGGAAATAAACACATATTTCAATAATATTAAGATTTGGAATTTCTGTTTATTAAAAGAAACTATTAAGAAAAGAGAAATGTATCCCCCAGAATGCTGGAAGATATTTGCAATTCACATGTCTATGAAGGACTTTATATATCTAAAACATAAAGAATCCCCAAAGTTCAATCAGAAAAGGATAAATAGCTATTAGAAAAAATGGGCAAAAGACTTCACAAAGGATAGTTTTCAAATGGCCAATGAACATTTGAAAATTGCTCAATTTCATTAATCATCAAAGAAATGCAAATCCAATCCATAATGTGATAACTGCATAGCCATCATAAAGGCCAAATTGAAAAAAAATAACTGATAATTCAAAGTATTGTTAAGGATGTAGAGCAAACAGATTCTCATGGTTAAGAGAGTATAACTAATATATCAAAAGACATGTATGCAATAGTTATAACAGCTCTATTCACATGGCCTCAAACTATAAAACACCATCAGTAAAATGAATAAAATATTGTACATTCACATAATGGAAATGCTTTAGAGTAATGAGAATGAAAGAACTGCAGCTATACTCAACAATATTATAGATAGCTCTTGAAAACAATATATAAAACTAAAAATCCCAGACATAATACCACATGGTTCTATTTATATTGTTGCAAACACCCGCCAAGCTGTATTATTAATTGGACATCTAAGCTGTACTTAGTTGTCCAATTATTGGTTACATAATGGAAGATATGAAAGAATATCTGAAATAATGTGAAAATGGGGAATTGGGAATGTGAGTAATGGTTTTTATTTTGAGCTGGATAATGATTACATGAGTATGTTCAGTCTATGAAATTTATAGAAGTGAACAGTGTGACTTTTATATTTTTGTATATATTTACACTTCAAAAATAAGTTCCAAGTATTGGCATTGTATCTTGTTTCTTTCTGCTACAGATGTCTGTTCAGGTGATCTTCTTGGCCACCCTTATGCACTATCAGGAACCACTGATTACAAAACAGACTTGGTGCAGTACCCACTTGTGTAAAGGGCCTTATTTGTGTGTGGTAATGGAGACAGAGGAGAAGAGAATGTCCATCAAAATTCTGGCCAGCCTCTCAGTAGTTATCATGACTTTCTGTATTATATTATTCATGTATACCATTAATACATATAGAGTTAAGAGCAGAGTTCTTTCTGAGAGATACAAGAGCTCTATAAAATCCTAATCATCATTGACAGACTGTGAAATGTTTGTAAAACTGGCCTATATGATCTTTTATTGAAGCAATATATAGCATTCTTAAAATAATATCTCTTAAGGATTCTTGCTTAAAAAATGCTATACAGATGTTTCTCAAAGAATATTAATAAAACATGTCTTGTATAAATTGAGAAGGAAAATGAATACAAAAAGGGAAATGATATGTTCTCAGGTTCAAAGTAAAGAATTGAGTTTTAAATATTTACAAAGGAAAGGGAAAGAAAAAAAAGCAAATATATTTTTATACTTGAACTACATTTTCCTTTATTACTTAGACTATTGCTGACTTGTAACTTAGTTTCAACAAGTCAAACTATGTAGAAATGATTATAATTTGAGAAGTAAATTCTGCATGGAACAAATGAAGCTTTTATTTTGGCAAAAGACTAATTGTTAATGTAGCCACATCCATTATTATTTTGGGAGCCAAAACTATATGACATGGATTCTCAAAGAGCAAGGGTATTGGTTTCTTGTGAGTTTGGATGAAGAATCATTAAATAAAGAACAACTAGAAACATGAGATTAGATGATAAGTATAGACGTGCATATTTATAAAGTCAGGCATTGGCATGTAGTGCTAGAATGACAACCTGAGAATCCCTTTCAACATATCTAGTTTTGAACTATGTTCAAAGTCAATGAGGTGAATTGGCAAAACTAACCTCTGGCAATTAGTGTGCTCTCTACTTTCAGCTCTTACTCTCACCCTGGTTGTAGATTATGCTTTGGATTATCTCAGATGTCTAGAATTGGTGACAGTGGTGACTGTAAGACAAAAGCAAAATTTTCCCCATGACCCATTTCAGAAATACATAGATCATATGTTCTTGACAGAAACCAAGCACCTATCATGCAATGAGTTTGACATTCATGGGTAAACACTTCTTGGGTCTAATGTCTATCCAACTTTGTCTATCTTCACAGTCTCTCCTTACTATCGCATGAGTGTATCTCACATGACTTAAACAATAGCTGTCTAATGTTAACACTTCCCATTTTCCACACTATTGCCATTTTCTGTGGCAAAATTACTTTTCCATTTCCATGCTTTGGCTCCCCATTGTTCTAAAAAATAGTAAGTTCCCTAACATTATTTACAAAACTCCTACTTTGTTAAGTTCCCACTGAGAAATCCAATCTCATTTTTACTATGACCTCCCACTTCATCCTCACTTCACGCTCTACCCAACTCTTAACCTTATACATGTAATGTTCTTGTTCACCTCTGGCTCCTCTCCCAAGCTTGAACATCCAATTGTGGTCCTTTACATAAGAGCCCTCACTTCAATATCTCCACCCAAATTGCGTGTATTAACTGCCTACTTGTCATCTGAGATGTCATTCTCTGTAAGAAGTTCTCCTTGTTTTGTCCTATTTAAGAGGCTTTCTTAACTGAGGTACAGAAATTCAACACTGCTTACTTATTTGTTTTTGCTCTCTACTAACATGTACCCTCTTCATCATAGGTAATATGAATAGTTTCCTTAGTTCATACCAAATTCTTGTACATTGTAAGTATTGAACAATTATTTGGGAAATAAATTTTTACATGAAAAATATTTTCAGCCCCATATGGCAAATATAACTTTAATTTCTTGGTAAATCATCTCAAGAATCATTAAAAAATGAAGCAATCATGCCATATCCAAAGACAGTTTATCTCTTTCTTACCAATCTGTATAACTTCTATTTCCTTTCTTACCTTATTACTTAAACTTTCAATACAGTGTTGAATAGGAGTTCTGAGAGGGAACATCCTTGCTTCTTCCCAGTCTTAAGGGAAAATCCATTTCTCATCATTAAGTAGGATGTAAACTACAGGGTTTTGTAGTTGTTCTTTATCATGTAGAGAACGTTGTCAATTATTACCATATTGCTGAACAATTTTTTGGTCATGAATAAATATTGAATTTTTTAACTGCCTTTTCTGCATTTATCGACTGTTTACATGACTTTTATTCTTTAGTCTGTTGAGGTAGTAAGCTAATTTATTTTCAAATGATGAGCCAGCCTTGCATAGCTGCAAAAAATTACATTTGATTATGAATCTTTATATGTTGTTAAATTTAATTCTTAAATAATTTGAAAAAAAATTGCCTCCATGTTCATAAGAGATTATTATTTGTACTTGACATATTTTTCTGATATTTTTGTTTCGTGTTTGTACTAAGACAATGATAGTCTTATCAAATAAGTTAGGAAATCTTTCCTCTGCTTCTATTTTCTGGAAGAGATTTAGTAGCACTTCTCTCTCAAATGTTTGATTGTTGGTAAACTATAGCAATGAACCAGCTATCCCTGGTGATTTGTCTTTCAGAAGTTTACTAATCATCAATTAAATATCATCACTAAATATAAAATATTCAGAGTTTCTATTTCCCTTGTGTGTAGTTTTGGAAGATTTTGTCTTTTAAGGAATTGGTCTGTTTCCTTCAGGTCAATATGTAGACATCGGGTTGTTCATAATATTTCTTTATTATTATCTTTCCAATGTCCTTGGCATAAATAACAATTATTTATCTTTCACTTCTGTTATTTGTATTTTGTATTTCTTCTCTCCCCCACGTGTATATAAATATATACATATATATCTTATTTTGATTTATTGCATTATGTACATAATCTTATTTTACAATTTCTTGCACTAAGACTTCTGTATTAACTAGACTGCAATACTAGAACATACTGATCTTTTAAAGGAAATAACAGCAATAAGACCTATTTAGTATTATTCTCTTCAAATGTCTCATTTTAATAGTTTTAGTTGTAATCCCATATATTATCTCATAATTTCTCCTCATTGTATTTGATATTCCCACTCCCTGTGCAATTATACTTAATATGATACTTCCCTATTAATGTCTGAAATACCTTAAACATATTATTATTTCTCTGTCTTAAATATGTCTAGTTTGAAGCTTATTAATCACACTGTTCATATGGATATTACTAAGACAACCTTATTACCAATTTCCTATATATAATTATAACTAAGATATCATTTTAATAGGTTTATGGGTCTGTATTCCTCTTGAAGAGTCATTTTGGTCACTTTGCTTTATTCTGATCCTCTTACATAACACTAGATCTTAGCAATTATCTCACAGCAGCGTTCAGATTACTCCTCATTACTTTTTGCATAAAAATAATACTCCACTTTTGGATTTTCCACAGTTTATTCAACTAGTCCTCTATTGATAACTCTTGATATTTATAAGTTTTGCTACCATATGTAGTGTGGAAAATAAGTAAACTGATAATACAACTTGTCTGTATTTGACATAATTTAATTGATTATTTTCTATTTTAAAGATATTATTTGATGTAACTATAGATAGATATAATTTTTTTGGATGTCTATAATTTCAGGGTGGGGAGTTAGTACTGATTGTCTTTTTAGCTTCACAACTCTTAGAGGTCTTTCTTCCATTGTTTATTCAGAGTAGAATAAAAAGCTTTATATCTTCTGAACTATGCTTTCTTTGTTCCCTGCCTCTACTTTTTTGTAAAGATGGTTTTCACATTACATACAATTACCCATTTTAAAGCGTACAGTTCATTGGCATTTAGTGCATTCACAATGTCATGCAACCACTTGTCTCTAGTTTCAAAAGCTATTTGCTTGGAAGACTATCTCATTCTCTTTAGTAATTACTCCGACTTCCCCTACTCTGAAGCTGCTTGGAACCATTATTCTGCTATCTATATGGAACTACTTAGTCTTGATATTTCATCTAAAAGAAAGTCACACAATATGTGAACTTTGATGGACAGCTTCTTTCTCTGAGCATACTGTTTTCAAAGTTCATCCAAGTGGTACCATGTTCAGCATGTCCCTACTATGGGTGAGTAATATTCTATTTTATGTAGAGAGTCAGCCCTGCATATCTGTGGGTCTTGAATATAAGTTTAACCAACTGTAGACCAAAAGTATTTGGGGAAAATCCTGTCTGTATCGAACATTCACAGTTTTTTTCTTCTTACTTTTCCCTAAACCATTCAGTCTGAAAACTATTTACATAGCATTTACATTGTGTTAGGTGTTGTAAATAATCCAGTGATGATTTCAAGTGTATGGGAGGGTATGTGCTTGTTATGTGCAAACACTACAACATTTTCTATAAGGGATTTGAGCATCTACTGACTTTGGTATCAGTGGGGTTTGAAAGGGCTGGATCCAACCTCCACAGATACTAAGGGACAATTGCATATACCACAATTTGTTTATTCAATCTTATTTTGAGGGGGGTGTTTACTGGGGATTGAACTCAGGGGCTATCAACCACTGAGCCATAACCCCAGCCCTATTTTGTATTTTATTTTAGAGACAGGGTCTCACTGTGTTGCTTAGCACCTTGCTGTTGCTGAGACTGGCTTTGAACTCGTGGTTCTCCTGCCTCAGCCTCCTGAGCTGCTACCACTCTGGCTTATCCATTCAACCCGTGGGAGATTTGGGTTGTTTCTTTCTTTTGGATATTGGAAATCATGCTTCCATAAACATTTAGACTTCTGGGTAGACGTGTTTTCATTTCTTTTTTATATTAATGGACGAATATAATCACTGTAACACACAGGAATTATATGTCTAACTTTTTGATGAACTACAAAAATTCTTTTTCACAGTGGCTGCATCATTCTTCAACCCCACCAAGAATATGTGAGGCCCCAACCTCTCACATTTTCACCAACTCTTGTCATTTCTTATTTGATTTTAAATTATATCTATCCCGTGGATGTAAAGTGCTATTTCATGGCTTTTATTTTTATTTCCTTAGTGACAAAATGAACATTCTTTCATGTGTTTATTGGCCATTAGTGTGTATATGTATATTTGGAGAGATGTCTTTTCTGTCCTTTGCCTATTTTGAACTGGATTATTTTCTTTTGTAATTAAGTTGTAGAATTTACTTATACATTCTGGGTTACTAACCTAAACAGATATATGATTTGCAAATAGTTTCCCCCATTATATACATTGTCTTTGTATTTCCGTGATAATGTTCTTTGACATACAAAAGGCACTTTTTAAAATAAGGATTACACTGCATCTACAGATCACTTAAGAGAGAATCAACACCTTAACAAATTTAACTTTTTTGATCCTTGATGATGGAATGTCTTTCCATTTGGTTAAGTCTAAATTTCTTGTGGTATACCTTGTAGTTCTCAGTGTAATAGTTGTTTTACCTTATTGGTTAAATTTATCCCTAAGTTTTTTATTTTGTATGCTATACTAAATAAGTGTGTTTCAATTTGTTTTTTTTGGTTCTCATTGCTGGTGTACAGAAATATAACGGTTTTTGTATGTTTATATTGTACCAGTTTTGTAAATTAATGTTGAGCAACTTTGCTGAATTTATTTATAACATCTATTACCTCTTACAGTTTTTGTTGTGAATGCTTTAGAATTCTCTGTAGTAGAATCATGTCAACAGCAAACTTACCTCTACATTTTCTTTTTCTTTTTTTTTTATCCTTTTTTTTCCTAACATACTCAGTTTTTGTTATACTATCAAGAATGTTTCCTTCAGTTGAGAGAAAGATTTGCACAGTCTAATGGACCCAAACTTTTGCAGCATCCTTAGATCTTATTTCACAGTAGCCCTGTTAGACTTTTTTTTATGAGTTGAATCCTTCCCAACTCACTCCTAGTTTCAACAGCTGTTCTCATATGGGTGTGCCTCATTTTCCAGTGAATATCCCTTGTTCATTTGGTAGTGGTAGGGGGGACTCTTCTCAGAGACATCAGAAATCACTTGTAGCAAAATACTTATCTCAAAAGCTAACACAATTAAATACAACTCTTAATTTTACTTTCAAACTTCTCCTAGCCTTGTGTTCCTCATCTCAGTAAATGACAGTATCAATCATCTGATTGTTCTTGTAAAAAACTTAGAAGTAGTCCCAGGTCTTCCCTTTACAGCATTTACTCCATCCCCAACTTTTGTCAGAAAAACCCCACATATGAAAACTCTTTTACCCCCTAGATTTTTCACAGGCTTGCTCTGTACTTCAGTAGAGGTATTGATCATACATCTCCTAGCTATCTTCAACATGTCTAACTAAACTCCATTCCTCCACTCTCACCATACTAATGTATTCTTAACACAGCAAACAAAGGATCCTTATAAAAGAATCAATCAAACTGTCACTATCACTTTTTTTAAATCAAATTTTTCATCACACTCAAAATCAACATCTCTAGCAATTAGATAAATGCAAATCAAAACTAAGATTTTATCTTACTTCAGTGAGAGTGGAAATTATCAAGAATACAAGGAACAATAAATGTTGGCAAGGATGTGGGGGAAAAGGTACACTCAAACATTGCTGGTGGGACTGAAAATTGGTGCAACCATAATGGAAAGCAGTATGGAGATTGTTCAGAAAACCTGGAATGGAACACCATTTGACCCAGATATCCCACTCCTTGGTTTATATCCAAAGGACTTAAAATCAGCATAGTACAGTGATACAGCCATATTAATGTTCATAGCAGCTAAATTCATAATAACTAAAATATGGAACCAGCTTAGATACCCTTCAACAGATGAATGAATAAAGAAACTGTGGTATATATACAAAATGGAATATTACTCATCCTTAAAGAAGAATGCATTTATGGCATTTGCAGGTAAATGGATGGGGCTGGAGAATATAATCTTAAGCAAAATAAGCCAATTACAAAAAACCAAAGGCTGAATATTTCCTCTGATATGCAGATGCTAATTCACTATAAGGGGGGTAGGGAAAAATAGAGGTACTTTGCATTAGGCAGAGGGGAGTGAAGGGAGGGGAAGGGTAACAGGGTGAGAAGGATAGTAGAATGAATCAGAGCGTATTATCCTATGTACATATATGACTATGGTGTGATTCTACATCATGTACAACCAGAAGAATGAGAAGTTATACTCCATTTATTATCATGAGTCAAAATACATTCTACTGTCATATATAACTAATTAGAAAAAAAAGAAAATCTAAATTTATTTGCATGGCCTTGCAAAATCTTACCCCTATCTCCTGAATGTTCTCATCTCATTTTTTCCACTCTAAATATGTTTTCCCTTCTATTTTGAAAAAACAATTGTTTTCCTCTTAGATCACGTCGGCACTTTCTGTTCCATCTGTTTGAAATAATATTTCTCTAGCTTTTTACATGTAGGAATTACTCAACATGTAGGAATTACTATAATCCATGACAAAGTCAGAACAGAAATTGAAGGGCTGGGGTTGAGTAACTGCCTCGCATGTGCAAGGCCCTGTGTTTATGCTTAGATAGATCCATTAAAAAAATATAAAAAATTGAACATAATCATTTAGAAAAAAGATAGCTATTTGACTTTGATGTGACATTCAATCACATGACTAGTTCCTTTTTCTTACTGCACAATTGTAGCCATTTGTGGTATTACTGTACTTACAATAACAAATTACTTGTGGTATGAGCTGCTGCTAGTAGTCATATTAAAAATTAATATTTTAAGGTTAATTTGTTAATTTTATCTAAAGGTATTGAAAATTTTGAGAAAAATAATTTTTCTAGTAATTGCAAGTGATATTAACTTTCTTCTTCTAGTTCAAAAATTTTCAGTAGCTTCCTGTTTTTACCAGTAGGACATCTATAGAAAATGTTTCTTTCTGATTTTATAGTCCTTGATTAGATATTCCCAATATTCTAAATTATGTAACAAATCATGCAGTTGTAGAACTAAGGGCTATTTCAAAGTTAATTTAGCTCATCTTTTATTTTTCAAATATCAGGCTTCTAGCTACTAGTTAGACAACTAATCAATATGATTATGATGGGAGTAATCAAATGATAACATTATATTTTAAAAATATGTTTATAGATTGCAAATTAAATAAGCCAGATGCCATGCTGTCTCTCTCAATGTTCTCCATTCAAAGATCATCAAGGAACACAGCCATAGTTAACCAAGTTGTTTATTTCTCTTTGCAGTGAAGAAAACTGAACACAATAGGAGACCTCATAGTGCTTTATAAGAAGATAAAAGAAATTATTTATTATAGGAATTGGGTGTGTAATATGTGAATTGAGGGAGGTTAAGGAAACGGAGTTTTTTCCTGAATAAGATGCTGTGATGGATAATTTATATGTCAATTTGGCTGAGTTAAGAGTTGTGCAGATAGCTAATCAATATTATTTAGGGGTATGCCTGTGAGGACATTTATGGAAGAAATTAGCATTTGAATTCATGTACTGACTAAAGATCTGCTTTCACCAATGTGGGTAAACATCATCAAATCCACTGAGTTCTCCAATAGAACAGAAAGACAAAGGAAGGGGAGTTTACTTTCTCCTGGGGCTGGGACATCCACCATCTCTTGCTCTTGTATATCAGATTGTCATTTGAATCTTGGCCTTGCCAATCAGAAACTGTGTAACATGAACAAGGTAAACAAACTCTCTTGACTCAGTCCTCTTATTTGTAAAACAGGTATCAAAAATAAATACATTTACAAGGCTGGGTTGAGGATTAGAATAAATAATGTAGGAATATCTGCTAACTCATTTCACATGTAAGAAGCAGAATACCTAATTCAAATGGGCTTTAAAATAGAAATTCACATTTATTTCAGATTATGTCAGTTTTGATGGCATAAGGCCTCACTAAGTGGCCCAATGGTGTCAAAAGAATCTAAGTGACTTGTATGTTTCCACTCTAATTTCCTTCTGAGTCTTCAGCACTGCCACTCCTGGTTGCAAGGTGCTGTGACCATGCCAAGATTCATCCCACTGACACTTCTGTCCTAAAAATCAGCAGTTAAGGAGGATGACAACCTTCTGCATCTCTGTTTTGGGCAACAAGAAGACCCTTTTCTGAAATTTTTATCAGCAGATCTTCCCACTTTGTCTCCTTTCTAACAGGCAATGTACCAGCTATGAGCTGGGATTCCAGAACTACATGGGCTGAGACAAAATCTTGGCTCTGCCACTTGCTAACTACATGAGTAAGGAAAATTCCTTAGCTTCTCTATGTCTTAGTTTTTACCTGTAGAAGATAAATAGTATCTACATCAAGAGTTAGTATGAGGATTGTTTTATTCAGCTTTTCCCTGCTGTGACTGAAAGACCTGACCAGAACAACTGGAGAGGAGGAAAAGTGTATTTAAGAGTTCAGGCGGTTCCAGAGGTCTCAGTTCATATACAGCCAGCTTCATTCCCCAGGCGCGCCAGGTGAGGCTAAACATCATGGCAGAAGAGTATGGCAGAGGGAAGCAGCTCACATGATGATCTGGAAGCAGAAAGACTCCACTGGCCAGATACAAAATATATGACCCAAAGCCACACCCCCAATGCCCCACCTGTTCCAGCCACACCCCCACCTGTCTTCAGTTAATACTCAATTAATTCCATCAGGTGATTCACTTATTGATTGAGTTAAGGCTCTGGTAAGCCAATTATTTGTTCTTAACCTTCACACATGAGCTCTTGGGGGACAACTCACATCGAATTCATAACAAGGACTAAGTTACCTTACGTATAAATATTAAGTTACTGTATATATATGTGTGTGTGTGTGTGTGTGTGTGTATTTACACAACATCCACACATGCATATGTATATAACTTTGAGGGGGGTTGGGCAAAGAATAAATGTATGTAAGTGTTAATTGTAGGATATGTCATGTTACATGGTCATTAGTCCTTACTAGGTATGCCATGAATGAATGTATTTTGTGTTTTTAGACTGCATTTTATAAGGCAGGTTGTAGTAGCAAAGAAGAAATGGAAATGAAAAGACATAGCCATCAAAAATGTGTGCCACTACATATATAATATTTTGAAGACTCAACACAGAGTAAGTTCCAATAAATAATTTCCATTACTTGTAATAATTTTTACTGTTCTTCTTGGATGGCACAATAGTCTGAAATAAATGAGCATTTAAGACTTCGATCTCTGTATCCCAAAATATAATGTGCTCCTTCTTTGTGAGACTAGTCACATGCTAAACTGTCTGCAGACTTCATGGAATGAAGTGACCAAAACCATTATGATTTGGCCATAAGGTGTCCCTCAAAAGCTCCTGTGTTAATGAATGCAGGAGGTGAATTGATTAGATTATGAAATCTGTAACCTAATTGGTCCATTCAAGTTTGAATGAACTAAATGGGTGGTATCTGTGGCCAGTGGGGCATGGTTGGAGGAGGTGGGTTACTGGGAACATATCCTAGAAGGATTCATCTTCCCTATAGCCCCTTTCCCTCCTCTCTCTGGTTCCTGGCTACCATGAGTGGACCAACCTCCTTCACCACAGCCTTCTGCCATGATGTTCTGCCTCAATTTGGTCCAGAGCAATGGAGTTAGCTGATCATTGCAGTCATTCATGGCAGAGCCTCTGAAACTTTTTGGTAAAGTAAACGTTTCCTCCTTCAAATTGTTCTTGTAAAGTATTTTGGTCACAGTGATAAAAAGCTGACCAACACAACAATTTAATGGCAGGAGATGACACTTTTACACATAAAAGATAAGTGTTTCTGGGAAGAGACTTTATTCCCAGTCTTGTGAAGATGTGCTCTAGATTTTATTCCTCCTGTCCTTTGGGTGATGCACTGCCACATTTACTCTGGCTTTCTGATGGCCTCTACATTATAGGAGCAAAAGGCTCACAGCAGTATCCACTGAGGGAAGAATTAGAGCAGCTTCCTCTATCAGTCTCCTTACATGTGTTTGTCTTTGTACTCAATTAAATTTCTGAATTTTAATTTTTCTCACTATTTAGACTACTTGCTCAGCAAAATTTTCATATCAGGCTCAAATGCAAGGGCCTCAGACCATCTTCTTTAGTTCAGGCTCTGATTAGTTGACTTTATGCAACTATTGGTTTAAATACAAACAAACAAAGCTGAAAGCTGTGGTTGAAGGAATTCTTAGCCATCTGAAGTTATGGATTCTAACACTATCTGAACCACAAACTAAATGTGTGATTTAGATAAATCAATTATTCTCTGTCTTTTTTTAGGGGTGGAGGTGGGGGGATGAGTTACCAGGGATTGCACTGAGGGGCACTCAACCACTGAGCCACATCCCCAGCCCTATTTTGTACTTTTTAAAATTTATTTTATTTTATTTTTTGGTACCAGGGATTGAACTCAGGGGTACTTGACCACTGGGCCACATCCCCAACCTTTTTTTTTTTTTTTTTTTTTTTTTTTGCATTTTATTAGAGACAGGGTCTCACTGAGTTGCTAAGTGCCTCACCATTGCTGAGGCTGGCTTTGAACTCTTTATCCTCCTGCCTCAGCCTCCCAAGTGCTGGGATTACAGGCATGCACCACTGCACCTGGCTCTATTTTGTATTTTATTTAGAGACAGAGTCTTCAGTGAGTTACTTAGTGCTTTGCTGTTGCTCAGGCTGGCTCTGAACTTGAGATCCTCCTGCTTTATACTCCTGAGCCACTGAAATTACAGGTGTATGCCACCAAGGTCGACTCTCTCTCTCTCTTTCTTTATTTGTAAAATAATGGGGTTGAATGGAATGAGCAGGTTAATTTATGTAAAATTCTGGTTTCTTGATTATATTGCATTCAGTTTTATAAGAGCCTGAAAATGAAGGAAACTGTCAGTATAACTGAGTGTATCCTAATTACTGACCAGATAATTTATTTAAGACATTTGTTTGTATATTTTTTAAGCATTGAAAATATAATAATTAGAAATTTCTGGGCAGTATGAACAACTAAAAGTAAATGCTGGGATTTCTGAATCATTATAAATTATGTAGACTCTATTTAACTTCATATTAACCAGACAAAACATTTTGGAAGATCCTCTCAGCAGATAGGTTACCAGGATAATCTTCAGCAATCAGTGGCAACCATTATAGACTTGGAACATGCCAATTATCTTTTAAAACAATCCAGGATCAAAAATTTATGCCTCGACCCACCTGTCAGAGTGAATTTCATTCTACTATTAAAATCACTTCTCTTGAACTTAAGGATTTCTCTAAAGTATAGTATAAAAGGAAGTATTTGTTAATTACTAAAAAAATTCATGCCTCATATGAAGTCATGGAAGTAGAGTTTGGAGGTAAAAATAGTTACAAGACACTGCACTCTTAAGGTGAACTAACTGTAGGAATTAGTCAATAGCATTAGAGTACCTGTCAAAAATGGGCATTGTATGGTTGAGGGTCTTGGGTGAAGTATCAGATGTGGAAAAGGAGAACAGTGACAGGGAGCAGGTGGTGCTACAGCGAACTTTAGCAGTTTTATGATTGTGCTGAGCAAAGGTCTCCTGATACTCCATTGAGACCAGATGCCAAAAATGGCATCTCTTACAGGGATTATCACTTTTATTGTTGTGATGAAAAGCTTTATTCTATTCATTAACACCATTCTCACTGCTCTCCATTTTCACTCTCAGCCAGAAATTAATGTCTTTGAGAAATTAAACCTCTGGCTCTGCACCTGCCTCCAATTAGTACAGAATCAATAGGTGAAAAATATGTTTGGAATCATGCAAACCTTAAGAAACAAGTTGATGTTCTCATTAGTCTGAGTCTTTAGAAGAGTTCTGAGCTGTGAAGTTGTGCTTCCTGTGGATTGTCACCAAGATTAAAGCCTCTGGCGGTTTGTTTATTGCCTGGCCCAAGAGGCTGTTAGAAAAGCTTAGAAAAAAGTAAAAAGTAACTCTGACAAGTTACTACAAACAAGACAGCCTTGAAGGCTCTGATGTAACACAATTGATCTCAATAAAGAGCAGTGAAAATAAAAGGCTATATATTTCCCAAAATATTCTAAAATCTTCATAATAGGCTTTTTAAAAAAGAAAACTTTAGAACTTCAAAAAGTGTTGTGAAAATGGCAATGTTCCCATCTAATTTTTATCCAGTTGTTTCACATGTTACTGTCTTAGATAACCAGAATGCATTTATCAAAACTAAGAAATTATCCTTAAATAATTATAAATAAAAGTAAATATAGAACTTTTATTAGGGCAGTTTGGTTTAAGTCTGTACTTCTGGTGATATTAACTTTGATCATATTACTGACATTATAATAGATTTTTATTTTTCAGTGCCAGAGATCAAACCCAGGGCCTTGCATAGAATTTTTATCATAATTTGTATAGGTGGAAAAGCTGAGACTTAATGAGAAAAACAAGGTAGATCACATAGTTTAGGTGCAGAATCTAAGTCCAAAGTTCATGGACTTTTCAAATTTTATCATATCGTCACTCTTTATTTGCAAATATATTTAAAGATGCAACTCATTTTTTAAAATTTTTACTTTCCTAATAAGATACCTACATGAAGAAAAAGGACTAGAAATATTGTCTGTCATTTACTTTTTTTTTTTTTTCAGAGATCTAGGAAAAAAATATGGGTAGAAAAAAAAGATTAGAAAGTTAACAATCAATATTCTGTGCTTTCTCTTGAGCCAGACATGGCTTTATAAAGATCCTAGGGAAATATAATTTTGAATATTGGACAACAAAAAAATGTTTCATTACTCAGGTATCTGCACATAAGCCAAGAAACAAAATTTTATACAGAAAATTTCCTTCAAAACTATTCAAAATTTTCTAGAGAAAACCAGTCATAATCTTGAGGCAAAGACCCCAAATTGAAAAACAAGAGGCCAGACACAATGGCAAATGCATGTGATCCCAGTGGCTTGAGAGGCTGAGAGGACTGTGAGCTTTTAAAGCCAGTCTCAGTAACTTAGTAAGGCCTAAGCAACTCAGTGTGATCACATCTTTAAATAAAATACAAGAAAGGACTGAGGATGTGGCTCAGTGGTTAAGAGCCCTCGGGTTCAATTCTAGTACCAAAGAAAAATAAGAATAAATTTTCCTTTCCTTTCTCATTCCCATCTCTTTCTCATCACTTCCTAGTCTGAGATAATCATATGTATTTCTTTAGAAATGCATCTCATATAATAGATGCCTAAACAGAGAGAAGCAGGAAGTTTTAGTGTTCGGCAGCACAGTAGGTTGCAACAGTTGACAATAAATTATTTATAAGTAAGTAGAAGAGAAAAGCTCAGTTTCTAAACTCAAGGTAAAGAGGAGATACAATCATTAATTACCCAGATTTGATCAGTGTATATCGTACACATGGATTGAAATATTACATAGTATCACATAAGATACTATGTGTACAATTGTTAAAGGTTAATCAAAAAAATATTTTTAAATGTTTAAGGAGAGGGAAATATTAACTGCCCTGATTTGATCCTTACCTACTACATACATGTATCAAATTATGGCACTGTACCCACAGATATCTACAATTAACATTTTAAAAGATGTATCACACAGACTTGACTTCAGAGTTCACTGGAAAACATTTTAATCAGTGTTATAAAATTTCTATCCAAAATAACTAAACATTGTACATAGTAAACATAAAATTGCTTTCAATTAATTTTAATCTATTTTATATTTATTTTATCTATTAATATATTTACTATTATAAACTATTTTTATCTATTTTTCTATTTAGGTCAAAATCTATCTGGTGGCAACCAGAAAAGATGTTCTTAATTGAAACAAGCTATTATATGGGTCCGCTATGAGCATACATACCATCTTACATGAGGCTCCAAATTGCTCCCTGACTTTCCTTTCATTTCAACAGAGTTATTAATGAGACATTAAGCTGTGCCATTCTTTAAGAGAAAAACTAAAATGACAGAATAATCCTTCTTTAGAATAACCTGATGGAGAGAACATGAAACTAGAGAGGACAATATAAACTGTGGCCAGTTCATTCTCTGAGTCATAAATAATTTTTAAGTTAATATGCCAGAGTGATTGTGATGACAGAGGTCCCAACTTCAAATCCTGACTGCCCAATGTACCACTTGTGTAGCCTTAGCTAAGTTATTTATTCAGTTGTTTTTATTTGTTCTTGTCTTATGGTCAAAATAGGGGTCAATTTCCTTTCTTCAATTGTAAAATAGAGTAAAATGGGATAACGATAATAACAATCTTGAGTGTTTCAATGAAGATTAAATGAGAAAATATATGTAAAACACTCAGAGCATTATTCAGAAAGTAATCATACATCCTCATTTGCCTAGGACAGTCTTAATTATTCCCATTATTCTAGCATAATTATTAATACAGCCCCGTCCATTCTAAAAAGCATCTCAGTGTGAAATCAAAGTTACATGGTCATCTTAATTACAAAGCACATAGTAAATGATCTATAACCATTAAGTATTACCACAATTTCATTCTAGGCATTGGAGATACAGCATAAACACAAAGATAATCCATACCTTCATGAAGTTTCTTTTATCGTTGGGAGAGAAAACCAGTAACCAAAACTCTTAATAAAATATATATTAGTGATAAATACTGTGGATCCCAATAGCAATTAAATTCCTAGAAACTGCCTAATAGCCTATTATTGTGAATGTGTCAGTAGAATCTTTAAATTTGTCTGAATACAGAAATATAATAAGCTTTGAATTACAACACAAATATCATTCTTAGGACATAATGGCTAAATTGAGTTGAAAGGAAAAAATTAGAAAATGAACCAAAACGTTGAGAGTATAATCAGTTTAAGGAGATCATAGTGAAAAGTTTCTTCCACCCAGGTGAGCTGGTGCACACCTGCAATCTCAGTGGATTGGGAGGCGGAGGCAAGAGAATCGAAAGTTCAAAGCCAGCCTCAGCAATTTAGCTAAACCCTAAGTAAATTAGCAAGACCCTGTCTCAAAAAAGCAAACAAAAAAAGAAAAGAAAAAAAAAAAAAAAAAAAAAAAAAAAAAAAAAAAAAAAAAAAAGAAAAGAAAAGAAAGAAAAAAAAACATACAAAATTTTAAAAGGGGTGGGGATGTGGCTCAGTGGTTACATGCCTATGGTACACATCCCCCAAAGTTTCTTTCTTCCAAATGGGACACATGCCACAATGCACAGTCCAGCCTTCTTATCCCAATCCTCCTATGGTAGTCTATTAGTTATACTCCAAAATCTATTCTTTCTTTCTGACTCTTGTCCACTCAGGTAAAGACCCTACTTTCTGATTGTCTTGACCCTTTGAGTGTAGCCATATGGTTAGGTACTTGACAATATCTCAGTATAAGTAACTTCAACTTTGTGTACCTACAAGAAAATTTCTTTTCCTGTCTTCCCTTTCCTATGGGTTGGACCCTGGACTTGGCAATGACTCTGCTTTGACCACACAGACAAGAACAATGCTTTAGGTAGGATTTCTTAATGGGCTCCCAGAAAACTGAGAAACTGTATTCTCAAATTTCCCAAGCTAAGGCCATTTTATATGCATAGTAAACCAGCTAATTCATCACATAAAATGAATGTGTTGGGCATTGGGATTTAATTGTCTCCCAGAATAGATGAAGAAGGGAAAGAAAAGTGAACCTGAATTCCCAAATTACCTCATGGAGCAAAACTATCTAGTCAGCCTAAGCCTAGACATTCCAGACCTAAACTTAGTATTAAAACTTCTAGTGGGGCAGGGTAGCAAAGAGCTGTAATCCCAATAGCTTGGGAGGCTGAGGCAGGAGGATCTCGAGTTCAAAGCCAACCTCAGTAAAAGTGAGGTGCTAAGCAACTCATTGAGACCCAGTCTCTAAATAAAATACAAAATAGGGGCTGGGGATGTGGCTCAAGTGCCCCTGAGTTCAATCCCCAGTACCAAAAACAAACAAACAAACAAACAACTTCTACCTAATAGCCTTCTGTTTATGAGTATCTTTGGTACAGCCATCTATCCTTTATTTTCACTACTTGAGATCCCATATTATTTCTTTTGAAAAGAATATGTCTTGCTGCATATTCTATGTTGTGCTAGGGCAGATTTATTGAACAGTAAGTGATTTCCATATTTATGTGGTTTAATCAACAATTTATGGACTTTAAGTGATGGCTGCATATAGACTCTGAAAATAACTTGTCTCCTAGTAAATTACAGCAAAGTAGAGGAGAAAGTTGTTAATCTTGCCCAATTACTTCTTTGCCACCACTTCCACATTTACTCCCACTGATAGGCCTTGGGAGAAAAATTGGTTAGGATATCACAGGAAATAGTTGCATGCTTGTAGAAGGATGAAAAAAACACAGATAAACTATAGAAAGCATATTAGGGGAACATGGTAGGTATAAGGAAGTGTGATTATCAGGACAGAGAAGAGCCACAGTAAAAAGAAAAAGAGAAACAGAGAGACAAAGCAGAATAACTCTCAGGAAACAATAAAAAAAATCTGAGAAGCTAGAAAATTATACTCAACAAGTGAATCTGTTTGTGGCAGCCAAAATACTCAGTTTCAGTGGTTTAAAATCATAAGGCATGCACTTCTTCCTCAATACTTCATAACCAACATGGATCTGGATGGGGTGATATGAATCTCTGCTCCATAAAATTGTTCAAGGACTTGAGCTGATTGAGGTTCTCTTGATGTCACTTTCCACGTGAGGCTTCAGATTTCTTTATAGCCAGCAGGTGAGTACTGGAGGTGATAACACTAGCAATTAATTTATAATTTCTTTGGTAAATACCTAGGAGTAGAATCTCTGAATCATATGTATCAACTATCTTCATTTTTAAAGGGACTTCCAAATGGTCCTTTAGAGTGTTTGTACCATTTTACATTCTCAGGAATAATATGTGAGAGTTCCAGTTATCCTACATCCTTGCCAATATGTGATTTGGTCAAGTTTTTTAATCATGCATTCTAATAGAAATATCTCACTATGATTTAAATGTGCATTCCCCTAATGACTTAGGAGCTTCTTTTTTATGTTTCTTTGTATGTCATCAGAGAAGTGTCTAGTTCAAGTCTGTAAGTTACATTGTTAATTTTCTTGTTAAGTTCTAAGAGTTCTTTATATAATCTAGATACAAATTCTTTATCAGCAGTGTAATTTATAAATATTCTCTCCCTATCTAGGCTTATATTTTTGTTTTCTTAATTGTATCATTTTAAGAGTAAATTATAACTGAAATACTTCTTTTGTGGCTGCTGAAATGAAAGTATAAACAACTTTTGGATGGTAGTACTAAGCTTTTTCCTAACTCTATTATGACCCTGAACTAAGTGTTGATTAATACCTTAGCAAACGTGTTCTTACTGCCTGACTTTATTGTTGGGAGATCCTATGATGTGAAGGAAGTTGTCAGAAATCTCCTTGCTCAAATCCTAGAGATAGACTTAATAGAAAGATAAGAACTATTCAGAAGAAAAGGAACAACATGAGTACAGAATGAAAAAATCTGGAGAAAAGTTATATTGGGTGGAATGTTTAGATAGCTCATTAAAAATGTACCCAAATCTTTGTTTCTGCTAGCATTCTCCAATGAAAAATATCATGTCTCCTTGGAGAAATGGATGTTTCAAGGACTGGAGAGGACATATAAAAGGAGAATATGGAAGAGCTTATGTATTAGAAACTAAGAAAATGCCCAGACTCAGTGATGGACATATGTCAAAAGGGCATAGGAGCTAACCGGAAGGCAGCCATTGTTCAAAGCTAGAACAACTTCAGCAACAATAACAAAAAAAAAAAAAAAAAAAAAAAAAGTAATGTGGCATTAGATTA
The DNA here is from genome assembly GCA_025594165.1 of Tamias sibiricus. Taxonomy (NCBI): domain Eukaryota; kingdom Metazoa; phylum Chordata; class Mammalia; order Rodentia; family Sciuridae; genus Tamias; species Tamias sibiricus. The sequence continues at coordinate 6,083,600 of CM046661.1, read as the reverse complement.
TAACACAGAGTTATAAAATAAATATCTACAAGTACATACTGATGTAAATAAATTATTGAATAAATTATTTGATGTGAGGGAATACACAAATTTCCATGCAGTAGAATTCCAAATTATGGATACTTCACTTTTAAGGAGCTAGAGCATAACTCCCTACTTCCTGAGTAGAGACCATTTATAGCAATTTCCTTCCAAAAAACACAGGGTTAATTTTTTTTGTTGTTGTTGTTAATGAAGAGCGACTTTATAGTAAGGAAACGTGACCAAAAAATCTCATTCGGGTATTTAAGGTTAATATTAACAGTGATGTCATATTAATAGTTTGCAATGAGAATGGCAATTTGTTTTTGTGGTCTTCCTCCCCCAAAACCATAAACTAAGTCTAATCTGAGAAAAGCATCATACCAGCCCCAATTGAGGGGCATCCTACAAAATACTCGCCCCAATAAGTATTCTTTGAAATTGTTAAGATCATCAAAAATAATGTCTGAGAAATTGTCATAACCAAGATTTCTAGATGGGATCCTGGGATACAAAAGGGATATAAGGCAAAAACTAAGGAAATCTGAATAAAGTAAGGACTTCAGTTAGTAATAATTTGTCAATATTGGCTCAATAATGTTTTAAAACTTGCCATTATTAATATATTAATAAGTGAAAACTGTATATGGGTCATATGGGAATTCTTTGTATCATATTCACAATTATGCTGCACATTCAAAACTATTCCAAAATTTTAAATGTACGGTAGAAGTTATTTACAGTGCTTTTTAAATCTCAAGAGAGAATAGGAGGTAGATGGAGTAGTTACTAAAATGCTACCATTCACTGTATAATGTACCATCACTATAAAACATTAGATGATTTCAGCTCTCCTACTGACTATTCATTCTATTAAGAACACCACAATAAATCTGTTCAATTTATCCTAACTTCGACTTAAAATATGATGACCACACAACAAAAAGAAGTCAGTGTAAATTAAAATGGTTCAAAGTAAAGGTGAAGGTATGAGGAAAGGAAGCAATATCTTAGCCAGCCAGGGTCTCTTGGTGAAAGCTCCAGCACAAATCAGGAGGCCACATGCATTGGTATAAGTAAAATGCTCTGGGAATGGTGATGACATTTTATTGGATCTCTGGACATTGGTGCTTATTGGACTATCAGACATAAACCTACCAATCAAAAGTGCAAGGGCAAGATAATTAAATTAAGAAAACTTGCAGGTAAAAGCATCACTGAAAGTAGGCATTTATGAATGAAATAACATGTTTTTTCTTGACTCCACCAGAATTTATTACAGGAATAGATGCGACATCTGAATGGAGGACTATTTCCCCTCCCAAACCATTGGGAAAGAGGTGTTTGAATCTTCCCTTTATCCTGTTTCTATTGGGCCTGCTAGGTAAGAACCTTTTGAATTGGATTAGTACATCAACACAGTTAATCTAAAATAATATAGGGTAGGGATAGGGATTTTTAGCTTTAATTATGGATTAGTTATATGTAGGCATGTTAGTGCACACAAATTCCTTATTTAAGAGTACAGTGTGACCTGTAAGAAAAACTGATGGATCCTGGAGATAAGTTGTAAATTATAAGAGACTGAATAAAATTATGCCTCCAATAGCATAATTGTCCCAATATGCCAGCTCAAAGGTGAAAGCAAATGGCACAAAGACTGGTAAGTTGTAAGGTTGTAGAGAAATTATATATCCCCATTCATAAGGTTATCCAAGAAAAGCAGAACTTGAATGACATTTTGAGTAAAATAAGGCTCTTTTGGAGTTTAAAAAATCCATTATTATTATAAAATAAATAACCAATGCTGGCAAGGATGTAGAAAAAAAGGAACTCTTGTTCATTGTTGATGGGAATGTAAATTTGTATAGTCATTTTGTATAACAATATGGAAAATCCTTGAGAAACTGAAGACACATCTATGTGTCTTCACGTATGCTCCAGCTGTCCCATATCTGGGCATATGTGCAAAGAGAAAGAAATCAGCACATCAAAGAAATATCTGCAATACCCACATTTTTTATGGTACTTTCCACAATATCTAAGATATGAAATCAACCTAGGTGCCTACCAACAGATGAATGGATAAAGAGAATATGGCAAATACACACAATGGATTATTATGTATAAAGAACAAAATCCTGTCATTTACAGCAAAATGGGTAGACTGAAGGTCATTATGTTAAGTGAAATAAGCCAGACCCCCCCCACACACACACACACACATACACAAACGACCTAAAAATAGAATGGTGATTATGAGAGATTGGGAATGGTGTGGGGGAAAAGTGTGGGAAGAGTGTGGTCAGATCTGATCAGTGCAATACTATACTTATGCATGAAATATCATACTGACCCCATTAATATGTATAATCAATTCATGTTAATAAAATGTTTTTAAAGGAAGAAAACATACTGTATATTATTAAAAGACATTATAAGACCCTTCTGGACTTCAGGACCCTCAAGTTCAAACAATTTTGGAAGTTTCTGCAGCATTCCGTCAAGCCTGAAAATGCTAGCAAAAGTCTGTTACTGCCACCCAATGGTCAACTGTGGGATTTTGTAATAGTTAACTCCCAGAGAGTCAGTTAAGTATCACAAGGAAATTGCTACCTTGATAACTAGGTTTTTGTTGACACTGCTTCTATTATTGAGGTCTTAAAATAATTTAAAAGCCCATAATTTCTTTCTCATGTCATTATTCCAACAAGAAATTAAGTGCACAGAATAATTTCCTCCTGGAGTAGAAAGGATACATCCAGGAATGCTTATGCATCTACCCATTGTATAAAATAATCATGTGGCCACTGTGCCATGGTCCCTACATTATATCCCTCTGAAGAGTTAACTCAGTCTATAGATGAACGACCCTCTCCTTATGACCAGTTATCAGATAATGCCAAAGAACAAGCATGGTTTACAGATGGTAGTTTATAGACTCTGGGAAGCAACAGCCCAGGGATCAGTTACTATGCATAGTGCATATAAATTTAAAGGTTAAATCTATTCAGATTTTTTAATCTACCCAAAATTAATATGGTGGTCCTTATGGCATCAAAATAAAAGATACTACTAATAATGATATACATAGATTTTTGCTAATTCTTTTTCAGTTTCCTGAAATATTGGCATGCAATATAATCCAGAAAAGGGGGACTTACATGACTGGAAGGTGGATAAAAAATTAGTTTAGAACATGATTAGAGGAAACTTCGAGAACTTAGAGGGATAAAATTAAAGTGGGATAGGTTAAATTTCCCTACAAATTCTCAAGAGAGCTAGAACCAAAAACTGGATGTCCTTCCCTATTCTTTTTTTGTTTTGTTTTTATTTGCTTATTGTTTTTTTGATTACACAAAATGTGTGGGAAAGAAAACACTCAAGTAATGAAATTATGGGCAGAAAAAATATGCATGCTATTATTGATAGCCAAAGCTCAAAATGTTACTAAAATTTACTCGAACTAAAAAATAACCATGTACCTCAAAAAAAATTGTGCATCACATAGATAGCAGATGAACTGTTTTGGTCCATTATTCATGGTTCTAGAAGGATAATAGTCAGTCTTGACTAAGTAGTAGAGATAAGTAATCACAGTGGATTTGTAATTGCATATCCAGTAGCCAAATACTTTTAACACATTATTTGGATAGTTTCTATTGCTATGTCATTGAATTTTTTAATATTTTCTTCTGTTGTGTGTAATCGATTGTTAATCTTATCCAGTGGATTTCATCTTACACATTGCATTTTCATCCTTAGAAGTTCATTTTGTGTCTTTTTCTATCTTCCATGTATCTTATTTATGTTTATACTCTATCTTCTTGCATATATGGAATACAGATGCTGTTTTAATGCCCTTGTCTACTAATTTTATAATTACATATCATTCCTGAATCTCATATTGAATATTTTTTCTTCTCATCATGGCTTATATATTTATGTTTCTCTATACGACTAATACAATTTTACTGGATGCCAGACATTTAAAATTATATATTCTTGGATGTTGGATTTTTTGTACTTCTTTAAATAATTGTAACTTTTGTTTCTGGGATTCAGTTAGATACTTGGAAAAAGTTTGATCTTTTTCAGGCTCTATTTTAAGCTGTGTTAGGATGGAAGAGCATATCTCTTATTCTAACAAAATAGTTCTATTTTGTGAATATTTTACCCAATGTACTTTCAACTATTCTTGTCCTATGTGATCTGTTTAAACTGGAGTTCTTGTAGTATAATGAAAGAAAGGTATTAGGAAAAGGGAAGGGAATTTAAAATTCAATTCTGATTCTATCACAAGCAAAGTAACACAAGCTGAGACACCTATGGCTCTCTTTTCTAGTTTTAATCTTGATTGCATGTAAATTGTATTAGCTACCTTCAATATTGGTTTTGTAGTTCTTACCTAGAAATCACTAGCATTCTAATGATCTTATAGGAATCCAGGAAAGAAAGCTAACATTGTTTGTACACCCATTACCAGGCTCTTTCTATATGTACTGTTTATAAATAAAGAGCACAGCTTTGGCATCATTTTGACACCTTATTCTCTTTAATAGCTAGACCTTGAAGGCAGGCAGTCCTATATGTTAGTGTTCACTAAGTCCTGCCTCAGTACAATTTCCCTGGCTTCTGGGTCACTGTATCATCCCTTCAGCTGTCAGTTGGGATAGATATTCAGCTTAAAAATAATATTATTCAATTAATAGCAAATAGAATTATTTATCTATAAAAGAACAATTAATATAAACATAGCATGTTAGAACTAGAAGGAATCTGGAGTGGCATAACTCAAACCTAATTTTCTACATGAAAATTCTAAGTCTGTCTATTAATTTGTTAATTGAATTTTTAATTTTAATTTCAGGACACCTTACTTAACAAAGGATTTATGTTGAAAACATGCATGCAGATTTCACACACAAAAAAAAGAGTCTAAAATGAATATCCTGATTAATGTCCACCTAAGAGCAATTAGTGGAAAATAAATATTATGAACTGTGAATTAGATGATAGAGAGAAAGATAGCAGTATAGACTCTTTGTGAAAAATAAATAAAATGTAGAGATCGTATACATTTAAAAAATAAACATTAGCTTACACATATAAACACATAAATGTATTGGAGGAAATCAATGATCAGATTTGTTGTACATCTACATATTGTATATACTACTAATACTTGGAAGAACCAACTAAAAACATTTAAGGAACAAAAATAAAGTAGGGGAAACAAATGACTACAGATTTGGAATATAAAAATCAACAATGGACTTCCTGTTTGCTACTCCCAGATGTGAAAAGTTTGCAGATCCTCTTTCCATTCACCTACAAGCAAAGAGCTAAACTAGCTTGAAAGCAACAGCTATTCTTGGATGCATTGAAGAACTAGATCACAGGGTTAACACCTGCCCTGAAAAGTAGACAGGTAGTTGTGTACAGAAAATGAGAGTGTACTGGGAAGGGAAGTGGCTGGATCCAGAACTGGTTGGAATACTTCACCATAAATGATGAAATTCTAGAGACTGAACAAGCACTATTTTGAGAGAGGAAAAGTAGGACTCAGGGTTTGGGGAATACCACAGAGGTACAGTTCCATGAGTTTTACCACTATACTCTACCAAGTGTTTACAGTGAAAAAAATCAGAGAAAAATGTGCTCTTGCTTCTAGCAAAAGAGGCAAAAGTAACTATTCTGAAACAAGCCCACAACATTTTGTTCTCTACAAGACTTCAACGAAAACTTTACCTGGGCAATCAAACTGGAGGAAGGGAAATGTCAACCCAATTCAAATTCCTTCTGTCCTTTCTCTTCTCACTCAAAGGAGACAGGAAGTGAAAAGACAGGAGAAATACTTATCAAGGTCACAACTGGGGCTCAGATACAATGTAAGAAAGACTTAATCAGCAGGTCATAGTATACTTTCCCCAACCATAGTTAATAATTACATATTATATGCTGGAAATTTTCTAATAGAGTAAATTTTAAGTAATTCACCCCTAACACACACTGAAACACAGAGACAGAGAGAGAGAGAGAGAGGTAACTGTGTGAGATGATGGATTGCTAATTAGCTATAGTAATCATTCCACAATGTATCCATATATTAAAATATCATATTTTACAGCATGAATATGCACAATCTTTATCAGAAAACTATATGTCAATAAAACTGGGAAAGGGAAAAAAATCACAAAATAATTTTTCTCAAACATCCATGTAATTTGAATCCAACATAAAAAAAGTTAATGTCATGACCAAATGTGCTTCATTCCAGGAATGCAAGAATGGGTGAACATTATTTAAATCAATCAATCAATGCAATTTCTTGTGTTAACAAAAATAATATTAAATATGTTTATCTCAATAGATGTCCTACAAACTTTAACAAATATTTATACTTTAAAATTCTTCAAAAATTTGGAGTACAAAGAATATTTCTTATCAAGGAGAGACTATCAACAAATGTTTAAAAATCATCAAAATGGGAAAACAACTCACTAACAATTTATTGACAGGACAACTAGAATGAAGATGCTGTATACTTAAATATAAATGAGGAAAATTTGGAATGCACTACTAATTTTTAAAACATAAAAGGGGTAGGACATGAGATATTTGAATAAATTAGAATGTACATAACAAATAAAAATATTCTTCAATAAATGTGAATATTTCTACTAGTCTTTTAATTGGCATAGTAAAAGGATTGAAATCCTTGAAAATAATTCAGAAGCCATTTGATATTTATGTAAATAAATCTCATGTCAAACTATCTTAAAGACAATAATTATATAGCATGTAGTGACTAAGTTTTGGACATGATTTGCTTCTATTTTGCATAGCTTAGCCAAAAGGACCAGATATTGAGAGAGAAATGGATTTAATGGAAAGAGCATATAACAATATGAATAATGTTAATTGAGAACATGCTACACCATTTATTCCAGTTTCATTTTAAAGAAGCAATTGATCTTTTTAATGACTCATTTAATAGAACCAAACCAAACAAAAATCACTAAAATGAGACATTTGGGTCACATATACCTAAAAGTCCCATCCATGGTACATACAAATACTTTGAATTAAATATTCTAATTTTCTCACAAAATAACAAAAATGCAATGGAAAAAGATGTCTAATCTCTAAAGGGTCTAAATAGTATTCTTGGAACATACTTATAATCTCATAATATTTGTACAATTATTAGGATTTGTTTCATAATGGAAATATTAAATAAGGGATGTTCTTAAATGTATTATGCTTTTACAAAATTCTTTTAGACTTGGGTTCTGTGATATATACCTGTAATCCCAGAAATTTGGAGGTGAGGCCAGTAGGCTCACAAGTTTGAGGTCAGTCTTGGCAAATCAGAGAGGACCCTATCACAATACAAAATATAAAAATGGCTGAGGGTGTAGCTCAGCAATAAAACATCCCTGGATTCAATCCCAGTATTACAAAAATAAATGTTATCAAAAGCATCCTCATCTAATGTATAATTGTGAAAACATAATGAATCAAAAAATAGAAAAGACAATTCATGACCCAGTGCCCTGGGAAAATATTAGAATAAGCTGATGCTGCCTGCCATGGATAAAGAGCTGCACTTTCACCTTCATCAAGTGGTTCTTCCTCCAACCTGAGTGACAGTTCTTCATGAAGAGCCTTGGCAATGATGTGCACAGCACCACAGACATTGTAAATCTGAGGTGATGTATTCATATCCCAAACAGGCAGAGCTCGAGTTTCCAGGTTGCCATTCTGTACACATTTACTCAATATCCTGATTCCATGTTGACCCAAATATGGACATTCAAACATTATAGACCACACATCCTGGATAAAGATGTCATGGGGACATTTTACAGGTTGAACATTTCTGAGAATATCTTGAAAACCAGGAACCTCATCAATGTGTACTGAAAATGATAATGCTATACCAAAATATGTGTAACTTTGACTTTGTCCTAAGGATAATATAGTAATATCCAAGTCGGAAGTTGTTACTCAGATATTTTCAAATGGAATATTGCAATATATCCTCAGAACAAATCTAAGACTAACCCACACACCTACAGTTATCTTATATTAGACAAAGTTGCCAAAAACGTTCATTGGAGAAAAGATAGCCTCTTCAACAAATGTTGTTGGGAAAACTGGAAATCCTCATGTAATAAAATGAAATTAAATCTCTTTCTCTCACTATGCACAAAACTTAACTCAAAGTGGATCAAGGTGTGGCATCTTAGTGGCATCTTCCATGAGACACGGCCAGAGCTGAGAAGCCCCCTGTCAAGTGACTAGAGCTGGGTGGAGCCCCTCGTCACTAAAAATAAAATTAAAAAGAGCACAGTGTGAAATAAAACCCTCTTTTTTTCATGAAATATACCATGGTGCTGAAAGAGTTAACTTTGACTGCATAGGTTCTCCTATTTATTTGCTGTTCTGTTTTTTACTCATACATATGGCCACCAGGTGTCACTATTTCAATTATTTAGATTGAGACTAATTCTGGAAATTAACGTTTTGGAGTCTGAGCTAATAATATAAAAGAAAACCTCTTTTTTAATTGTACTTAAGTACTTAGTTCCTAGTTAATAAGCTTTAAGAGTCTTTTTGTGATTGAAAATAGATTTCTCTTACTTTTAGAGTAGTTTAAATAGGTATATTTAAAAAATCCTTCAGAGCTAACATTCGGCTTTGCCTCCCCCTTTCCCTGCTTCTAGGTTTTATAAATAACTGCTATAAAAGAAAAACAAAAGTGCTTTGGAATTCCAGACAGATAAAATTAACTTTTATCAGACAGTCTGAGCAGTGTGCGGAGGAGATGGCTTTAGGGAATCTGTGAGAAATAAATTTTTACCCAGACTAGTTAGATAAAAATGACAAAATTATAATATGCCCAGACAGTCACATAGGATCTCTGTCTATACAGGACCTTGAAAAAGTGTATGTGACCCCCATCTGTACAAAATTTTGATATATGTAAAGTAAAAAAAATTTAATATGTCTAAAATGTAATCTATAGATTAAGTCTTATGACTATGATGAATTCACAAAAATGTGTAAACAATCTGTACTGCCAAAAATTTATGCTTATATACTTGCAACAAAATGAAAGTAAAGAGAGAGAAGATTCAGCAGCCTAACTCATTGTCTGTGTGTGCTGATTTCTTTCGTCGCTATCACTGACTCCTTCACTTCATGCTGTGTCAAGCTCACGTAGTACCCCCCGGCTGACAACCCAAGACTTTGGCAGTCCCCTCCCATCAATTGTGCTACTTTGCACCCCCCACAGAGACCACCTCAGACCTCCGCAACAAGGACCTAGGAATTAAACCAGAGACCTTGCACCTAATAGAAGAAAAAGTGGCCCAAATCTCCATCATGTTGAATTAGGCCCCAACTTCCTCAATAAGACCCCCATAGCTCAAGAATTAAAACCAAAAATCAATAAATGGGATGGATTCAAACTAAAAATCTTTTTCTCACCAAAAGAAACAATTAGTGAGGTGAATAGAGAACGTACAGAATGGGACCAAATCTTTACCACAAGTACATCAGATAGAACACTAACCTCAAGGATTTATAAAGCTTGCAAAAGCCTTAACACCAAAAAAAAAAAAAAAAAACACAACCCAATCAATAAATGGGTTAAGGAATTAAACAGACACTTCTCAGAAAGATGATATACAATCAATCAACAAATATATGAAAAAATGTTCAACATCTCTAGCAATTAAAGAAATGCAAATCAAAACAACTCTAAGATTTCATCTTACTCCAGTCAGAATGGCAGCTATGAAAAAAACAAACAACAATAAATGCTGGTGAGGATGTGGGGGAAAAAGCACACTCATACATTGCTGGTGGAACTGCAAATTGGTGAAGCCAATCTGGAAAGTAATATGGAGATTCCTAGGAAAACTTGGAATGGAACCACCATTTGACTCAGCTATTCCACTCCTTGGTCTATTCCCAAAGGACTATAAAACCAGCTTACTACAGGGATACAGCCACATCAATGTTTATAGCAGCACAATTCACAATAGCTAGATTGTGGAACCAACCCTGATGCCCATCAACAGATGAATGGATAGGGAAACTTTGGTATATATACACAATAGAACACTACCCAGCACAAAAAGAGAATGAAATCATGGCATTTGCAGGTAAATGGATGGAGTTGGAGAAAATTATGCTAAGTGAAGTTAGCCAATCCCCCCAAAAAACAAAGGGAATGATCTCTTTGTTATGAAGATACTGACTTATAAAGGCAAGGAAGGGGGGGGGGGATGAGAGGAATGAAAGAACTTTAAATAGAACAAAGAGTGGGGAGGGAGAGGAGGGGGAAAGGGAATAGGAATAATGGTAGAATGAGTTAGCCATCATTACCCTAAGTACATGTATGAAGACACATTGTTGTAAAAATACTTTATATAAAACTAGCAAATTGAAAAATTGTGCTCTTTGTATGTAATATGAAATGAATTGCACTCTGCAAACATGTTTAACAAATTAGAATAAAAATAAATTAAAAAAAGAGAATATTAACATTTTAAAATATAAGTCTTTCCATGAAAAGTTGGTCATTGATAGTATCCTTAACACGAAACTCTGGGATCTTTTCTGCAAATGTAACACAGAGTCCATTTGTTGGTCATTTCTTGTGTCATGTCCCACTGGGGAACATTTCTCCCCTGATGTCATCTGGAACTATAAGGCCAACCCAGATCCAACAAAATGCAACAATACTTGAATAATTCCCGGATACAAAGCTGTAGAGTTCATGGGAAACTGGTAAAGAGACTCGGGACTGTACAAGGAGGCCTATGTGTAAAATAAGAAACTGGGCTCTGCCCCTGAGGCTGTGGTCAAATGGACCATAGGTGATAACTCAACCGCTGATATTGATTATTATTTCTTCACAATATACACTGACATTTTGGCAACAAGGGCCTTTATTATGGATACATTTGCCTGTCTCTCCTAAATAGAAAATATTTGGCATTCACCCTGCTACTATTATTACTCCCTATTCATCGTCACAGATTGAAATATTTATGCTTCAATGATAATGACTGGGCTATAGCTAGATGCTCTACCTCTGCAAATTTGATAATCACCTTCCTAAGTCTCCTATATTATCTTTTTGTATTAATCATCCTATTATATTTCCACAGGTAATGAAAAAAATCAACCTATTCCTAAGGCATTTAATGTATTTACAGATGGGTCCTCAAATGGTACTGCTGCAGTAGTCACTACAAAAGAAAATATGACTTACATAACTGCACACAAATCAGCTCAACTAGTGGAATTGGAAGCTGTGGTAAGAGCTCTGGAAAATTTTAGAGACCAGCCCATAAACATTTTTTCAGATAGCCACTATATTGTACAAGCCGTCCCAAAATTAGAGTTAGCAGGACCAATAGCACCTCATACTCCAGCCTTTAAATTGTTTTATCAGATACAAAAACTTTTGTGGGCAAGAAAAGAACCTCTATTCGTAGGCCATATTAGAGCACATACTAATTTGCCTGGCCCCCTCCATGAAGGTAATCAAAAGGCAGATGAACTTACAAAAACAATATTTATACTTTCAGCACTACAACAAGCTACTTTATTTCATTCCCAGTTTCACGTCAACAGCACCACCTTGCAACGTAGGTTTAAAATCACAAAGGAGCAAGCCAGAACAATTGTAAAAGAATTGTAAATCTTGTATACAACACATTTGCCCAATCCTCATTTTGGTGTTAACCCTAGAGGATTAATGCCAATCATTTGTGGCAGATGGATGTTACTCATGAGCCAAGCTTGGAAAATTGCAATTTATTCAATGTAACCATAGATACATGCTCAGGCATGATTTTTGCTTCCTTACATTCCGGAGAGAAAAGTTAAAGATGTCACATCTCATTGTTTACAAGCTTTTGCTGCATTGGGCATCCCAAAATGCTTAAAACAGATAATGGTCCCGCTTATATGTCCTCATCTTTCAAACAGTTTTGCGCAAAATTCAACATATCCCATAAAACAGGCATCCCATACAATCCTCAGGGTCAAAGGCATTATTGAAAGAGCAAACCGCACACTAAAAGTTATGTTGTTAAAACAGAAAGAAGGAAACTGGAAAAATCCTAAGGACAGATTGGCAGTTGCCCTGTTTACTTTAAATTTTTTAACTTTAGACTCTGATGGTTATTCTGCTGGAGACAGACATTGGAACCCACATCAACAACATAAACCTTTGGTTTACTGGAAGGATGTTCTTTCAGGTAGATGGAAGGGTCGGATCCAGTATTAATTTGGGGAGAGGATCTGTTTGTGTCTTTCCAAGCATGAATCCTCTCCAATATGGATACCATCTAGATTAATAAAGCAGGTACCACATCAAAAGGATCAAGATGAAGTTGTTGAGGAATCAAGATTAATAAAAAAGGTACAAAATCAAGAGGACCATGATGAAGATATGGAATGATTCCCTTAAAAGAGTCCTTCAAAATATGTCACAACTTAAGTGTCATTCCTCCCGGCTGGGACGAAGAGATCTCTCTTTAGTGTGCACACAATTATATATATATATTTATAGAATGTTACTACTTACACCAAATTTTTAATGTTTATTCACAAATGATTTAACTTCTACCTCTTCCATGCAAAAAAGTCATTGAATAAAAACGTTTGCTAAGAAATATCAGTAAACTATAATATTTTACTTTACATACCTTTTAATTTATTTTTTCAAAACATATATCTAAAGAAAGTCACGAAAGTTTTTCTGAGTTAAAGTTGTATGACTCAGAAAAGTTTATTTGCAAATCCAGTATTTACAATACTGAGCTCTACCCTTTTTGGATCACTGAAAGAAAGAAATTTTAGCACTCTATTTTTTTTTTTTCTTGAAGCCTTAAATATCTAATCAAATTTACTGGGAAAAAGGAATGTGTTAAGTATTTTAAAAATCACAAGATAATAGAAAGAGACCTGCCTATACTTAGGACTCCTTATGCCTTATTATAAAACACCTATATACAGAGGTATATGCCAAAATGAAGAAAAAGTCCTCATTGTTTTACCACCACTTTGTAGACAATCTTTCTTTGTCCAGTACCCTCTAGCTCTCCCCAGGTTTTCACACTTCATAGAAAATTTGTCAATTGATTGTTTATATTGTCATTCCTATATGTTTCTTTACTTTTCTCTTATACCTACTCTATCAGGTATGCTGACCACACTCCACCTCTGAAGAACTAAGTCATTAATGACTTCATTTCTAAATCAAACGACAAATCATTAGAACTTATTTTATTTAATCAACTCCTGGTATAAAAATTTTGATTATATTTTGTTCTTTGATGCTAACCAAATGCTTGTCACCCAGATGGATTGATGAATGAATGCTTTAAACATTTTTAAAAAGAAAAAAATGGAAGATAAAGAAAAGGAAAAAAATGAAATCATAAAAGCGTAAATGAAGTTGAACATCTACTTCCACAAAGAAAGCAGAAACATAAAGAACAACATGTAATAGGTGCACAAAATAAGTGATTTTAATAGATGAAACAAGATAATTTTAATGATGAGGCTAATTTGTTTCTTGATTTTAATTTTTGTTTAAAAAATTTCCCCAAAATTTAGTAAACATCTTTTAAGGTATGCATTTTAAAAATAGGTATCTGAAATGATTGTGACAAAAAGACTTATTTTCTTTAATATACTTTAAAATATTTAACTTCATTATATGGAAAGGATAATAAATATTTTAAAAACCAATTAAAAAAGTAAAAATTACTTCCCCACCATTACATAACCAAAGATTGATATTAAAAATGCATATTGAAGAAATAAAATTAACTCACAAATATAAGAATAGAAAGCCAGGCATGGTTATATATGTCTGTAATCCTGGTAACACAGGAGACTGAGGCAGAAGCACCCGAGTTTCAGGCCATCCTCAACAATGTAGAGACATCCTCATTAACATAATGAAACCCTGTTTTTTTTTTTTTTTTTTTAAAGGACTGGGTATGTAAAGTACCAAAGGCTACGATCTGCAGTACCAAAAAGAAAAAAAAAATTAAAACAAGTAACAAACAACAAAATAGCTTCATTAAATTAACAAATACTTTAAAATAACACCAGTGTGTTAAGAGGAAATTGGAAATCTCATGCAGTACTTCAGATAGACTAAACTAAGACATGAACTGAAATACTCTTCACAGTAGAGGAAAATTGTAAGACTAAATATCTGGCCATAATAAATTGACTAAATAACTATTGTATAAAGAAGTATTATACTGCAATTTAAACTGTTACTAAAGATAAGTAAGTGATGATAAATAAATATATTAATAGTATTTATACAGTAAAAAAATACTTTTAAAATGTGACTAGAACTGCATATCCCCATTATACCTATAATACTCTGTAATCAAATGGGAAAAAAAAAGACTAAATGCTAACAACAATAAATAGCAAAAAACAAGTTATATATAGCATTGAAGTACACGTTATCATTATTTTATCTGTGTGTATTTCTTCATTTGAAAGCTTTCTGAAGAAAATTATAGATAACAAATTTTATATTAAGAATAAAACTATTGGGGGCTAGGGTTGTGGCTCAGTGGTAGAGCACTTGCCTAGCACATGTGAGGCCCTGGGTTGGATCTTCAGCATCACATAAAAATAAATAAATAAAATAAAGGTATTGTGTCCTATTTTGGAGACAAAGGGCTAATTAAACAGTATATTGGTAAGAAGTCCCATAGTTTTTATATAAGCATAAATTGAACTTTTGGCATATATTACATATATTACATTACTGTGTTTAACTACAAAAGCCAGAATTCTTCATTTACCTGTTACACATTGTAGAGACGTAGTACCTGGGAACTCTGAGCTGTTATTCCTGTTGAAATGCCTCCTACCACAACCACCAGCTTGTTTCTCTTCTCAGACGTAAGTCATAATTAGGAACTGAAGGACTCTTTCCTGAAAGCAAAGACATGGAACTCTCCATGGCCTTCATCTCAATAAAGTCAATATTGAAGAGGTAGAATCCCAGAGACATATCTAAAGCTGCCAATAACAATTCAGGAAAAAATAAGTGAGTTGTAATCTCTGTGTGCCTTTTTCTAGGATAATTTCTAAGGTAATTATAAAAATGTAATAAACATATGTTGTGATTTTGGTTATTAAAAGCATATGTAAAATTATTAGTATAACAAAGATGGGGTCCTTGGAGGCAAAAATAAGCAGTCATAGTGACAAATGGGAATAACTAGCAGTCGTAACAACTTTCTACTCCAGAATCCATTGGTAAAATTTTGGCGGCACAAATCTTCTCTTTCATAATCTCTACTCAGTTAATAATAGTATTACCTGAATTATATTGAAAGTCCCACATGCATCACTACAAACATAATTAGTAAAAACAGCACAGTTGTTCTTAACCCATGCTCCTAGAAAAACCTTGTATCACACACGCGTTCTATCATCAAATTGATGATGCTATTTTTCAAATAGAAAAATGTATTAAGTTAAAGATAAGACTTCTTATAGAAACTTGTATTTTAGGATGCATAGATTTTAAGTTTACTTAAAACTCATATTATTATTTAATGTTGACATATAAATATGAGAAGTGTTTTCATCATAAGCACCATGCATTCCAGATTTTGAGAAGAAATGATTTCAAATGACTCAGCAGTGATGTTGAGCCACAAGAGGGCACTGTGATGCCAGAAAGAAAATGATATGCCACATACCTTACAAGAAAATGTTTTACTTTTTTATTTTTATTTTTGGTACCAGGGATTGAACTTGGGGGCTCTCGACCACTGAGCCATATATCCAGCCCTATTTCATATTTTATTTAGAGACAGGGTCTCACTGATTTGCTTAGCACCTCACCTATGCTGAAGCTGTCTTTGATCTTCCTGTCTCAGCCTCCTGAGCCTCTGGGATTACAGGCATTGCACACCACCACAACAGGAAATATTTTACCTTAATTTGCTATTTATCCTCTTCTCATCATTTCTAGTTTGTTCAAACACAGGGCATTCATAGGTCTCAAAGCAGTGATTAGACATGGCATATATCCCATAAATATTTACTAATTCAGAGAATAACTTGGTGGATTGAAAATTATACACATTTGAAAATATTGGATAAAAGTTAATAACTACTTTGGTCTATAAAATTTAGATTTTGTAGTTTTTGTTGCTTTGCATTCACAAGAAATGCAACACAAATAGTGAAGGGGAGAGTGGAGATATCTCACTTTGAGGCCAGGGTGACCATATGAAAAGAGACCTTCTTTACTTTTTGCACAGTCCAAATAAGAATATGGAAATAGAGATATGAAGTCGTGACCTCCTCTTCGGTCCAAGTTGGAGGAAAGAGTTTGAAGAGATAACTTTTGTAAAAGAAAAAATTGTACCTTTTTTGAAAATTAAAATAATATTCAACTAATAAAACCTATTGTAAATCTGGGCATGCCTGTAATCTCAGCAGCTCTGGAGGCTGAGGCAGGGGGATAGCAATTCCAAAGATAGCTTCAGCAATTTAGCAAGGCTCTAAACAACTTAAGAAGACCCTATCTTAAAATAAAATACAAGAAAGGAAAGGTCTAGAGATGTGGCTTATCTCTAGATGAGTAGTTGAGAGCCTCTGGGTTTCATTTCTGGTATAAAAAACAAGGAAACAAAACAAAACTATCATATGGAAAGTTCTTAGAATTAGTAAAAATATAATTTTCAATGGAAATGCAAATGTATCATCAATACTTAAAATATATTTTTCTCAATAATAAAGAGGTAAATGTAAATTAATCTAGCAATAAAATTACATTTTTTTCTGTTAGACTTGAAATATTTGAAGTGAACAATAACTTCCAGGGATAAAACAGATAATGAAGATTGGATATACTCACAAGTGGTTAAAGAACACAAATTGGTATTTTATGTTTGGAAATCAAATATGACATGTGCATTATTTTAACAGAATAATTTCTATTTGGGAACTTTATCCCACAAGATAAAGTATCAGTATGTAAGAGAATATTAATAGAAATATTTATTGTGGTATTTGTGTGAAAGAATAACCTCAGAATTGTTCCCTTTTTCATTTCACCAATAGTACTATAGTCAAAACTGGAAACTACCTTCAAAAACAGTTAAAGAAAGTGTTGAAAACAAAAAAGCAATCTTCACAAAATTAACAGTAGTATCAGTGGACTATGATTAAAGTTTCACTTTTTGTGCTCTGCAGTTCATCTTGGGAAAGTTCTTCATTATATGGATTTTCTCTCATTTTTCTCTCAATTTATCAAATGATAAAATGAAAGATCATTTTAGATATGTATTTCAATTCTTATAGAATGTATTTCTGCCTGAGATAAATGTAGTAATATAATGTTTGAAACAATATTAAGTTAAAAGTTGAGATTAGTATTAGAATAGAACTGAATAACAGAAATTTACACAATAAAAACAAGTGTATTTATTATTTAAAATCTGTTCAGCCCTAAAGATTTAATTTCTTCTCATTCTAAAAACATTGAATTATTTCCAAAAATGTATGCTTTTATTTCTGATTGTGTTCATTATTTAAAAATTGTATAAATAAATTTTATTTTATTATTTACTGTCACTCTATATTAGTCAACATTCTTCAGAGAAACAGAACCAATATGATCTGTATGGATGGATAGATAAATTATCAATAGACAGATAGATAAAGATAGACACACAGGCAAACATAAAAGAATATTTCTTGGAAGGAATTGATTCAAAGAGACTGATGGACCTCTATATCTGCAATTTTCAAGCCAAACTCCCAAGAAAATTCAGGAGTGCATTTCATTGTGAGTCTAAAGTAGTGTAGATGATTGTGTAAAATCTGGCTAAGGGCAGGAAAAACCTGAGGTCCCACATCCAATAGTGAGGCACGAGAGGGCCAAATTCACTTTTCCTCCACTTCTTGTTCAATTTAAGTCCTTTACTGATTGGCTGAAGCCATCACAGTGGGTAAGGCCATCTCATTTAATAAATCCATTTATTCAAATGCTGATCTAATCCAAGAATATACCTTTATAGACACTCCCAGCTATCTGAGTATACCATCATCAGTTGACACAAAAAATTAACCATCATGCTATGTTTATGGTCATGTTTATGTAACACTAATGTTTATATTCTTTATAGTTTTGACACCATTAACTTTCTCAGTAATTTCTTTTCTTTTATCCTTGAACTCCTCCAATCTAATCAGAAAGTAACATTTTTCAAAATTTAAGTCATTGGGCCTTTTTGCCTTAGATGGGAAAGATAGTCCTATTGAGAATAACTAGAAATAGATAATGAATGAAATAGAAATGAATGTAGATGACTAGACAAAGGTGGAATAAAAGGTTCTTCAAGACATCATGTCTGGAGCAGACAAAATTAAAACCTCAGCAAAATTGTTCATACAAAAGACTCTAGTGTTTGTAATCTAGAGAGCAAGGTGGTTTCTTCCCACCTTACTAATAGAACATGCCCACTAATTTGCCCTGAAGTGCAGATTATACCCTTTTATATTTCACAAAGGTATTACCAGGGTCAATTAGTTCAACGTTGATTTCTTGCTTGAGGAAATACTGGGAAAAAATATTTGACACAAATAATAGAAAACAAAATTGAAACTGAAGTATCAATGATGCAGTTCCTACTGAGTTCACAGGTTATTTTTCAATTTCAAAACCAGGTCTTGCCATTTTTTTTTTTTAATTGTAGATGGGCACAATACCTTTACTTTATTTATGTGGTGCTGAGGATCGAACCCAGTGCCTCACGAATGCTAGACAAGCACTCTACCACTGAGCCACAAATCCAGCAAAGGCTTGCCATTTCCTAACGGATGGAAATAATGTCTTTTAGAGAGAGAGATTTTAAGCCTCATAATGAAGAAGGCATTGTTACTGTTTTTCTGTGGCATCTCAGCACATGACCTCCTGGTGTTGCAGTTGGCAAGCATTTGTGAGCCTACTGAAATTACACCATTTTTTAAAAATTGTGGAATCTCAAAAAAGCGTGCGATATGAATTTGCTAGGTTTGAAAGAGAGCACCAAAGTTGTAGGTTTATAAAACGGCAAGAGAAAAAGTAACAAACCATGTTTGAATATTCTCTCTCTTACCAGTAATCAAGTACCAGGCTTGCAAATCAGTTAAAAAAAATTCATATATATATATATATATATATATATATATATATATATATACTGTTTCTGAAGTACTCGCAAACTCTCTTCAAATATTTTAGGTAAATAAACGAGGGAAAAAATATTAAGCCTTTGGAAGGAATGTTGGCTTCATTTTGGGGCATTACCACAGTAAAGACTGTTGTTAACAATGTAGGGTCTCCTGCTGAACCCACACTGCAGCGAGGGGCGACGGGTCGGGGGTGGTCCTTGTGGTACCCTTGATTTTTGCTGGAAGGTGCTTAGTTAGAATTGCATTTAAGCATATTTGACTAGGGTATTAATTTTTAAAACATTTAATGGAAAATTGCTCCCCATATAATCCAGGTGTTGCATGTGGGAAGGGATATCTCGAACTCAGAAGACTGGGCATGGTCACTGTGCTCTCCTGGAGATGGCATGATCCCTCAAGCCAAGCGGCGCCTTGTGCATTCCCAAGAACCCATGTGGGCTGGGATTCTTGGAGCTCACTGACGTGGGCAAATGTCAGCTCACATGCGTCCCTTTCTCCACTAGATGTCACTGCAAATCAACTGCTAGTGCCAGACACTCTTCAGATAGTACTAGGGTTTTAAGTGTGGTCAGTCTTTGCACTTGTGTCCTCCACCGCACCACGGAGCAGGATGCAGCGGGCACAGCAAGCTGGCCCGGTTTCCAGACACGAAAGGGCGGCGCAGCTGCAGGGGGGTGATGTGGAGGCTGGCCTGCTTGGTGCTCCCCAGACCCCCATGCGTGAGAGGTCACACGGAGCCGAGGCGTTGCCCCCCACCCCGCCCCGCAGGGAGGCAGGGGGACAGGATGCCAGCGCAGCAGCGCAGCGCCGAGCCCCGCCCCGCCTGCTGAACAGGTCGTTCTGGGCCAGGAGCGAGCCAACCGTGTGTGCCACGCGAGAGAGTGTGAGCTTCGTGGCCGGCGGGCTGCAGCTGCCCGGCCGTTGGGGGTGGACTAAGGGGCGCGAGCGTGCTGGGGGGAGGGGCAGAGCCGCCTTCGCACGCGCGGTACCTGTTGACGCTACTGTGGGGGACCCTGGACCTCGGCGCTTCGGAGCGCTTCTCCCAAACCGGCTGGCGAACTCGGCCGAGGCACTGGAGCCTGCGAGGCTGGAGCAGTGGGCGGGGATCAGGCATGGTGGTCTGGGGCAACACGGAAGGTAGGCGAGCTCCAGCCGGCCGCGAGGTGTGGAAAGGGTGGCGCGGGACACGCATCGCCCCGAGAGCGGGCGGGCGCGCAGGCTAGGGGTCTGGGCTACCCGCAACTCCCAGCCGGAGGCCTCCCTGTTATTCAAGCGTATTCTCTCCTTCCCCTTCTGCCGTGGTGCGGGTCCGGCCACCACCGCCACTCTTGGCTTCCCCCACCCTTGCCCGGGGCCCTTCCCTCCGCTACCCCCTGCAGACACCTCCCGCACCCCAGCGCCTTAAACTCTTTCATCCTGCACCGGCTCCTTGGCCAGCCTTTGAGTCCCCCGCCTCCGCCGGCGGTTAGGTCAGTGCCACTCATTCTTGCGCCCGCGTTTGGGCATCTGCTCCGCAAGCGCTGGCCCAAAGTTGGCTGGAGTTCCCCGCCCCGCCTCCGGTTACTGCTCCTCCCAGCACATGCGGAACCCTGCAATCTCTGTCAGAGAATCCCAAGGCAATTTTTATGCAGCGCACTTTTCCCCCATTGTCCTTACAAGTGTCCCTTTCACATTTGCACACACTCTTGCACTCTTGCACACACATCCGGTGTGGATGGAAAGTGGCATTTCTGTGTGTTTCATTGCTCTTCCTGCATATTCCCAGTTTGAAAAGCAGTAACCTTAACATAGCATAGCTCCTTAATTGAGCCCCCCTCTTGTTTAATCAAAAAAAAAAAGGACAGGTGATATAAGTCCAACTGTCTTTATCTCCACATACTCAATTATTAGGACTTCATGTAACGACTCTTAATTCTGTGTATCTGCCTGGCCTCTCTGACTGTTCAAGTCTCCAACAAGAAGCCATTTGCTCCGTTGGTAGGGTAAGACATATCATGGCCTCGGTTCTTGCAGCGGAGTGCCCAGTAACTTATCCTTTGGTTTCTACAGTCTACCTGCTTTCCAAACTTAGGTCTGTGGTTTCTTATAGCATTGGCTTTGCCTAGCAAGGTTTGCTAGCATGAAGGTACCTCCTCTTAGACTTCTGTGCTGGAAACTTGGAAGCTCACTTAAAGTCCCTCTTCCAAAGAGTAAGTCTAAAAGGCTATCTTCCCTTCAGTGGTTAGGCCATTTGCTGTTTTTCATGCGTTGTGATTATTATCTTTTTTCCCCTGTCCTCTTTTTCTCTATTTTGTAGGTCCTTTAAGGCCAGACTGTACCAAACTCATAGAACTTTACTCTAATTTTATAGTAAACAATGTTAAGATTTTTTAAGAGGTGGGAATCACTCTTTCAGGCTTAATTTTCATACAGTCTCAACCATAAAATATACCTTTTTTCAAACAATGTAAAACTCCATTTCCCCCTCTTCCCAAATCAAATCCTACATCAGAGAATTAAAGAAACCATATCCTCAACAGCAACAGTTAGTCATTGTTAATAAGTTGTAAAAAACTACATATTTATACTTAAAAGTCTGGTCTTTGATAGTTTCTGTGGTGGAAAGATATGAGAACTTAGGAGTTAGATTTGGGTTTGAATTCTGCCTCTGTTCTGACCTTGGGCAAGTTAGGTTAGTAATATAATTGATTTTTTTCCTCATTCATTGTATGAAGACATCATTTTGCACCGTGGGTAACTGAGGATTAAATGGTGAGACCTGGGTACACATTGTTTACTCAATAAGTACTCCTTTGGTATATATCCCTTTATTGCCATTACTATGTAGAATGAGCCTGAATGTGCTAGAAAGAAAGCATGAGAGGAAAACTAATTACAGGAAGCATTAGGTACTTCTTATCTCCAAATAAAAGGAGTTCTAGACTAAGAGACATTATGATTATTTCTACTTCTCGATGTATGGGTATCTATGGCATATTATAAATCTTAGGGTAGATTAAGCAGAGCTTTTTAAAAATGAAGAAAAGGACAGCTTTTTTATTTTTTCCCTTTATCTAAACCATTAACCTGGATATTAAAATAAAAATCTGAATCCCCCCCCCCCAAATGCAACTCGAGAAAGGGTTTTCTTTTTTTAAATAGAGACAGTGAAGTTTCTGTCCCTTTTAGTATCTCATCTACTTGTAAACCCTGCACAAATTCTCGAGTTCTTTTACCTTTTGTTTGGACTGTTTAAATAGTGCCTTCACTGGTGTCCCTGTTTCTTTTGCTCCCTGACTATTCCCCACATAACAATCAGTGTGATTTATTTATTTATTCATTTATTTTTATATACTGGGGAATGAACCCTGGGGTGCTTTTCTATTAAGCAACATCCACAACCCTTGTTATTTTTATTTTGAGATAGTCTTGCTAAGTTGCTTGGGACCTTGCTAAGTTGCTAAGGCTAGCCTCAAACTTGTGTTTCTCTTGCTTTAGCCTCTAGAGTTGCTGGGATTGTAGATGTGCCACCATGCTTGGTCAGAATGATTTAAAAAAATTAGATTATCAATTTCTTGTTCAAAATCCTCCAGAAGCTTCCTGATGCATATAGAATTGAATTCAAGCCCATTACCCCAGTCTATCAAGGCATTGCCTGATTTGGCAACTGCCATCTTCTAGTCTTATGTCTTGTTCTAGGACTATAATTACCCTGCTTCACAGGGTACTTAAACTCTTTGTACCTTAGAATGTCATCCACGATTTTCTTTTTTAACTGAATCACCCCTTTCTCTAAATGGTCATGACTCCCATCTTCACATCTTCTGTTTGATGCAAAAAAGTCATCACTTAAGAGCAGTCTTCTGTGACCTCTAAAATAGAACCTGGCCTCTTCTTCTGTCACTTGATTTCATCCTATTTTTCCCTAGCATTTAATACTAGGTGAAGATACACTGTTTGCATATTTATTGCTTTCCCCCATTAGATTTGTTTGCTCCCTCTTCCCAACTAGAGGGCAGAGATCTTGTCTGTTTCATCGTTCCTTAGAATTGTGCCTGGTATTTAATAGACCCTTTGTCAATCTTGGTAAATGAATGAATGGTACAGATAATTTGAACATTGTTTCTGGAATCAACATGAGTCAAAATCCTGGCTTGTGCCATTTACTGATTGTGCGGTCATGGGCAGGCTAGTAAATTTGGGTGCTTTTGTATGCTCATCTGTAAGATGACATAGAGGATTACAGTGACCAATAATTGAATTGATATATGTAAAGTGCTTCTGTGAGGGTTATGTTATACTTTTCAAAAAGTATTTGAGGCCTGGGCATGTGGCTCAGTGGTAGTGCACTATGGCCTGGGTTCAGTTCCTAGCACTGCAAAAGTCCATAGAACCACAGTTTCTGTATATATTCCTCTATTGAAGAGCTTCTGGGTTGGTTCCACAGTTTAGCTATTGTGAATTGAGCTGCTATAAACATGGATATGGCTGCATCAGTGTAGTATGTTGATTTTAAGTCTTTTGGGTATGAACTGAGGAGTGAGATAGCTGGGTGGTTCCATTCCAGGTTTTCTAAAGAAACTCCATAACCGCTTTCCATGGTGGTTGCACCAATTTGCAGTCCCACTGGCAACTTATGAGTGTACCTTTTCCCCCACATCCTCACCAACACTTATAGTTGCTTGTATTCTTGATAACTGCCATTTTGACTGGAATGAGATGAAATCTTAGTTTTGATTTGCATTCTCTAATTACTAGAGATATTGAACATTTTTCATATATTTGTTGATTGATTGTATATCTTCTGAGAAGTGTCTGTTCAGTTCCTTAACCCATTTATTGATTGGGTTATTTATTTTTTTTTTTTTTTTTGGTGTTAAGTTTTTTGTGTTCTTTATATATCCTGGAGATTTGTGCTCTATCTGATGTGCCTGTGGTAAAGATTTTCCCCCACTCAGTAGGTTTTCTTCACATTATTGATGAATGATGGGGGTCTAGAGGGAGTGATGACTATCAGTGGTGATCAGAGAAAACAATGGGTTGCTAACAGTTAACCTCCATGATTGCACTTCCACCACAATGGGTGGCTAACTGTTAACCCCGTGCTCCTTCCTGCCTACAGTACATACATGGAGGAGAAAGAGAAGGTAATGATTTAAATAGAGATTCTGGGGATCTATAAAGAGGAAGACACACCTAGCTCTGGGGCCCCTTCTCTTTAGAGAAGTTTGTCACTATCACTTTTCTTAAATAAAACTTGCTTTCTGCACTTGCCTTGGCATTTCTAAGGTGTTTAATTTTCAACACTGGGTGAAGGACATGGAATTAATAAACCCCCAAACCAGTGTGTGACCTGGGAGGTGGGAGAAGCCCAAACTTTGATCCTTTCAATCAGTTATCTCCCAGTGACAGAACAAGGCCTGGAAGGGAGACAACCATCAGTCTAAGATTGCAGTCCCTGGGAGGAGAGATCCTTTCCCAAATAAATTGACTCCCAGTGACAGTGAAACTACACATTAATCTTATTCCCTTGTAGATACAATGACCCGAGAAGGTCAGGTGCAAACTGGGCTCTGAACCCTGGACCCTCCATCTCTGCCCTGTAAAAACTCTTTTTAATTGATATAATCAGTAAAAGTTGTGCCCAGTAAAAACAAATTTCAGATGTTTGCAGCCTTTTGCCCACGACTTGTTAAAATTTTCAAGCAATGACACCCCCCCCAATGTAAAATATATAAACCCACACCTCCACTGTGATTGGGGCCATTTTTGTACCCAGAAAGTGAGCCATCTGATGTCTGACTGCTGCTGAATAAAAGTTTGAATTCGTGAGGTCTGCTCAGGTCCAGGTTACTTTTCAATACAGTGTCAAAAATGTTTTGGTTATTTTTGCTTATACTGGGGAACAAGGACTAGTTCCTGATTTCCAAGATCGTATCAAAAGGATCATTTTAGTCAGTTTTTTCACTACCATGACCAAAAGACCTGACAAACACAACTTTAGAAGAGGGAAAATATCTGGGGCTCAGAGTTTTAGAGGTCTCAGTTTATAGAGAGCTGACTCTTTCTCTGGGCCCCAAATGAGGCAGAACATCGTGGAAGAAAGGAAATCAGTGCAGGACATGGGAAATTGAATGCAGAGAGTGTTCTGCTCACTAGGGTCAAAATATGTACCCCAAAGGCATGCTAACCAACTTGCTCCAGCCACACCCTACCTGCCTACAGTTACCGCCTACTTAATCCCTGTAAGTGGATTCTGATCATGATTAGGTTAAGACTCTCAAACTCCATTATTTTCCTTTCAAACTTTCTTGCATTATATCACATATGAGCTTTTGGAAGACCTCTCATCTAAACCATAATAAGGGGGTGTAAATACACAGCAGTAGCTTCAAATGAAGGAGCAAGAGAAGAAAATACGGAATGAAATTCTCATTGCTAAATTTTAAATGCACACACTCTATGCCCAACACTCAGAAAAGTGTTGTGAGCATTTGGAGTAAAATCCTTTTTCTGATTGTATGTGTGGATAGTACAGATGAAAATTGAAAATGGGAATGCAGAGTTGGACTCCACAGTGACAAAACCAAAACCAAAGGCCGAATGTTTTCTCTAATATGTGGATGCTAACTCACAATAAGGAGTGGCGAGGGGGCACTAGGGAAAAATAGCGTTAGATTAGGTTGAAGGAAGTGAAGGGAGGGGAGCGAGTGGACACAGGGATGGGAAATATAGTGGAATGAAACAGACATTATTACTTTATGTATATATGTGACTACATGACCAATATGATTCTGCAACATGTACACTTTGAAAAATTAGTAATTATATCCCATCTATGTATGATATATCATAGTGCATAAATGCATTCTACTGTTATGTATAATTAAAACAAATTAAAAAATTAATAAAAAAAATTAATCACGTATTAAAAAAAAAAAAAAAAAAAGATTCCCAAAAGGGGCCAGTATAACTTTTTACATGTTGGTTCCTATTTATAAGTCTCTTTCAGACTTTGAACAAAGCCTTATGTTCCAGCACAAAACAACAAAGGAGGATCAGGCTTGCCTTGTACCTTTCCTCTCTCAGACCTAGAATCAGTAATTTCTCAAGAGCCTATAATGCACTTTATAAAGAAATGAGGAGATCCAGCCGCCAGTTTGCCTGGATTGCAGGGCCCAGAGTGGCAGCTCCCTGCTGCTGCACGCAGGCAGACCTGGGGAAATACCTCCTAAACTCCCCGCAACCCGCCCAGCGGTGACCAGAGCAAGAGGTAGGCATCTGCCCGCCAGCCAGAAGGAGAGATCCAGCCACCAGTTTGCCTAGCCTGCGGGGCCCAGAGTGGCAGCTCCCTGCTGCTGAATGCAGGGCCCATCCTGAGGATAAGCCCCCTACACTCTTCCACTGTGCCATTCTGCAAAGGGCCAAAGGTGCAGACTTGACTCCACTAACAGGATTGCTGACTGGATAAGTTCCGGGTCAATTGACTTAATCTGGAAGGGAAATAAGAAGGGCTTCCAAGGGTCCATTTGGCTTGAGACTTATGCCTGGTTTCAACGTTTTTGTTCATTTGTTTGTTTGTTTTTTTGTTTCTTGTGGGGGGGTTGTTTGTTACTTTCTGAGTTGTTGTTTTTGTTGTTGTTGTTGTCGTTGTTGTTCTGTTTCATTTTGATTGACAGTGTGTTTGCTTCTGCTCCTCTTTGCATTCTTTCTATTCTTCCTTCTCATTTTAGTATTTTTTCTCCTTCCTTCATCGTCCCTATTTACACCCTGCCATTGCATACTCAACAAAGGCAAAAACAAGTTATACGCAGAAATTGGGACTGTTTGAACGAGTACAATTGAAATATATAGCAAAGTGGTGTTATATGTAGTGTATTCACTATTTTCTAGACTCACTCCCTCTCATGCTAATTTCTACTCCTTGGTCACTTTTTTTTCTTTTTCTTCTTTTTCTTTTTCTCCATCTTTCTTTATTTCTTCTCTCAACCGCTACATAAATTAGGATTATATATAAATTCGTCTTTCCACCTAATCATTCATTATTTCCTCTCTCATCTGCTGATACTAAACCACTTCCATAGAACTCTCTTTTCATACTTTCTAAGAAAGAACAAGTCAGTTCACTCACTTCCCTCTTACTAAACATATCACCTCTGTGTCCATTACTTGAATCTATAAAGCCCCATTAGAAGCTTACAGACTAAAATGGGAAACAATATCTAGGTTAACTAAATCTGTACATTTTGATCAAACTGGGATTCTCTGAATAGAAAGTGTCTGATTTTAAAGTGTAAAGGAAATATAAGGGGATCTGATAGCATTGTACTACAGGAGCAACATAAGGTTCTAAGGTAAAAGCAAAATAGTCAAGGTCCCATAGTGCAAAAAGAATAGACGTACAAGCAAGATGAAGAAACAAGGAAGGAAAGAGACACAAACAAATCAATATACCTACTCAGTAGATTCCATGGAATGCACAGTTGGTGAAATGACAGAGGTGGAATTTAGGAATTACATTTGCCAAATGCTTGCGGAACTTAAGAATGAACTCAAAAATGAGACGAGGGAGCAAGTACAGATGGCGAAAGATCATTTTGACAAAGAACTCCATAAACAAATAGAGGAAGTAAAAGATTACTTCAATAAGGAGATAGAGGCTCTAAAGAGAAACCAAACAGAAATTCCGGAAATGAAAGAAGCAATAAACCAAAATAAAAGCTCAATCGAAAGTATCACCAACAGAGTAGATCACTTGGAAGAAAGAACCTCAGACAATGAGGATAAAATATATACCCTAGAGAAAAATCTAGATTACACAGCAAAAATGGCAAGAAACCAAGAACAGAACATCCAAGAATTATGGGACAACATAAAAAGACCAAAAATAAGAGTGATTGGGGTAGAGGAGGGGGCAGAGTTTCAAGACAAAGGAATGAATAATTTATTTAATGAAATAATTACAGAAAATTTTCCAAACTTGAGGAATGAATGGGAAAACCAAGTTCAAGAGGCTTACCGAACACCAAACATACAAAATCACAACAGATCCACACCAAGACACATTATAATGAAAATGCCTAATATACTGAGCAAGGAGAGAATATTAAAAACCACAAGAGAAAGGAAGCAGATTACAAATAGGGGGAAACCAATCAGACTATGTTCAGACTTTTCTACCCAGACCGTAAAAGCAAGAAGATCCTGGAATAGCATATTTCAAGTTCTGAAAGAAAAGGGATGTCAACCAAGAATCTTATATCCAGCAAAATTGAGCTTTAGATTCGAAGATGAAATAAAAACCTTCCATGACAAGCAAAAGTTAAAAGATTTTGCAGCTCGAAAGCCAGCACTTCTAAACATCCTGGGCAAAATTTTTCAGGAAGAAGAAGAGAAAAATAACAATGAAAATCAACAAAGGGAGATATTAAACTAAGGGAAATACCAACTAGAAGAGAAACCAAATCAAGCTAAAGATCATAATACAAATAAAAATGGATGGGAATAAAAATCACATTTCAATAATAACCCTGAATGTTAACGGCCTAAACTCACCATTCAAAAGACACAGATTATCTGAATGGATTAAAAGAAATGACCCAACAATTTGCTGTCTACAAGAAACACACCTCATAGAAAAAGGCATAAATATACTGAAGGTGAAAGGCTGGGAAAAGGCTTATCACTCACATGGCCTGCGGAAGCAAGCAGGGGTTTCCATTCTCATTTCAAATAAGGTAGACTTCAAGCCAAAACTAATCAAAAGGGACAAAGATGGATATTTCTTACTACTTAAGGGAACCATTCATCAACAGGATATAACAATCATAAATCTATATGCCCCAAATAATGGAGCACCTACATTCATCAAACAAACCCTTCTCAAATTCAAGAATAAAATTGACCACAACACAGTTATTCTAGGAGATTTCAACACACCTCTCTCACCAATAGATAGATCATCCAAACAAAAGCTAAACAAAGAAACCATAGGCCTCCTTATAACAATTAATAACTTAGACTTAACGGACATATATAGAATATTTCATCCCACAGTAAAAGAATACACTTTTTTCTCAGCAGCACATGGCTCCTTCTCCAAAATAGACCATATATTATGTCACAAGGCAACTCTCAGCAAATATAAAAAAATAGAGATACTACGCTGCATGCTATCAGATCATAAAGGAATGAAATTGGAAATCAACGACAAAACAAGGAATAAGAAAAAACTACTCCATCAACTGGAAGCTAAATAACATGCTACTGAATGAACAAGGGGTTGAAGAAGACATCAAAGAGGAGATCAAAAAATTCCTAGAGGTAAATGAGAACACAGATACATCGAATAGAAATCTCTGGGACACTATGAAGGCAGTAGTAAGAGGAAAATTCATTGCACTGAGTTCATTCCTTAAAAGGAAAAAAACCAACAAATAAATGACTTAACATCACACCTCAAAGCACTAGAAAAAGAAGAACAGATCAACACCAAGAGCAGCAGAAGACAGGAAATAATTAAAATTAGAGCAGAAATTAATGAAATTGAGACTAAGGAAACCAATCAAAGAATTGACAAGACTAAAAGTTGGTTCTTTGAAAAAATAAACAAAATTGACAGACCCTTAGCGATGCTAACGAAAAGAAGAAGAGAAAAAAACTCAAATTACTAACATTCGTGATGAAAAAGGGAATATCACAACAAACACCTCAGATATACAGAATATAATTAGAAATTACTTTGAAAATTTGACTCTAATAAAATAGAAAATACTGAATGCATTGACAGATTTCTAGAGTCATATGATTTGCCTAAACTGGATGTGGAGGCTATACACAATTTAAACAGATCAATTACAAGCGAAGAAATAGAAGATGTCATCAAAAAGCTACCAACAAGGAAAAGTCCAGGACCTGATGGGTTTACAGCCGAGTTCTATAAGACTTTCAAAGAAGAACTAATACCAATGCTCTTCAAACTATTTCAAGAAATAGAAAAAGAGGGAGCTCTTCCAGACTCTTTCTATGAGGCCAATATTACATTAATTCCAATGCCAGGCAAAGACACATCCAAAAAAGAAAACTTCAGGCCCATATCTTTAATGAACATAGTTGCAAAAATCCTCAACAAAATCCTGGCAAATCGGATACAAAAACATATCAAAAAGATAGTGCACCACGATCAAGTGGGGTTTATCCCAGGGATGCAAGGCTGGTTCAACATTCGGAAATCAATAAACATAATACATCACATCAATAGAATTAAAGACAAAAATCATATGATCATCTCAATTGACGCAGAAAAACCATTTGACAAAATACAACACCCCTTTATGTTCAAAACACTGAAAAAACTAGGAATATCAGGAACACATCTTAACATTATAAAAGCTATTTATGCAAGGCCCCGAGCTAACATTATCTTAAATGGAGAAAAATTGAAAGCATTTCCTCTAAAAACTGGAACAAGACAGGGATGCCCCCTTTCACCACTGCTATTTAACATAGTACTGGAAACTCTGGCCAGAGCAATTAGACAGACGAAATAAATTAAAGTGATCCAGATAGGAAAAGAAGAGCTCAAATTAGCACTATTTGCTGATGACATGATAATATACCTAGAAGACCCAAAAAACACTACCAGAAAACTTTTACAACTAGTAAATGAATTCGGCAAAGTAGCAGGATACAAAATCAATACCCATAAATCAAAGGCATTTTTATACATCAGTGACAAAGGCTCTGAAAGGGAAATGATGAAAACGACCCCATTTACAATAGCATCAAAAAAAAATAATATACCTGGGAATCAACTTAACAAAAGAGGTGAAAGACCTCTATAAAGAAAATTATAGGTCACTAAAGAAAGAAATCATAGAAGAACTCAGAAGATGGAAAGACCTACCTTGCTCTTGGATAGGTATAGTTAATATTGTCAAAATGTCCATACTACCAAAGGCATTATACAGATTTAATGCAAATCCAATCAAAATTCCAATGTCATTTTTCAAAGTAATAGAAAAAGCAATCATGAAATTCATCTGGAAAAATAAGAGACCCAGAATAGCCAAAGCATTCCTGAGCAAGAAAAGTGAAGCAGGGGGCATCACCATACCGGACTTTAAATTATACTATAGAGCAATAGTAACTAAAACAGCATGGTATTGGCACCAAAACAGACGGGTGGACCAATGGTACAAAATTGAGGACACAGAGAATAATACATATAATTTCAGTTATCTTATATTAGACAAAGGTGCAAAAAATGTACAGTAGAGAAAGGATAGCCTCTTCAACAAATGGTGCTGGGAAAACTGGAAATCCATATGCAACAAAATGAAATTAAACTTGTATCTCTCACCATGCACAAAACTCAATTCAAAGTGGATCAAGGACCTAGGAATTAGATCTGAGACAATAGGCCTAATAGAAAAAGTAAGCTCCAATTTCCAACATGTTGGATGAGGCCCCAAGTTCCTTAATAAGAATCCTGTAGCGCAAGAACTATTACCAAGAATTAATGAATGGGATAGATTTAAGCTAAAAAGCGTCTTCTCAGCAAAAGAAAACAATCAGTGAGGTGAATTGAGAGCCAACTAATTGGGAACAAATATTTAATACATGCACATCAGATAGAGCACTAATTTCTAGAATATATAAAGAACTCAAAAAACTTTACACCAAAAAAGAAAATAACCCAATCAATAAATGGGCTAAAGAACTGAGAAGACACTTCTCAGAAGAAGATATACAATCAATCAACAAATACATGAAAAAATGCTCAAACTCTCTGGCAATTAGAGAAATGCAAATAAAAACTACTCTAAGATTTCATTTCACTCCAGTCAGAATGGCAGCTATCAATAACACAAACAACAATAAATGTTGGAGAGGATGTGGGGAAAAAGGCACA
Organism: Tamias sibiricus; assembly: GCA_025594165.1. Classification (NCBI taxonomy): domain Eukaryota; kingdom Metazoa; phylum Chordata; class Mammalia; order Rodentia; family Sciuridae; genus Tamias; species Tamias sibiricus. Next base: position 6,051,421 of record CM046661.1, on the reverse strand, counting down.
CTCATACATTGCTGGTGGGACTGCAAAATGGTGCAACTGCTATGGAAAGCAGTATGTTGATTTCTTGGGAAAATGGGAATGGAACCACCCTATGACCCAGCCATCCCACTCCTGGGTCTGTTCCCAAAAGACTTAAAAACAGCATATTACAGTGACACAGCCACTTCAATGTTTATAGCAGCACAATTCATAATAGGTAGGTTGTGGAACCAACCTAGATGTCCCTCAGTAGATGAGTGGACAAAGAAAATGTGGTATATATACAAAATGGAATTTTACTCAGCAATAAGAGAGAATAAAATAATGGAATTTGCAGGTAAATGGATGAAGTTGGAGAATATAATGCTAAGTGAAATTAGTCAATCTCAAAAATCCAAATACCAAATGTTTTCGCTGATATAAGGAGGTTAGTTCACAGTATGATTGGATGGGGGTACATATGATTAGAGGAACACTGGAATGGTCAAAGGAAAGGGAGGGCAAGGGAGGGAGCAGGCGGGGAGAAGGGGGGAAAAATGGTGGTTGAATGAGATGGATATCACTATCCTAAATGCATGATTAAAGATCTGAGTGGTACTTATATACTTTGTATACAAGCAGTTGTATGTAAAAAGATGATATACTTGCACATTATGAATAAATAAATAAATAACAAAAAAAAAAAAAAAAAAGAAATGATACATAAGAGCCACTATTTAGGTACTACCTGTTCCATAACCGTCAGTCTTTATTCTTACACCAGTTATTTATTATAACATTTTTGCAAAATGTTTTTTTCTCATTTCTTTTATGTCAATGCATATACATACACGTATGTGTGTGTATGTATATATATATATATTTAAAGTACATATGCATGTCTGTATATGTATATCTATTATATATGTGTGTGTATATATGTATATATACATATATATACATATATAGTATGCAATGCATATATATAAGCTCCCATATTTCTAGTTATATTTATTTTATAGTTAAGATCTCAGACTTGGGATATATGAAAGTTCACCTCTGATTTCTTCTTGTATTTATTTGGTTTTTAAAAGAGACCTTTAGATTTCACATCTATTTGAAGATTATGCTTCTGTTTGGCATATAGATCCAATTTCACAGTTGTTCCAAATGAATAGTTAATTTCCAGTTTCATTTATTTAAATAATATTCTAAATGAATAGTTAATTTTTCAGTATAATTTGTTTTAGTTTGAAATGGCACTTTTAAAATTTGATGTAATTGTTTTTATTTCTGAGATTTTATTTATTCCATTAGTCTGTATGAATACTTTTTTATATGGCACTACAGTATTTTGGGTGGTTTATTGAGGTATAATTGACATTGTGTGTATACTTTTTATGTAGCACTACAACATTTGTTTCATTTGTTGAGATAATTATAATTGAAAAGTAAACAATTTTTATATTCAAGGTTTACTTTATAATGCTTACACATATATATATACACATTAATACATTACTGAACTATCAATATCATAGATTTCTTAAAGATTTTTTTTATTAGGCCATTATAATTATACAAATATTGGGGTACATTTTCACAAAATCATACATAGATGGAATATAATTTGTTCCATTTCTATCCCCAGTGCTTCCTCCTCTTCTCCTTCATTCCATCCCTCTGTTCCCTGTCCTACTCTACATATCCTACTTCAGTTTAGCTATTGTGAATTGTGCTGCTATAAACATTGATGTGTCTGTGTCCATGTAGTATGCAGTTTTTAAGTCCTTTGTGTATAGACCAAGGAGTGGGATTTCTGGGTCAAATGGTGGTTCCATTCAAAGTTTTCTTAGGAATCTCCATACTACTTTCCAGATTGGCTTCACCAATTTGCAGTCCTACCCACAATGTATGAGTGTGCCTTTTTTCCACATCCTCTCCAACCTTTATTGTTGTTTGTGTTCTTAATAGCTGCAATTTTGACTGGAGCAAAATGAAATCTTAGAATAGTTTTGATTTGCATTTCTCTAATTGCCAATGATGTTGAGCATTTTTTCATGTATTTGTTGATTAATTGTGTATCTTATTCTGAGAAATGTCTTTTCAATTCCTTAGCCCATTTATTGATTGGGTTATTTGTTTTTTTTGGAGTTAAGTTTTTTGAGTTCTTTATATATTCTAGAAATTAGTGCTCTATCTGATGTGCATGTATTAAATACTTGTTCCCAATTAGTTGGCTCTCTATTCACCTCACTGATTGTTTCTTTTGCTGAGAAGACCAGATTATGCCCCAAGTTCCTTAATAAGAATCCCAAAGTGCAAGAATTAATATCAAGAATCAATGAATGGAATAGATTCAAACTAGCTGGAACTCTTGCCGGCTGGGCTTGTTCCCATGCTGACCCTAGCCGGGATCTATATGTTGTGTTTCTGTTTTCATTTGTTTTAAGATTTTTTTTTTTTTTATTTTTTCTATATCCATCCCTCATCCAAAAGTGTATTATTTAGTCTCCAGGCATTAAAATGGTTTATATAACTTATTATTGGTTTCTAATTTCATTCCATTATGATCCAATAGGATGCAACAATTTATCTCTATATATTTGTATTTTCTAAAACTGACTTTGTATCCTAAAACATGGTCTATTTAGAGAAGGTTCCATTTGCCACTAAGAAGAAAGTGAATCCAGTGGTTCATAAGCAAAATATTTATAGATGTCTGGATGATCTCTCTATTTGTGCTGAAATCATCCATTATTATTGTACTGGGGTCATTTTATTCTTTATAACAAGTAGGTTTGCATTTATTCATGCATGTGCACTTATGTTTGGAGCATAAATGCTTAGAATCATGATATCTTGTTGGATAATTCCCTTAACCAATCTTAAGTGACTTTCTTTTCTGAGTAATTTTAGCTTGAAGTATATTTTTGTTAGATAATAGCATAGGTACTTCTGCTTGCCTTTGGTCTTTATTTGCATGTTGTAAATTTTTCCATCTTTTCATCTTCGGTCTGTGGTTGTCTTTGCATGTAGGTAGACTTTTGTAAACAACATATGGGTGGGTCTTGTTATTTAATTAACTATGTCATTCTCTGTCTTTTCATTGGACAATTCATACATTTTATATTCAGTATTATCATAGAAAGATGATTTTTAATTTTTGGCATTTTAATATATTTTACTCAGATACAATTGTCCTTTTGTTGTTACTCTTTCCCTGAGACTTATTTATATGTTGGTTTTGATATTTGTTTTTCATTTATTTGACTTAAAATAGTTCATTGAGTATGCTTTGTTGTCCTGGCTTGGTGGTTATGAATCTTGCACTTTCTGCTTTTGAGGCTGGTTTTCATTTCTTCTTCAATTCTAAAGAATAGTTTTTCTGGATATAATAATCATGGTTGGCATCCATTATATTTCAGTGTTTGGTACATATAGTACCAAGCCCTCCTGGCTTCTAGGTTGGGGACTGAAAAATCAGTAGAAATCCTGAATCACTTACCTCTAAATTTGACCTGTGATTTTTCTCTTTCAGCTTTATAGTTTTTAGCTTTATTCTGTGTATTAGCCATTTTAATTTTAATCTCTCTTGTAGAGTAACTTTTCTGAACTTGCTTATCTGGGGTTCTGAATGCTTCTTGTATTTGGATTTCCATCTTATTCTTAAGGTTTGGAATTTTTTTCTGACATTTCATTAAATAGATTGTACATTCTTTTAGTTTGTATTTTGGTGTTGTCTTCTCTGCCAATTTTTCTCACATTTTGTCTTTTAATGTTATCCTAGATTTCTTAAATAGTCTGGTCATGGTTTCTTAACATATTTTCTTCATTATCAACATTATTTTCAATATTATCTACTTGGTTTTTAAGGCCTGAGAATCTGTCCTCTATGTAGTCTAATCTATTGATGTTGCTTTTAACTGAATTTTTAATTTGGTTTATTGAGTGTTTGGTTCATCTCCAGACTTCCTTTTTCTTTTTTTCTCTTTATCTCTTCAGTGAGATGATATTTTACTTCCTATATTTTCTAAGTTCTTTCCTTATATCATATTTTAGCTAATTGGAAAATTAAACCATTAATTTATAAATTTTTCTTCTGATGTTTCCTCCACTATGGTGTCCATGGAATCAGTTTTTGACGTGTTGTGAACTGCTTAAGGTGCTTGTTTCATTTATTTTTTATATTGTCTGTATGCCCACACATTTGCTACATTAATTACTCCTTCTATTTTCATGACAAGGACTACTTAGTGAGCCTCTTTCTCTTAAGTGCCCCAAATCCAAAAATTGATACTGCTGGTCTATTTGTGAACTGTTTTGTTAACAGTGTCAGCACTACTATGAGATAAGGTACTATAAAGTACTAAAACCTATTTACTGCAATCACTTCAGAGCAAATTCACATGCTAATAAACTTGGTGGAAAAACTTACTGAAACATCCTACACATTTCCTCTATTATGGGTTTAAAATTTTAGTAATGTCATTGAATAGGTTAAAAACATTACTTATTGAAGGTAATAAAATTAGTTTCACATTGTATATGGGCTGAAAATGGATTCAGAAGATAAACATGGATAAGAGGGAAAAACAAAGAGAAAAGAAAAGATAGAAAAGAATAATGCAAAGTAATATACAAACAAGAAAAAATAGTGAGGGGGGACTTGATGCAGGAGCAGGTAATATAAGAGGGAAAAGCAACTAAGAGGAAAAACTGTAAACCTGAGCTAGGAAAACAAAAATAGGAAAAATGACTTCAGTAAATGCTTTAAAACATCAAAAGACATACAATCAAATGCATTGAGGACTGCAATATCAAAAAATAAGGGAACATCTATCAGTTCAGTAAGAAAAATAAGAGCTATCTGATCAAAATTGACATTAGTTATTTATGATAATCTGAGATATTTGGAGAAATGTGTTTTATCTGTTCTTGTTAGATATACAAGACAGTAGAGTGTATTTTGACTCTTATACCAACATGAAGTGTTAACTCCGGTAACAATCTGCCATTTAGAACAGCAGGGCTGTGGGAGAAAACTCGGAGACAGGATAGAAATGAAAAGGTTATTTTATTTTTCTCTCTCTGGCTCCAGCAACTCACACTTTCACAATCACCCACACACACACATGCAAGGGCATTTACTCTGCACGCTCTCTCTGGGCAAGTCTTGAGTCTCACGTGCTCAAGCAAGAATGTCGCCGGCCAGCTTTTTTCCTCCAGTGTAAGTCCCTCTAGATCTCGCGCCAAGTCCCATTAGATCCCAGGCCAAGTCTCTCAAGCGAGATCCCGGAAGGCATCAATGCCCGGGGCATTTCTAATGTAAAGAAATGCGGTCTCAGCCAACTCTTCAATCAGGGCTTCTGCATTTCCTTCCTTTTGTTTTAAAAGAGGGGATATTGTGGCTTTAAGGTGACAAGCCTTTTTGTTGGCAAGCCAAATTGCATAGTATATTAAACATTTTTTTAAAAACAAATCAGCTGTCCTGAGTTCCATCAAGCAACACAGTGAGTGTTGTATCAGCAAGGCATTGTCTTGCAAAGTCACAAACAAATGAAAGACCAAAATGTCCAGTCCTCACAACATGTTGATCAAGGAGGCCCCATGAATGTAGAGGAGAGGCCACACTGTTGGTGAAGATGTCCGATGTCTGAGCAGCAGGGATGTTTGGAGCGACTGGATCTCTGTAGTTGTAGTAGTAGCCGTGTTTTTCATGTCTAAACAATACCGTCGGCAAATCTTCAGGGCCTGCTACCTAGAAACTTAAGCTTTTATTATTGAAGGAAAGGCAGTGTTATTTTTGCACTGAGTCAAGAGGCAAGTTGTCAAGCTAAAAAACAGAACTGTTAAATTAGAAAATTAAAGTTGATTTGTGTTCACACACATTGCTGTTTGAGCTCACGCAGGCATAAGCTGGCAAAATATCATATTTAGAACAAAACAAAGAAAGACTGAGAGTATTTATTGTATTAAAGATAGAGTAAAGAAAAGTTAAAGGCACTTTGGAAAAATAATTTGTTAGCTGGAACCCTCGAATATCTGTTGAAATAAATTAATCAGCTATAAAACAAATTAAGTTAACTACAAATAAACATCTGTATGTCAAAACACCAAAACATCAGGCAACACAGCACTGGTCAAATTTTTCGCGAAAAAAAAAAATCTCTGGGACACCTATAAATCAAAATTGAAGGTACCTTCACTTATTAAATTATTTACCTAAACTTTGATACTGATTAAATGTATATATAAATGAATTAAAGTTATTTATAAGTGCTTAGTTATCTGTGACGTCACACTGGACAGACACACAAACTTACAAACATATATTTGTGAGATCACAATTACATGAAATTTAGACAAATGAACAGACATAAAGACATATGTAAAAAGGAGAAAAAATGCAATTGTGTGCACATTAAAGAGAGATCTCTTTTTCTCGGCCGGGAGGAATGACACTTAAGTTGTGAAATATTTGAAGGACTCTTTTAAGGGAATTATTCCATGTCTTCATCTTGGTCTTCTTGATTTTGTGTCTTTTTTATTAATCTTGATTGTTCAACAACTTCATTTTAATCCTTTTGATTAGGTACCTGTTTTATTAATCTAGATGGTATCCATATTGGAGAAAATTTGTGTTTTGGAAAAACAAAGACAGATCTTCTCCCCCAAATTAATACTGGATCTGGACCCTTCCATGTACCTGAAAGAACATCTTTCCAGTAAAACAAAGGTTTATGTTGTTGGTGTGGATTCCAATGACTGTCTCCAGCAGAATAACCATTAGAGTCTAAAGTTAAAAAATTTAAGGTAAACAGGGCAACTGCCAATCTGTCCCTAGGATTTTTCCAATTACCTTCTTTTTGTTTTAATAACATAACTTTGAGTGTGCGGTTTGCTCTTTCAATAATGCCCTGACCCTGAGGATTGTATGGGATGCTTGTTTAATGGGAGATATTGAATTTTGTGCAAAACTGTTTGAAAGATGAGGACATATATGCAGGGCCATTATCTGTTTTAAGCATTTTGGGGATGCCCAATGCAGCAAAAGCTTGTAGACAATGAGATGTAACATCTTTAACTTTTTCTCCAGAATGTAAGGAAGCAAAAATCATGCCTGAGCATGTATCTATGGTCAGATGAATAAATCGCAATTTTCCAAAACTTGGCTCATGAGTAACATCCATCTGCCACAAATTATTGGGCATTAATCCTCTAGGGTTAACACCAAAATGGGGATTGGGCAAATGTGTCATAAAGATTTACAATCTTTTACAATTGTTCTGGCTTGCTCTTTTGTGATTTTAAACCTACGCTGCAAGGTGGTGCTGTTGACGTGAAACTGGGAGTGAAATAAAGTAGCTTGTTGGAGCGCTGAAAGTATAAATATTGTTTTTGTAAGGTCATCAGCCTTTTGATTACCTTCATGGAGGGGACCAGGCAAGTTAGTATGTGCTCTGATATGGCCTACGAATAGAGGTTCTTTTACTGCCCACAAAAGTTTTGTATTTGATTAAACAATTTAAAGGCTGGAGTATGAGGTGCTATTGGTCCTGCTAGCTCTAATTTTGGGACGGCATGTACAATATAGTGGCTATCTGAAAAAATGTTTATGGGCTGGTCTCTAAAATTTTCCAGAGCTCTTACCACAGCTTCCAATTCCACTAGTTGAGCTGATTTGTGTGCAGTTATGTAAGTCATATTTTCTTTTGTAGTGACTACTGCAGCAGTACCATTGGAGGACCCATCTGTAAATACATTTAATGCCTTAGGAATAGGTTGATTTTTTTATTACCTGTGGAAATATAATAGGATGATTAATACAAAAGGATAATATAGGAGACTTAGGAAGATGATTATCAAAATTTGCAGAAGTAGAGCATCTAGCTATAGCCCAATCATTATCATTGGAGCATAAATATTCAATCTGTGATGATGAATAAGGAGTAATAATAGTAGCAGGGTGGATGCCAAATATTTTAGTAGAAGTCTTAAGTCCTTGAAGAATAAGTTTATCCACCATGGAGGTATAAGACTCAATTATACTTTTGGGAGAGACGGGCAAATGTATCCATAATAGAGGCCCTTGTTGCCAAAATACTCCTGTGGGTGAATATTGTGAAGAAATAATAATCAAGATCAGCGGTTGAATTAAATCAAATCTATCACAATGAGCTCCTTCGATGGCTTTTTCTACTAACTTTAAAGCTTTCCTAGCATCTGGAGTCAATGTCCATGGAGAGGATGGATCAGGGTCCCCTTGAAGGATATCAAATAAAGGTTTTAGTTGGCCAGTAGTGAGTTTTAATATAGGGCAAAGCCAATTAATGTCTCCCAGTAGTTTTTGGAAATCATTGAGGGTGGTCAAATGTTCTTTATTTATTAAAATTTTGGGGGGTCTAACAAAGGTATCCATAATTTTAAATCCTAAATATAATATGGGAGATCTGGTTTGAACTTTTTCTTCTGCTATATATAATCCATATTTTTTAAAATTTTCTACCACATCACTGAATATATTAAATAAGATTTTTTGATTAGGGTGGTCCAGTAAAACATCATCCATGTAATGTAGACACATGAGGTTTGGATATTTATTTTTAATGGGTTGGATAGCCTTGTCCACATATATTTGGCATATGGTGGGGCTATTAGCCATTCCCTGTGGCAAAACCTTCCATTGATATCTCTGATCAGGTCCATTATTGTTAATAGAAGGAACTGAAAAAGCAAACCTGGTGGCATCCAGAGGATGTAGTGGAATGGAAAAGAAACAATCCTTTATATCAAGAGTAATAAGATGAAATTTTTTTAGAATAGCTACAGGATTAGGAAGTCCAGGTTGAGTAGGGCCCATGATTTGCATGGTTTTATTAATTTGTCTAAGATCATGTAACAATTGCCATTTTCCTGATTTTTTTCTTGATCACAAATATGGGGGAATTCCAGGGAGAATTGGAAGGTTCTATATGTCCTGTGTCTAATTGTTCCTGAACAAGTAAGTGGGCCGCTTGTAATTTCTCTTTAGATAGGGGCCACTGAGGGACCCACACTGGCTTATCTGAAAGCCATGGTATTTTTAAAATTATTTTCTCAGTGGCCCCGAAGAAAAATATCTTTTTCCTTTATGATAATGATTTCTTTTAGTGTTAAGTTTACCCTGTACTTTTTGATGATTTCTTTTAGGGTTAAGATTACCCTGTAGATTTTCACTTTTAGCACCTGCAGGCTTGGTTGCAAGGTGTATTCCCATTTGTTGTAAAATATCTCTTCCCCATAAGGTAACTGGTAGGTTAGGTAAAACATAAGGCTGAAATGTTCCTTTATGTCCTTCATCATCCTCCCATTTTAAAATTACCACACTTTTTTTCTGGGAGGTTATTATATCCCATGCCTCTTAAACTGGTTGAAGCTTTTTGCAGAGGCCAGTGCTTGGCCATTGACGTAAATTAATGATGGAAGAATCAGCTCCAGTATCTATAAGTCCCTCCATTTCTATTCCTTGGATTCTTATTTTACACATAGGCCTTCTTGTACAGTCTGGAACCCAGTAAGCCATGGGTCTTGAATCAGTCTCACTCGCTCAAGCAAGAATGGCGCCGGCCTACTTTTTTCCTCTGGTGTAAGTCCCTCTAGATCCCAGGCCAAGTCCCCCGAGCAAGATCCCGGGAGGCAGTAATGCCCGGGGCATTTCTAATGTAAAGAAACGTGGTCTCAGCCAACTCTTCAATCAGGGCTTCTGCAATGGAGTATAAGTTTTTTGGTTCCTATTTTTGTGGTTGTACTTGATATAGACTTACACTGGTCATGTATCCATATATAAGGATAGGAAAGTTAAGTCTGATTCATTCTATGGTCTTTCCTATTTCTATCTCCCCTCTCTTCCCTTCTTTCCCCTTTGTCTGATCCAATGAACTTTTATTCTTTTGGGGAAAATTTCTTATTGATTCTTTCTGACTTGGATTTGATCAGAATTTGGGACCTTTAGAAGATGCCCACCACTCCTTGACATTATGTGTTAAGTTTTTCTGGGTATGGAAGTAGTGAGTGATCACACCAACTCACCTGTGATACAATTCTGTGAGATCCCCTCCATCCTTTGGTGTATGCATGTTCTTCCTAGCTTTCTGTTGGGTCAGATAATACTTAATTATCTTTTAATTAGCAAACATGTTTTTTACTCTTGGGAGTTTCAGTCATGTGTGCCCTCCTGAAGAAAACTCCTTGTATCCAGTGCTGCCAAATCCAGTGTGGGCTCCCCCATGTATATTTCAAAGTGTGAGATTGGTGGGGGCCTTTGTAAAGGTATTACATCGTCTGTGGGATATGGTGCTAGATGGCCCAAGGTCAGCGTGGGGCTATTGTCTCCCTCTGGAGTGCACATGTAACATACAAGTCTGTGGGCTTGTATCTGGGTAGCTGGTATCTGTGGTATGCTTCTCTGTTAGCCCCTTTGTGGAGTGGATTGCTGTTCTGTGTGCACAAAGTTCTCTGTTAACTGCTGTTGTGCATGTACAAGGTTTTCACCAACTGCCCCCTGTGGGGCTTTGTGTATCTGAATGAGAGTTTTATTGACTGGAAGCTCTGAGATTTGTAGTTCTGGACCCTCCTAATGGTAGTAGGGCACAGGAGGTATTTCTCTTGTTGCTAAGTTTTTTATTTTTACTTATTTATTCATTTACTTACTTACTTAACTTACTTATTTGGACTGTCAATGCTTTTAGGCCCAAATCTTGTGTGCTTGAAGGGTGCTGCATCTGTTGTTTCTTCCTGCTGGGTGCAGGGGCTCAGACTGAAGGGCTCAGAATTGTCAAATCAGTGGGATACTGAGCTTCCACAGCAGGAGATTCATTAGAGCAGCATATAGCTTGCTTCTTCTTTTCCATATTTCTGGGGCATATTAATGCACACACTCTCTGGGTGGTCTGTGGCAAAGAAGCCTTCACTCTGCCTGATGTAGGTCACTGGGATACCATCCCTGTGACTGGTCTAGAAAATCAGTTTGCACTTCCACCAACAATGTGTGAGTGTGCCTTTTTCTCCACATCCTCTCCAACATTTATTGTTGTTTGTGTTCTTAATAGCTGCCATTCTCACAGGTGTGAGATGAAATCTTAGAGTGGTTTGATTTGAATTTCTCTAATTGCCAGAGAGGTTGAACATTTTTTCATTTATTTGTTGATTGATTGTATATCTTCTGAGAAGTGTCTGTTCAGTTTCTTGGCCCATTTATTGATTGGGTTATATTTTTTTTGGTGTTAAGATTTTTGAGTTCTTTATATATATTCTAGAGATTAGTGCTCTATCTGACATGCATGTGGTAAAAATTTGTTCCCAATTAGTAGGCTCTCTGTTCACCTCACTGATTGCTTCTTTTGCTGAGAAGAAGCTTTGTAATTTGAGTCTCTCCCATTTATTGATTCTTGGTATTAATTCTTATGTTACAGGATTCTTATTAAGGAACGTGGGGCCTAATCCAACATGTTGGAGATTAGAGCTTACTTTTTCTTCAATTAGGTGTAGTGTCTCTGGTCTAATTCCTAGATCCTTGATCCATTTTGATTTGAATTTTGTGCATGGTGAGAGATAGAGGTTTAATTTTATTTTGTTGCATATGGATTTCCAGTTTTCCCAGCACCATTTGTTGAAGAGGGTATCTTTTCTCCAATGTACATTTTTGGTGCCTTTGTCTAATATAAGATAACTGAAATTATATGTGTTAGTCTCTGTGTCATCTATACTGTACCATTGGTCTACTGGCCTATTTAGGTGCCAATACCATGCTGTTTTAGTTACTATTGCTCTGTAGTATAATTTAAGATCTTGTATAGTGATGCCACCTGCTTCACTCCTTTTACTAAGGATTACTTTAGCTATTCTGGGTCTCTAATTTTTCCAGATGAATTACATGATTGCTTTTTATATTTCTATGAGGAATGTCATTGGTATTTTGATTGGCATTACATTAAAATCTGTATAGCGCTTTTGGTAGTATGTGCATTTTGACAATATTAGTTCTTCCTATCCAAGAACATGGAAGATCTTTCCATCTTCTAAGGTCTTCCATAATTTCTTTCTTTAGTGTTCTGTAGTTTTCATTATAGAGGTCTTTCACATCTTTGGTTAAGTTGATTCCCAAGTATTTTTTTTTTTTTTATGCTATTGTAAACGGGGTAGTTTTCCTCATTTCCCTTTCGGAGGATTTGTCACTGATATATAGAAATGCCTTAGATTTTTGGGTGTTGATTATGTATCCTGCTACTTTGCTATATTCATTTCTGAGTTCTAGAAGTTTTCTGGTGGAATTTTTTGGGTCTTCTAGGTATAAAATCATATCATCAGCAAATAATGATAATTTGAGTTTTACTTTACCTATCTGTATCCCTTTAATTTCTTTTGTCTGTCTTATTGCTCTGGCCAGCATTTTAATTACTATGTTGAATAGAAGTGGTGAAAGAGGGCATCCCTGTCTTGTTGCAGTTTTTAGAGGGAATGCTTTCAATTATTCTCCATTTAAAATAATGTTGGCCTGGGGATTAACATATATAGCTTTTACGATGTTGAGATATGTTCCTGTTATCCCTATTTATTCTAGTGTTTTGAGCATAAAGGGGTGCTGTATTTTGTCAAATGCTTTTTCTGCATCTATTGAGATAATCATATGGTTCTTATCTTTGAGTCTATTGACGTGATAAATTACATTTATTGTTTTCCATATGTTGAACCATCCTTGCATCCCTGGAATGAACCCCACCTGATAGAGGTGTATTATATTTTTGATATGTTTTTGTATCTCTTTTGCTAGAATTTTATTGCGAATTTTTGCATCTATGTTTATTAAAGATATGGGTCTGAAGATTTCTTTTTTGGATGTGTCTTTGTCTTGTTTGGGGATCAGGGTGATGTTGGCCTCATAGAATGAGTTTGGAAGCGCTCCCTCTATTTCTATTTCCTGAAATAAATTAAAGAGTATTTTTATTAGTTCTTCTTTGAAGGTCTTGTAGAATTAGGCTGTGTATCCCTCTGGTCCTGAGCTTTTCTTGGTTGGTAGGCTTTTGATGGCATCTTCTATTTCATCGCTTGAAATTGGTCTGTTCAAATTATGTATATCATCCTGCTTAAGTTTGGGCACATCATACAACTGTAGAAATTTGTCGATGCTTTCAGTGTTTTGAATTTTGTTGGAGTACAAGTTTTCAAAATAATTTTGAATTATTTCCTGTATTTCCATAGTGTTTTTTGTGATATTTCCTTTTTCATCACATATGCTAGTAATTTGAGTTATCTCTCTCCTTTTCTTTCTTAGCCTGGATAAGGGTCTGTCAATTTTATTTATTTTTTCAAAGAACCAACTTTTTGTTTTGTCAATTTTTTCAATTGTTTCTTTGGTTTCATTTTCATTAATTTCAGCTCTGATTTTAATTATTTCCTGTCTTCTACCACTTTTGGTGTTGGATTGTTCTTCTTCTTCTAGAGCTTTGAGATGTAATTTTAAGTCATTTATTTGTTGACTTTTTGTTCTTTTGAGGAATGAACTCAATGCAATGAACTTTCCTCTTAGAACTGCCTTCATAGTGTCCCAGAGATTTTGATACGTTGTGTCTGTGTTCTCATTCACCTCTAAGAATTTTTTAATCTCCTATTCGATGTCATCTGCAACCCATTGTTCATTCAGTAGCATATTATTTAGTCACCAGGTGTTGGAGTAGCTTTTATTTCTTATTTTACCATTGATTTCTAATTTCATTCCATTATGGTCAGATAGAATGCAGGGTAGTATCTCAACTTTTTTTGTATTTGCTCAGAGTTGTTTTGTGGCCTAGTATATGGTCTATTTTAGAAAAGGTTCCATGTGCTGCTGAGAAGAAAGTGTATTCACTTGTTGAAGGATGAAATATTCTATATAAGTCAGTTAAGTCTAAGTTTATTGTATTTTTGATTTCTATGGTTTCTTTGTTCAGCTTTTGTTTGGAAGATCTATCCAGTTGTGAAAGGGGTGTGTTAAAGTCACCCAGAATTATTGTGTTGTGGTCAATTTGACTCTTAAATTTCAGGAGAGTTTGTTTGATGAACATGGATGCTCCATTGTTTGGGGCATATATATTTATAATTGTTAAGTCTTGTTGGTGTATGGTTCCCTTGAGCAGTATATAGTGTCCTTTTTTATCCCTTTTGATTAACTTTAGCTTGAAGTCTACTTTACTTGATATGAGGATGGAAACCCGTGCTTGTTTCCTCAGTCCATGTGAGTGGTAGGATTTCTCCCAACCTTTCACCCTCAGCCTGTGGATGTCTTTTCCTATGAGATGAGTCTCTTGGAGGCAGCATATTGTTGGGTCTGTTTTTTTGATCCAATCTGCTAGTCTATGTCTTTTGATTGGTGAGTTTAGGCCATTAACATTCCGAGTTATTATTGAGATGTGTTTTGTATTCCCAGCCATTTTTGTTTATTTTTGGTATTTACCTTGACATGGTTTCTCTTCTGATTTTTTTTTTGTCCTATAGTATAATACCTCCCTCTGTTGATTTTCCTTATTGTTTTTCTTTTCCTCTTCATGGAATATTTTGCCAAGGATGTTCTGTATTTATGGGTTTCTACTTGTAAATTCTTTTAATTTTTGTTTATCATGGAAGGTTTGTCCTCAAATCTAAAGCTTAATTCTGCTGGGTATAAGATTCTTGGTTGGTATCCCTTTTCCTTCAGAGCTTGGAATATGCTGTTCCATGATCTCCTAGGTTTGAGTGTCTGAATTGAAAAATCTGTTGTGATACGAATTGGTCTCCCCCTATATGTGATCTGATTCCTCTTTTTTGCAGCCTTTACAATTCTATCCTTGTTCTGTATGCTAGGCATTTTCATTATAATGTGTCTTGTTGTAGACCTATTGTAATTTTGTATATTTGGTGTCCTATAGGTCTCTTGTATTTGGTTTTCCAATTCATTCTTCATGCTTGGGAAATTTTCTGATATTATCTCATTGAAGAGGTTGTGCATTCCTTTGGTTTGAAACTCGGTACCTTCCTCTATCCCAATTATTGTTAGATTTGGCCTTTTAATGCTGTCCCATACTTCATGGATGTGTTCTGGTCATGGTTTCTTACAATCTTCATTGTGTGGTCAACTTTATTTTCGAGATTATATACTTTGTCTTCATTGTCTGAAGTTCTTTCTTCCAGTTGATTTAGTCTGTTGGTGATGCCTTCAATTTTGTTTTTTATTTGGTTAATTTTTTTTTTCATTTCAAGGATTTCTGACTGTTTTTTTTTTTTTTTTTCAGAGTTTCAATCTCTTTTTTGAAATAATCTTTTGCTACCTGTATTTGCTCTCTTATATATTTGTTGTAGTGGTCATTTTTTTTTTCATGTATTTGCTCATTTAGGTCATTCTTTGATTCACAGATCATTTTAGTTCTGAACCTTCTGAACTCCTTCTCTGACATTTCTTTAACTTCGCTGAGCATGGGTTCTGTTATTATAGAATCCTGATTTGTTTGGGGTATTTTTCTCCTCTGTTTTTTCATGATGTCTATTTGCTTTACTTTTTTTGCAGTGCAGATCTGAGTTATTACAGTTTCTTCCCTATATTCTTATAATACCCTTGCAGGTTGTCTGTGCCTCCCCTTAGTGCTGGACTATCAGAACCTGTCGCTGACCCTCAAAGTATGCTACCTGGGGCTGGGTTTATGCTGGTTGGTGTGGGCCTAACTGGTTGAGTCTAAGCTCCTGTGGTGTCTGGGGCTAACTGCAATGGGTTGAAGGTCAGCGGGACTGCCCTGGGCTATCCTGGGCTCAGGCAGAGTTCACGGGTCTGTCCTTGCTGTCTCCTGCTCTGGGGTGCAGGTCGGCGGGACTGGATGAAGCCTGGTCCTGGGGGCACTCTCCCATTATGTTTTTATTAAAAATCATGTTTTCTGATATTTTTATTATTAGTCTTATTACTTAATTTTAGAGTTTTTAAACAAATTTTTAGTATTTTGCAAATAATATTTTTGCCTTTTTCCAATATTTATGACCCTCTTACTTTTAATTAATTTAATGGCTACTATTTTCAGAAAAATACTAAAGAGCAGTTATAGTAGCTGGCTTCTTTGACTTTTTGTGTTTTCTAGCATTTTCACTCAAGTCTCTTCATAATATTAAGAAAGAAATACCGCTTCTCTTGGTGCCTGAGGGAATGGAGGGAGAGGATGCAGAGAGGTGAGAATGAGAGAGGAGATATATACTTTCATACTTTGTTTTTGTCCTAAAGAAGTGTGGCGGAGCTTAGGGGCAGAGGGGATACTGCTGTATTGGTCATGTAGACCCCTAGAGGTGGCCTCTGACTGGGCTGTATTTTCTTTAGGGTACAGAAGAATCATAATTTTTAGCTCTCATGGAATGCTTGGCAGATAGCTGAAATGTGAGGTAATGTCAATGCCATGGCATCTGTCATAGTGTGGGGGCAAGGTGAACCCAGAGCAGAATTGAAGGTGGGTCCCCAGAGCCAGGGGATTTGATAGAGGAATTTGCAGATATTGAGGGAGTTTGTACTTTTAGAGAGAGCAAATGTGAGGCCACCAGGTCCTATCAAGCATAGAGAACAAATTACAAGTTAGGCCATCTTTGAGCATCTGATATCAGTAACACACATTAACCAGAGGACAGCACAAAGGCCTGAATGGACCTGAACCTTCTCTTCCACCCTTTTATTCTCATGTGCCACATGTGAGAATAGCTGGGGATAGGAAGGGTGCCAGGATTATAAGGGCTAAACAGTTGTTCCATGATGTTCACATTACAAGATAGTCCTAAATTTTAAACCATTTAGGGCTAAAAGTTTATTTCCTTCCCTGTGCCCATATGTGGGGATAGGGCTATGGGGAGGTGGTGGTTTTGGAGACAGATAGACCTGTTTTACATTTTCTTTGCTCTTCACTTTTTGATCCAGAGGTGAATGCACTTAGCAGTTGTTTTTGTAATTTGTGGTTGGGTGGTGTATATTTTCTCATTTCATTGGAAAAGGAGCTTTCTTCTTTATCTTTCATACTTTTTTCCTAGATTTTTTTTTAACATCCATTCCTAGACTGGTGAGGGATTGGAGCTATTCTTCCAAGTTGACGTGGGGTGTCTACCCAGACCTACTACACCAAGTCGAAGTTTTCCTTTAAGATTATGCTGAATTAATTTCTAGGACCTTGATCCACTTTGAGTTGAGTTTTGTGCATGGTGAGAGAAAGATTTAATTTTATTTTATTACATGAGGATTTATAATTTTCCAAACACCATTTGTTGAAGAGGCTGTCTTTTCTCCAATGAACAGTTTTGGCACTTTGTCTAATATAAGATAACTGTAAGTGTGTGGGTTAGTCTCTGTGTCTTCTATTCTGTACCATTGGTCAAGCGGTCTATTTTGGTGTCAATACCATCTGTTTTTGTTACTATTTCTTTGTAATACAATTTAATGTCTGGAATAGTAGTGCCACCAGCTTCACTCTTCTTGCTAAGAATTGCTTTGGCTATTCTGGGTCTCTTATTTTTTCAGATGAATTTCATGATTGCCTTTTCTATTTCTATGAGGAATAATATTGGGATTTTGATTGAGATTGCATTGAAACTGTATAGTGTTTCGAGGAGAATACCTTGCACCTAATTGAAGAAAAAGTAGGCCCAAATATCCATCATGTTGTATTAGGCCACAACTTCCTTAATGAGACCCCTATAGCGCAAGAATTAAAACCAAGAATTAATAAATGGCATGGATTCAACCTAAAAATCTTCTTCTCAGTTGGCTAGAGGGGGTGGTTGGAGTTGGAGAGGTTGTTGGAGCCGGGAGAGAGAAGTTAGAAGAAGGAAGAATAAAGAACCTATTCATTTCCAGTCTGCCTCCAAATTCTTTCCCGCAGTATCGTTGCTGCAGGTGGTAGCAGGTGCAGGCAGCAACAAGTGGTGGTCCGTACAGGGAGTTCGGAATTGGCACGGTAAGAAAATCGAGGAGCCTCGCAGGATTCTCGTCAGAGAGGTTAAAATGGGTTCGAAAATAACTAAGACCCAAGTGATAAAGGCTATGGAAGAATTCTTTGATATAGCTGACTCAGTTGATAATGAGGAGGAAAGTGATCATGAAAGCATATCCTTCGCTGAGTCAGTTATGACCAGTAAGGATAGTATTAGTGTGGGCTCAAAAAAGACTAAGATCTGAGCTGCTAAAGCTATTCAAGATTTATTAGAGATAGCTGAAGAATATGTGCTCTCAATTAAACTTGGGACTCAGGATGTTACTATCACTGAAAGTAGTAGTAGTGAAGAGGAGTCAAATAACCATGAAAGCACAGCCTCCTCTACTGAGTCAGATAGGACCATAAAGGACCATCAAGTGGAGGAACCCTTTGTGCCCTCATGGGTTGAATCAATTACAGAAACTATGAACAGTCTCTCTAGGCACTTGAGTGCCCTTGAAGCAGAGATTAACAGTCTTTCTGAGTGCTTGCATGCCCTCGAATGTCAAAACTCACAGGGACATTGGGGTCTGCCAGTATTTGAAAATGAAAATGGATGGAGGTACCACCAATCATTAGATTTCAAAACTATAAAAAATTTCAAAGAAGCAATAATGATATATGGGCCCCAAGCTCCTTTCACGTTGAGCATGTTGGAGTCCCTTAACACTTTAACTTTAACCCCCTCAGACTGGAAAAGCTTATGTAAGGCAGTATTGAGCAGGGGACAATACTTGATTTGGAGGTCACAATTCAAAGAGTTTTGTGTAGAAACAGCTAGAAGAAATGAGACTGCAGGATTTCCAGACCATAATGTAGACATGTTAACTGGAGAAGGGCAGTTTGCTGATTTACAGGTTCAGATTCAGTATGATCCTGGAGTTTATGCTCAAATATACGCTGCTGCTGTTAAGGCATGGAAAACTTTACAAGGAACTGGTGACTTATAGGGTAGCTTGTCTAAAGTAATTCAGGGACCTAATGAGCCATATGCTGACTTTGCTGATTGGCTTTTATGAACTGCAGGTAGAATGTTTGGAGACGTTAATAAAGCCATGCCATTAGTCGTTCAGCTGGCATATGAAAATGCCAACAAATATTGTCAAGACGCTATCAGACCTTGGAAATCTAAAAGGGATCTTTCTGTATATATAAGATTATGTAAAGATAAAAATGACGCCTTTGTCACAGGAAATGTGATTGCAGCAGCAATGAGAGGGGCTTCCCCTCAAAATTTCACAAAAAGGGCTCAACCTAAAAATTATTATAGTCAATGAGGTTATTCTAGGCAATATCCCCAAAGAGAAATAAGACCAAGTTCATATTGTGCCCCAGGCCACTGCCCCAGGTGTAAAAAAGGAAACCATTGGGCCAATAAGTGCAGATCTAAAACAGATATTTTTGGGAATATTTTGTCTAGGGATTCAAAAACCGGGGCACGGGGCCCACAAATGTACGAGGCATTAGAGGAGGAATATCCTCAAACATCCATCCAGATGATTCCTCAACACAATCCCTCTTACCCATTGGCTCCTTTGTCAGAGGGACAAGAGGAAGTGCAGGATTAGACCTCTGTTCCACCACCCAAATAGTGCTAACACCTGAAATGGGGGTTCAACTGATTCCCACAGGAGTTCAGGGGAACTCTTCCCTCAGGAACTGTAGGACTTATCCTCTGGAAAAGCTCTAAAAGCTTATCAGGTTTTCAAGTGACTCCTGGTGTAATAGACTCAGACTACCAAGGAGAAATTAAGATTATGCTTAGTTCACCTTGAGGCATTTGCTCTGTTAACCAAGGAAATAGAATTGCTCAGCTGCTTCTCCTCCCCAGTTTACATAACTCATTTAAGAATATGCCTCAAAGTAGGAAAAATAGGGGATTTGGTTCCACTCGCTCGGAACCTATGGCTTGCTGGGTTCAGAATTGTTCACAGAGGCCTATGTGCAAAATAAAAATTCAAGGAATAGAGATGGAGGGATTGATTGATACTGGGGCTGACTATTCCATCATTAATCTATGACAATGGCCCAAGCACTGGTCTCTACAGAAGGCTTCAACCAGTTTAAGAGGCTTGGGATATACTAACAGCCCAGAACAGTGTGAAACAGTTTTAAAATGGGAGGATGATGAAGGGCATAAAGGAATATTCCAGCCTTATCTTTTGACCAGCTTGCTAGTTACCTTATGGGGAAGAGATATTTTAAACAAATGGGAGTACACCTCGCAACCAAGCCCACAGGTGTTAAAAATAAAAATCTACAGGGTAATCTTAAACCTATTGAGCTTAAAGGAAATAATCATCAAAAAGGTAAAGGATATTTTTTGGGGGGGCACTGAGAAAACAATTTTGAAAATACCATGGCTTACTGATAAGCCTGTTTGGGTCACTCAGTGGCCCCTATCTAAAGAGAAATTACAAGCGGCCCACCTACTAATCCAAGAACAACTAGAATCAGGACATATAGAACCTTCCACCTCTCCCTGGAATTCCCCCATATTCATGATCAGGAAAGAATCAGGAAAATGGCAATTCTTACATGATGTTAGAGAAATCAATAAAACCATGCAAATTATGGGCCCTACCCAACCTGGACTTCCTAATCCTGTAGCTATTACTAAAAATTTCCATCTTATCGTTGCTGCCTGAAGCGATTACCGCTTGGAGCAATGACGCCGCAGGGGAAAATTCAGAGGCAGGATGAAAATGAAAAAGGGTCTCTTATTCTTCTTCTCTCTCCGGCTTCAGCAAACTCTCCAACTCCAACCACAAACTCAAATAAACTCCTTCCACACTCCAACCAGCTCCAACTACTTCCAACCATCCTCCTTCTTCTTCCAACCCTCTCTAACCAACCTCACCCAGTTATATACATTTAGCTTTAACAAGGACATGTGCTTACAGCTCGAGCTTACAGGTGCATCACACAGTGTTCACGGACATACAAAGATTCTTTGAATAATGTATGAATATCAGGTGGAACTTGAACATCTTTTATGGCTCTCAGCTAACTGCAATCTTAGCTATCTCCTTGATTAGGGCTTCTTCATGTTATAACTCTTGATATAAAAGATTGTTTCTTTTCTATTCCTCTACATCCTCTGGATGCCCCCAGGTTTGCTTTTTCAGTTTCTTCTATTAATAATAATGGCCCTGATCAAAGATTTCAGTGGAAAGTGTTACCCCAGGGAATGGCTAATAGCCCCACTATATGTCAAATCTATGTAGATAAAGTTATTCAGCCTATCAAGAACAAATACCCAGAGCTTATATGCCTCCATTATATGGATGATGTTTTGCTTGCTCATCCTAATCAAGAAGTCTTATTCACCATATTTAGCTATATATCAGAAAACTTGAAATGATATGAACTAAACATTGCTGAAGAAAATGTTCAAACTAGATCTCCAATAGTATATCTAGGATTCCAAATTATGGATATTTTTATTAGGCCTCAAAAATTTTTAATAAATAAGGAACATTTGGCCAATCTTAATGATTTTCAAAAATTGCTGGGAGACATTAATTGGCTTCTCCCTACACTAAGCCTCACCACTGGCCAATTAAAACCCTTATTTGATATCCTTCACGGGAACCCTGATCCATATTCACTGTGAACATTGACTCCTGATGCTAGGGAAGCTTTAAAGTTGGTAGAAAAGGCCATTGAAGGATCCCATTGTGATAGAATTGATTTTACACAACCGCTGATATTTATCATTATTTCTTCACAATATACACCCACAGGAGTATTTTGGCAAACAGGGGCCTTTACTATGGATACATTTTCCCATCTCTCCTAAAAGTACAATTGAGTCTTATACCTCCATGGTGGCTAAACTTATTCTTCAAGGACTTAAGACTTCTACTAAAATATTTGGCATTCACCCCGCTACTATTATTATTCCCTATTCATCGTCACAGGTTGAATATTTATGCTTCAATGATAATGATTGGGCTATAGCTAGATGCTCTACTTCTGCAAATTTTGATAACCATCTTCCTAAGTCTCCTATACTATCTTTTTGTATCATTTATCCCATTATATTTCCACAGGTAATAAAAAATCAACCTATTCCTAAGGCATTAAATGTATTTACAGATGGGTCCTCTAATGGTACTACTGCAGTAGTCACTCAAAAAGAAAATATGATTCATATTACTGCCCATAAATCAGCTCAATTAGTTGAGCTAGAAGCTATTATTATAGCCCTTGAAAGTTTTAAAGAACAGCTCATAAATATTTTTTCAGACAGCCACTATATTGTACATGCTGTCCCTAAATTGGAGCTAGCAGGTCCAATAGCACCTTATACTCCAGCCTTTAAATTGTTTTTTCAAATTCAAAACCTTCTATTGGAACGTAAAGAACCTTTGTTTATTGGACATATCAGAGCTCATACTAATTTGCCTTGTTCTCTCCATGAAGGTAATCAAAAGTCCGATGCCCTCACTCAAACAATCTTTATATTTTTAGCAGTCCAACAAGCTACCTCGTTCCATTCTCAATTTCATGTTAATACTACTACTTTACAACAAAGGTTCAAAATAACTAAAGATCAAGCTTGAACAATTGTGAAGTCTTGTCAATCTTGTGTGACACATTTGCCCAATCCACATCATGGGGTTAACCCAGGAGGATTAATGCCCAATCATTTGTGGCAGATGATGTCACTCATTAGCCAAGTTTTGGAACATTGCAATTTATTCATGTGACCATAGATACATGCTCAGGCATGATTTTTGCTTCCTTACATGCTGGAGAAAAAGTTAAAGATGTTACATCTCATTGTCTACAAGCTTTTGCTGCATTGGGCATTTTCAAAATGCTTAAAACAGACAATGGCCCTGCATGTACCTCCTCATTTTCAAACAATTTTGCGCAAAATTCAGTATACTCCATAAGACTGGTATTCCGTATAATCCTCAAGGCCAAGGTATAATGGAACGAGCTAATCGTACACTCAAAATTATGCTTTTGAAACAAAAAGAAAGAAATCGGATAAATCCTTGGGACAGATTGGCCGTTGCCCCTTTTACTTTAAATTTTTTAACTTTGGATTCCAAAGGATATTCGGCTGGAGACAGACACTGGAATCCACACCAACAACATAAACTTTGGTTTACTGGAAGGATGTTCTTTCAGGCACATGGAAGGGCCCAGATACAGTATTAATTTGGGGGAGAGGATCTGTTTGTGTTTTTCCACAGCACGAGTCCTCCCCAGTATGGATACCATCCAGATTAATAAAACAGGTACCAAATCAAAAGGACCAAGATGAAGTTATTGCAGAATTAAGATTAATAAAACAAATACAAAATCAAAAGGGCCAAGATAAAGTTGTTGTGGAATGATTCCCTTAAAAGAGTTATCAATCTGCACACCTGCACAAGTTTGTCTCTTTTCAGACGATCGGTAAATCTTTGCTTTTTCAGCTAAGAAACTTTTAAGCTGTGCGCTTTTTTCCTTCAATAATTCACATCTTAAGTCTCATTCCTCTCAGCCGGGACAAGAAGATCTCTCTTTAGTGTGCACACAATTGTATTTTTTGTTTTTTATATATGTCTTTATGTCTGTGCGCTAGTCTAGATTTCATGCAAATGTGACGTAACAAATATATGTCTTTATGTTTGTGTGTCTGTCCAATGTGACGTCACAAATAACAAAAACCGAGTGCTCATGAAAATTAATATTATATTAAAAAATGGATCCAAATAACTTAATTCATTTAAGTTAAAAAGTATTCAAATTGGGTAAACAATTAAAAAATGAAGGTACCTTCAATCTTAATTTATAAGTATCTCTAGGACTTCTCTTCAGCAAGGAATATGACTAATACTGTTCAACCTGATATTTTGGTATTTGTCATGGGATTGTTTATTTGTAATTAACTTTATTTGTTAAATAGCTGATTAATTTAAATTGTTTCAGCAGGTATATTCATGGAAGGTTGCTGTGTATGCAGAGGCGCAAAAGTTCCAGCTAACAAATTATTTTTCTAAAATGCTCTTAGCTTTTCTTTAATTTACCTTAAATGTTATATTTTGTCAGATAAATACCCTCAGTCTTTCTTTAATCCATTCTGAATGTGATATTTTGCCAGCTTATGTTCATGGAAGCTCAAGCAGCAATGTGTGTGAGCAGAGATCAACTTCAATTACCTGATCTAATAATTCTATTTTTTAGCTTGACAACTCGCTTCTTGACTCAGTGCTGGAATAGCACTGCCTTTCCTCTAATGATTGATGCTTGAGTTTCTAGGTAGCGGGCCCTGAAGATTTGCCAGTGGCATTGTCTAGACATAAAAAAGACGGCTGCTGCTACAGCTGTAGGGATCGCAATCGCTACAAGCATCCCTGCTGCTCAAGCATCAAACAACTTCACCAGCAGTGTGGCCTCTGCTCTGCATGCATGAGGCCTCCTAGACCAATGTGTTACCAAGTGGACATTTTGATAAATCTTTCTACTATAAGATGTTTGGGACATTGCACGGGACAATACCTTGCTAGAGACCTCAGTGTGTTACTTAATGGAACTTAGGGCAGCTGATTTGTTTAAAGAACTTGATACGCTATGGAACTTGGCTTGTCAGCAAAAAAGCTTGCTGCCTCAGAACCAGAGCATCTCCTCATGATTGGACAGCTGGTAGTCAATAACGGGACAGTCTCATGTGGCCGACATATGAACCTAAGACAGGACTCAAGGGCACAGCCTTGATTATCCCATGACGGGTAAGAATGTTAGTTGCACATGTAGACATCTAATACAGACAGTCGATCCTGATGTAGTACGGGCTCAATTGGACGGCTGGTAGTCAATGACGGGAAAGTCTTATGTGGCTGACATATCAACCTAAGACAGGAGTCAAGGGCACAGCCTTGATTATCCCATGATGGGTAAGAATGCTGGTTGCACATGTGGAGGCCTAAGACAGGCACAGTTGATCCTGATGTGGTGAGAGCTCACCCATCTATTTTTTCCTCTTTACAAAAGGGGGGAAATGTAAGAGCCCTAATAAGGAGATAGCTAAGATGACGGCTAGCTGAGAGCCATAAGAGGTGTTTAAGTATTTTCACCTGATAATAATGCATTTATCTAAGAATCTTTCTATGCCCGTAAACACTATGTGACGCACCTGTAAGTTTGAGCTGTTAACACGTGTATACTTGTTAAGGCAAAAAGTATTTAACGGGCTGGGGATGTGGCTCAGCGGTAGAGTGCTCGCCTAGCACGTGCGTGGCCCAGGTTCAATCCTCAGCACCACGTAAAACTAAAAAAAAAAAAAAAAAAAAAGGCATTGTGTACAACTAAAGCAAATAAATAAATATTAAAAAAAAAGTATTTAATGGGGTGAGGTTGGCAAGAGGGTGTGGTTGGAGTTGGAGAGGTTGTTGGAGCCAGAGAGAGAAGTTAGAAGAAGGAAGAATAAACAACCTATTAATTTCCAGTCTGCCTCTGAATTCTTTCCCGCAGTATCACTGCTGCAGGCAGCAGCAGCTGCAGGTGGCAACACTTCTCAGCAAAAGAAACAATTAGTGAGGTGAATAGAGAACCTACAGAATGGGAGCAAATCTTTACCACAAGCACATCAGATAGAACACTAACCTCAAGGATATATAAAGTTCTCAAAAACCTTAACACCAAAAAACAAAACAAAACAACAACAAAAAACTAATAACCCAATCAGTAAATGGGCCTTGGAATTAATCAGACACTTCTCAGAAGATGATATGCAATAAATCAACAAATATATGAAAAAATGTTCAACATCTTTAGCAATTAGAGAAATGCGAATCAAAACAACTCAAGATTTCATCTTACTCCAGTCAGATTGGTAGCTATCAAAAATACAAACAACAATAAATGCTAGTGAGGATGTGGGGAAAAAGGCACACTCACACATTTGTGGGTAGGACTGCAAATTGGTGAAGCCAATCTGGAAAGTAGAATGGAGCTTCCTAGGAAAACTTGGAATGGAACCACCATTTGACCCAGCTATTTTGGTCTATACCCAAAAGACTTTAAAAACCCAGCTATTTTGTTTTATACCCAAAAGACTTAAAAACAGCTTACTACAGCGACACAGCCACATCAATGTTTATTGCAGCACAATTCACAATTGCTAGATTGTGGAATCAACCCTGATGCCCATCAGCAGATAAATAGATAGGGAAACTTTGGTATATATACACAATGAAACACTACTCAGCACTAAAAGAGAATAAAATCATGACATTTGCAGGTAAATCTATGGAGTTGGAGAAAATAATGCTATGTGAAATTAGCCAATCCCAAAAAACCAAAGGTTGAATTATCTCTTTGTTATGAAGATACTGACTTATAAAGGCAAGGGAGGGGGGATGAGAGGAATGAATGAACTTTAAATGGAACAATGTGGGGTGAGGCATGAAGAGGGGACAAGGGGATAGTAATAATGGTAGAATGAGTTAGACTTCATTACCCTAAGTACATGTATGAAGACACAATTGTTGTAAAAATACTTTATGTAAAACCAGCAACTTGAAAAATTGTGCTCTTTATATGTAACATGAAATTAATTGCACTCTGCAAATTTATAACAAATTAGAATAAAAATAAATTAAATAAAGATCACACTGAAGGCAGACCCATGGTTACCATATAAAGTACTTAGTATTTCTAAACCTTTTACACCAGTCTTAAAATTTGCAGCAGAAGAATTTAAATTTCCTGCAGCAACAAGTGCAAATTATTGCCAATGATGGAATATGAATAAATCCTTCACAGACTACTGTAAATTGTTTTCTAAAGCATGGTTCAAAACTTCAAAGTATTCCTATAGATTGTGTTGGAAGTTGTTAATATTTGTTACTTGGAGTATAGAATTACTTTACAGAATAAATATTGGTATTTTTTGTTGTTGTAAATTTGAAATCAGGCATTTAGCATATTATGAAAACATGAGAAGCCAATGAAACAATGAAAGGTGGACTCTTCTGGTCCCTTCTTTGTTCATGATCTTCATGTGCAGAGGGCATGCTTGTGAGTAGAGGGTACTGCCACCACAGAAGGTCACAGAGTTGTTGATTGCTGCTTCACAAGTAGGGAGTTCATTTCTGAAAAATGGATTATCCAACTGTGCTTTTACCTGGAGGATGATTCTGATAATTCATTCTAAAAACTTTTAGAAAATTAAAATTTACTGAATCTTTCATATTTGTATATGAGTTAAAAATGTAAAGGATATGAGTCATAGATGACTGTTTGTTGGATATCATCTGACTTACAGACTCATAAATAGTTTGATTCTTAAGTGTATAGTTTATGATGGTGATGATGATGATGATGATGATAGACATATCAATGATGGTTAACTATCTTGACTTTATCATTTAGTTTTAGACTTCATGTGTCATATAAATTTAATTTAATTTAGTATTAACAGTCATCTTGGCAGAATCCAAGTGTTCTTTACTGAGTTATGCATTCCTTTATCAATCTTGTTTATTACAACTTTTTGAGACAGAAATCCTCTCGAAACCATTGTACTTTGGAGGATAATATTTCTAAATAACTTTTAGGAAGAGTGTGTGGTTACAGAGAAAATATGGACATTACAACAAAGTTTAAAGATACCAATAGAAAATTCTGATGAATTAGACTTATTTTAGACTTGACTTAAAGAAGTGTTAATATTTTTCACCCAAATGGATAAGGAACCAAGTAAAGGAAGATGAGAAAGCCTGGTTGACCAGGCTCTTGCAAGGAGGAAAGCAACAAGTACACAGTGAAGAGGAACAGAAAACTGTCAAAAGTGTCACATAAAGAGCCAGCTGTTTGGACAGAGCTGCTGAGGGTGTTTTAGAGGAAACTGAAAGGGAAAACAAAATACTTGACCTAGTGTTAAGTAACAAAAGCAGTTAGAGAAAGGAGCCTTGCCAGCTTACCAATTTCAAAGTACCCCTATGACAATTCAGAGAATATAATAAAATATTTTACTTGACCTTACATAGGAAATCGATATCTATGTACACCTTGAAAGATGAAATGAAGTCTTTTAGTGATTATGAATCATTTCTTGACCTGCTGTAATTTGAATGATGAACTCCCTCGAGGCAGGGCTTGTCATGGCCAATTCTTTCTGGAGCTGAAAGTGTAGTAGACTTTCAATAAATACTTGGTGAGTTATTCATGAATAAAGTCTAAGAGCAGTTTTTATCTTAGCATGTTTCAAAGTCTTCACTGCTATGGTTCCTAAGTTTGATGGGGAAGAAATAAATTACAAGAAAATGCAACTGAACAATCTTACGGGTGACTTTGGTAGTTCAAAAACTTACCAAATATTTTTTGATATATTTTAAAATTCGAGTTGTTATAAATGACAGCAGAATGCATTACATTTCATATTACACTTATAGAGCACATTTTCACATATCTCTGTTTGTATATAAAGTACATTCACACCATTTGTATCTTCATACATGCACTTAGAGTAATGATATCCATCTCAGTCTACCATTTTTTAAAAACTATTTTGCCCCTTCCCTTCCCCTCCCTCCCCATTGGCCATTCTAGTGTTTCTCTAATCCTCCTGGATTGGCTAACTTCACTTATATTCTCCAACTTCATCCACTTCCCTCAAATGCCATGATTGTATTCTCTTTTATTGCTGAGTAAAACTTCTAAATACCTATTCCTTGAATTTGGGGCTTAATTTAATTTTTTTTTTTTTCATTTTCCTTCTGACAGAAAAAACTGCTTGCTCTTTGCTTGGATAACTTTATTGTGTTCTGTGCCAGAAAGTGATTTATTTAATGCTTCTGTTCTTCAGTTTTGAAAATTAGATTGTAGTTCTTAAAAACCTATTATTAAGTGAGGTGTTTTGTTACTAAACAATTATAGTCTTTGTGCAAAATATTTTGAAGTATTGTATTTTAGTTTAAATTTATTAGTAGTCCATAATTAATATCTTATGAAAATACTTTTGTTATACTGTAAAATAAAATCCATTCCTAGTAAAGAATAGATTAAAAATCCACTTATTCTATTCTTGTCAACCAGAGGTTCCTTTTAGTGAATGTCTTCCTTTAGATAGTGAATTGTAAACTTATAGTGAATGTCTGGCTGAATAGTGTATTGTAAACACTTTAGTGTTAGTACTTTGCTGATATAGCTACATATATATATATATATATATATATATATATATATATATATTTTTTTTTTTTTTTTTTCCTGTAAAGAAATGTCTTGGAGAAAGGTGCTAAGAAATGCAAAGATATTTTTTAAACCATTTTCCTTTATGTCACAGATGAAAATTGAAGTAAAAATTCCTCTTTTCTTTTTGTTTTGACCTGGGACCTTGTATTGCCCAGACTGGTTTTGGACTTCTGGGCTCAAGTGATCCTCCCACCTCAGCCTCCTGAGTTGCTGGGATTGTAGGCAGGTATCACTGCACCCAGATAAATTTTTCTTTTTTATAAAAAGGTATTTTCTTCTGGACAAGGTGGCACATGCATGTAATCTCAATGACTTGGGAAACTGAGGCAGAATGATTGCAAGTTCAAGGTCAGACTAAGCAACTCAGAGAGACTCTGTCTCAAAAGAAAGAAAAAAAATGTTTGCCCATTATTCTTCTGAGAGTCCAATTTAATTCACATTAAATATAACAACTTGTTTGTATCCCTGTAAATAGATATTTTTATTCTCCATGTATTTTGTTTTCAGGTGGATTTTCAGTTGAATTTTTAAATTTTCCAGTTATGGCCATGGACCACCCATTTCTAAAAGTATTGTAAGGACCATCTAGTTATTCTTCAGAAACACTATGGTAATGAAATTAGAGAGAGAAGTATTTTTGGATGTAGTAAGAAATTTGAGATTTGATTTGCTTTTTATGCTGCTTTTTTCTATTATGACCACAATTTGACTTCAAAGTTAATTTGTCATTTTACTTTCTTTTATGTTGGAACATATTTTAAAAAAATTAAGAAACCTTATTTTTTTAATTGAAAAAATAGCTAAATCTGAGAATTATAAAGATTCTGATAATACTATGAATTGAAGTTTCAGGCCTTATTCTGGTTCCTGTGGCTATTGTACTTGAATAAGAGGGCATTCTATTGGACTAATTGCTTCCATCCTTTGGATTCTCACCAAGGAGATGTAATCCAGTGATAACCACCATAGGTTAGGAGGATTTTGCCACTTATAAATTAAGAACTGCATTTCGGCCTGCCCCCGTGAGATCCCTGTTCCGCCTGCGGGCCTTGAGACCTACAGACGAAATTCCCAGTTCAGACTGCCAGTGCACCTGCCCAGGAGGAGTGGCTCGGCAGGTGCCTACCTCTTGTTCTGGTCACAGCTGGGCAGGTCGCACTTCTCCTGGGAGTAGAGGGGGCTATTCCTCAGGTAGAGTCTTGCATGCAGCAGCAGAGAGCTGCTACTCTGGGCCCTGGAGGCCAGGCGAACTGGCGGCTTTGTCTCTCCTCCTGGGCGGAGAAACTTTTCAACCCAGACCTTAAAAGCAAGAAGATCCTGGAATAACATATTTCAAGCTCTGAAAGAAAAGGGATGTCAACCAAGAATCTTATATCCAGCAAAATTGAACTTTAGATTCAAAGATGAGATAAAAAGCTTCCACGACAAGCACAAGTTAAAAGATTTCACAACTCGAAAGCCAGCACTTCTGAACATCCTGGGCAAAATTTTTCATGAAAAAGAAGAGAAAAATAACAACGAAAATCAAGAAAGGGAGATATTAAACTAAGGGAAATACCAATCAGAAGAGAAACCAAATCAAGCTAAAGATCATAATACAAATAAAAATGGATGGGAATAAAAATCACATCTCAATAACCCTGAATGTTAATGGCCTAAACTCACCATTCAAAAGACACAGATTATCTGAATGGATTAAAAGAAATGACCCAACAATTTGCTGTCTCCGAGAAAAACACCTCGTAGAAAGACATCAATAGACTGAAGGTGAAAGGCTGGGAAAAGTCTTATCACTCACATGGCCGGCAGAAGCAAGCAGGGGTTTCCATTCTCATATCAAATAAGGTAGACTTCAAACCAAAACTAATCAAGAAGGACAAAGATGGATATTTCTTATTACTTAAGGGAACCACCCATCAACAGGATATAACAATCATACATCTATATGCCCCAAATAATGGAGCACCTACATTCATCAAACAAACTCTTCTCAAGTTCAAGAGTAAAATAGACCACAACACAATTATTCTAGGGTACTTTCAACACACCTCTCTCACCAATGGATAGATCATCCAAACAAAAGCTAAACAAAGAAACTTTAGGCCTCCTTAAAACAATTAATAATTTAGACCTAACAGACATATATAGACTATTTTTTCCCTCAGTAAACGAATACACTTTTTTCTCAGCAGCACATGGCTCCTTCTCCAAAATAGACCATATATTATGTCACAAGGCAACTCTCAGCAAATATAAAAAAAATAGAGATACTACCCTGCATGCTATCAGACCATAAAGGGATGAAATTGGAAGTCAATGACAAAACAAGGAATAAGAGAAACTACTCCATCAACTAGAAACTAAACAGCATGCAACTGAATGAACAAGGGGTTGAAGAAGACATCAAAGAGGAGATTTAAGAATTCCTAGAGGTAAACGAGAACACAGATACAACGTATAGGAATCTCTGGGACACTATGAAGGTAGTAGTAAGAGGAAAATTCATTGCACTGAGTTTATTCCTTAAGAGGAAAAAAAAAACAAATAAATGACTTAACATCACCCCTCAAAGCACTAGAAAAAGAAGAAAAGATCAACACCAAGAGCAGCAGAAGACAGGAAATAATTAAAATCAGAGTAGAAATTAGTCAAATTGAGACTAAGGAAACAATTCAAAGAATTGACAAAACTAAAAGTTGGTTCTTTGAAAAAATAAACAAAATTGAGAGACCCTTAGTGATGCTAACAAAAAGAAGAAGAGAAAAAAACTCAAATTACTAACATTCATGATGAAAACGGGAATATCACAACAAACACCTCAGATATACAGAATATAATTAGAAATTACTTTGAAAACTTGTCTTCTAATAAAATAGAAAATACTGAATGCATTGACAGATTCCTAGAGTCCTATGATTTGCATAAACTGGATCTGGAGGCTATACACAATTTAAACAGATCAATTACAAGCAAAGAAATAGAAAATGTCATCAAAAAGCTACCAACAAGGAAAAGTCCAGGACCTGATGGGTTTACAGCTGAGTTATACAAGACTTTTAAAGAAGAACTAATACCAATGCTCTTCAAACTATTTCAAGAAATAGAAAAAGAGGGAGCTCTTCCAAATTCTTTCTATGAGGCCAATATTACATTTATTCCAAAGCCAGGCAAAGACGCATCCAAAAAAGAAACCTTCAGGCCAATATCTTTAATGAACATAGATGCAAAAATCCTCAACAAAATTTTGACAAATCGGATACAAAAACATATCAAAAAGATAGTGCACTATGATCAAGTGGGGTTTATTCCAGGGATGCAAGGCTGGTTCAACATTCGGAAATCAATAAACCTAATACATCGTATCAATAGACTTAAAGATAAAAATCATATGATTATCTCAATAAACACAGAAAAAGCATTTGACAAAATACAACACCGCTTTATTTTCAAAACATTGGAAAAACTAGGAATATCAGGAACATATCTCAACATTATAAAAGGTATTTATGCAAGGCCCTGAGCGAACATTATCTTAAATGGAGAAAACTTGAAAGCATTCCCTCTAAAAACTGGAACAAGACAGGGATGCCCTTTTTCACCACTGCTATTTAACATAGTACTGGAAACTCTGTCCAGAGCAATTAGACAGACGAAAGAAATTAAAGGGATCCAGATAGGAAAAGAAGAGCTCAAATTAGCACTATTTGCTGATGACATGATAATATACCTAGAAGACCCAAAAAGCTCTGAAAACTTTTGCAACTAGTAAATGAATTCGGCAAAGTAGCAGGATACAAAATCAATACCCATAAGTCAAAGGTGTTTTTGTACATCACTGACAAAGCCTCTGAAAGGGAAATGATGAAATCTACCCCATTTTCAATAGCATAAAAAAAAAAAAAAAAAAAAAAAAAAAAAAAAAAACCTGGGAGTCAACTTAACGAAAGAGGTGAAGGACCTCTATAATGAAAATTATATAACACTAAAGAAAGAAATCATGGAAGAACTCAGAAGATGGAAAGACCTACCTTGCTCTTGGATAGGTAGAATCAATATTGTCAAAATGTCCATACTACCAAAAGCATTATACAGATTCAATGCAATTCCAATCAAAATCCCAATGTCATTCTTCAAAGAATTAGAAAAAGCAGTCATGAAATTCATTTGGAAAAATAAGAGACCCAGAAAAGCCAAAGCAATTCTGAACAAGAAAAGTGAAGCAGGGGGCATCACCCTACCAGACTTTAAATTATACTGTAGAACAATAGTAACAAAAACAGCATGGTATTGGCACCAAAACAGACTGGTAGTCCAATGGTA
Source organism: Tamias sibiricus (assembly GCA_025594165.1). NCBI lineage: Eukaryota > Metazoa > Chordata > Mammalia > Rodentia > Sciuridae > Tamias > Tamias sibiricus. The sequence continues at coordinate 6,017,963 of CM046661.1, read as the reverse complement.
CAGAATTGAGGATACAGAGACTAATACATATAATTTCAGGTATCTTATATTAGACAAAGGCGCCAAAAATGTACAGTGGATAAAGGATAGCTTCTTCAACAAATGGTGCTGGGAAACCTGGAAATCCATATGCAACAAAATGAAATTAAACCCTTATCTCTCACTATGCACAAAACTGTATTCAAATTGGATCAAGGATCTAGGAATTAGACCAGAGACAATATGCCTAATAGAAGAAAAAGTAAGCTCCAATTTCCAACATGTCAGAGTAGGCCCCAATTCCTTAATAAGAATCCTGTAGCACAAGAATTATTACCAAGAATTAATGAATGGGATAGATTTAAACTAAAAAGCTTCATCTCAGCAAAAGATACAATCAGTGAGGTGAGTAGAGAGCCAACTAATTGGGAACAAATATTTAATATGTGCACATCAGATAGAGCAATAATTTCTAGAATATATAAAGAACTCAAAATCTTAACAACAACAACAACAAAAAAAAAACAAATAATCCAATCAATAAATGGGCTAAGGAATTGAAAAGACACTTCTCAGAAGAAGATACACATTTAATCAACAAATACATGAAAAAATGCTTAACATCACTGGCAATTAGAGAAATGCAAATCAAAACTACTCTAAGATTTCATTTTACTCCAGTCAGAATGGCAGCGATCAAGAACACAAACAACAATAAATGTTGGAGAGCATGTGGGGAGAAAGGCACACTCTTAAATTGCTGGTGGGACTGCAAAATGGTGCAACCACTATGGAAAGCAGTATGGAGATTTCTTGGAAAACTGGGAATGGAACCATCCTATGACCCAGCTATCCCACTCCTGGGTCTCTTCCCAAAGGACTTAAAAACAGCATATTACGGTGACACAGCCACTTCAATGTTTATAGCAGCACAATTCACAATAGGTAGGTTGTGGAACCAACCTAGATGTCCCTCAGTAGATGAATGGATAAAGAAAATGGGGTATATATACAAAATGGAATTTTACTCAGCAATAAAAGAGAATAAAATAATGGCATTTTCAGGTAAATGGATGAAGTTGGAGAATGTAATGCTAAGTAAAGTTAGCCAATCCCAAAAATCCAAATACCGAATGTTTTCTCTGATATAAGGAGGCTAATTCACATTGTTGTTGGATGGCAGTACATAAGAGGATTAGAGGAACACTAGAATGGTCAAAGGAAAGGGAGGGTAAGGGAGGGAGCAACGAGGAGGGAGGGGGGGAAAAAGGAAAAAAAAAATGGTGGTTGAATGAGATTGATAGCATATCCTAAATGCATGATTGAAGATCTGAATGGTACTTATATACTTTGTATACAAACAGTTGTATGTAAAAAGATGCTATATATGTGCATTATGAATTGTAATACATAACTAATATTATAAAAAAGAAAACAAAAATAATTCTGTGACTCCCCCAAAAAATAAATTAATTAAGAACTAATAAATTAATTTTTGAGAACTAGTGTTCAGTATTTCATTTACTGACAAAAAATATTGAAGATGGAAATGGAAGGCTTTTTGGTTTTGGCAGTGCTGGGGCTCCAACATAGGGCTTCATGCATCCTAGAGAAGTGCTCTGGAAATTGTATGGTCTATTTTAGGTTTTTAATATTTTAAAATGAAAACTTACTTTGATTTTTCTTGTATTTTTATACATCCTGATATTCTCCACAAGGGATTTTAAGGCTGCTTACAAAAACAACATTCAACAAGGCAATAATTTAATGTAAGAAAATGAAAAACAACCACCATCACCACCACCGCAACAACAAAACACCATTGTGTCAGCTTTCAAGATTGATATAATTGCTGCATTAGGCTTCAGTTTAGACTGAGTTTGATGGCAGCCAAGGCACAGGGCAGGTGCAGACAGTTAAGTTATTTTCCTTGTTAGAAAGGAGAAAGCATGAGTTCCCCCATCCCAATGAATAATATAGCAATATTGAGTTTTAAATAAGTTTGTATAGTGATCCCCAATGATACAGTGACCAGAGTTCTCAAAAAAGAGCTTTTGAGACCTATTTTTCAGCAAGTACAGAATATGTGTGCTTGTTTTTTTTTTTTTTTTTTTTTTTTTTTTTTTTTTTTTTGTAGTCACCTCTGGTAAGATTGATAATATACTATTAAAATGCAATCCTGGGAGATTGAGACTGCAAGGACATAACTTAAATGGTCAAAACTGATCCAGGAATAGACCCAGTTTCCATGGACATTCCTTTCATATTCTAGCAATCTTACTTTTCTCAACAAAGCTTTTGTAAAAGATAGATGGCAGTATGGTTGTACTCTCTAGCAAAAACTGGGGTCAGATACTTTTATGGTTGCTGTTGAATAGCAGGTGTTTTGGAAATGAAAGGACCCATTGAAGACATTCACTTGTACTGAACATGAAGTTTCCTTTATAGGCTTTTAGAGCATCTACAAAGAAAACCAGATTTTCCTTACTGAACCCATTTTAAATGTCTTTCAGTCTATAGATTAGTACTTGATAAATGTTATAAAGTAAATATTATGAAAGATTGCTAAAATTTAAAGCAGTTAGTATCATCACTGTGGTTGCTTGTACAAGGCTTTAGTAAAGACTTAGTAATGCAGACAGCAATGCATTATATCATAAATTTATTATACTTTTGTATTATCCTTCATGTATAAAGCATAACATGGATTTCTGTTTACAATGCCAAAATTTGTTAGATATAGCTAAGTGTACTCATACGGAATAGGTACATAGTTTTAATAAAAGCCAGTTGAATATTTGGAGAATTTTTGCCACTAAAGGTTTACTTTTGTCTTGTGATGCCATTCTTTGAAAGAAAGAATTATATATTGGTACTACTTAGGCCATCTCTGATTTGGAAAATAAAGCATCTCTTGGTAGAAAGAAATTTTTTATTTTATTTTTTTCAACTTCAGGAGAATATATGGTATAAATATGTCATTACTTAGTTTTTCTTTCTACATCAGTAGGTACTAGTGTCAAGTTACTTCCTTAAGGAGACCTTACGAGGATAACATGGCTTTCTTTGAAAGATGATACCAAGAAAGGGTAGGTTTTTTGAGGGAATTTACTGGTATTTAGCATTTAGTTATAATGGAGACACTAATATATTAAATGTAGAATGTCATAAAAATAATTTGCAAAGTCTTTACTGATAGTTGGTGTTAGGCCTGGAGGTTTACTTAGAATAATTCAAAAAGAAGCAAGACTAATGAATAATGGGATATATAATAAAATGATTTATAAAAGTTATAAATGTTGATTGAATATACAAATAAAATAATAATATCAACTATCAGCATATTTGTAAATTATATATGTTCCCCCTCCCCTGCTGTTGGGAATTGAGTCCCAGGCCTCACACATACTTGGCAAGTTTTGTATAATGATATAAAACCCCATCCTTTATATGTAACTTGAATTCTTGATTTTTTTAAAAAAGTACATATATATTTATTTTTAAATTTTAAAATATGCATTTTTTCAGGAAAAAGTAATAGAGAAGGGATGGTTAACAGGTACAGGGCTGTAGTTGACTAGAAGGAATAACATCCAATGTTGCATAACACACAAGGGTTACTATGGTTTCTATGGTTGTACATTTTAACATAGCTAGTAGTAGGCTTTTGGATGTTGTCAACACTGAGAAATAATAAATGTTTGAGGTGATACATATGCCAGTTTCCCTGGTGTCATTACACATGATATACATGTATACATTATACACTGTACCTGAAGAATATATACAGTTATTATGTGCCTATTAGAAATAAAAAGTATGTATTATAAAAAGCAATAGATTGTCAATGAAGAGTGAATATATATTGAATTCTTAATATGTAATGTTTCTTTTTGGAGGGTTTTTCTTTTGGTATATCTAGAGTCAAGTTAAAATTATCTGACAGTTTTTAAAAAAAAGAACACTAAACAAACATTTTTAACAATTTCTAGAACTCAACAAATGTAGTGTTGATGTGTATCCAGCTTTTAGTAAATGGTCAGTTTCATCAGTTCTCCACCAGAGTGTGAATACCTTAAGAAAAAGCATAGTATTATATTCATCCTTGTAGTTTTCCTAGTACCTAGTGCACTGCCTTATATAAACAAAGTTTTCAATAAGTACTTATATAAAATTGAAAAAATTAACATAATTTACATTGGCTTTCATAGAGGTCAATTACTTATACTTTTTAAATACTACTTACACTTTTTTAATACTTTCAGTAAGTTTCATAGCAGTGTTCATATTTCAGAGTTTTGTCTTTGGGTTTTGCCAGATGAAAGTCTGTTGGCTTATGGAGGTATGGGGGAATATATTTCAGCTGTGTGGTAGAAACTGCTTCCTTTAGGATTGTTTTATAGTTATGGGTATTATTCTCTCCCCAACTAGGTAGCAAACTCCACAAGAGTAAAGACACTTCTGTCACTTTTGTTTTTCTTTGTGGTGCTGGGAATCAAACCCAGGACCTCATTCATGCTAGGTAAGCATTCTGCCACTGAACTATACCCCGGCCCTCTTGTCACATTTTGTTGTATCTTCTACAAACCTTAGACAATATCTCATTGAATAACTGATGATATAGGACACTAAATAAATTTACCTTCCAAGAACAAAGGGACTGAGTAGAAGATAGATTAGCTTGGCTTTCCTGATGAAGAATTTTGGAACAGATTGGGAGCATCCAGGTCACTGTTTAAGGCCTAACTATACTGCCTTACTTTTTGCAAGATGGAAAGTATTTGTGCTATAGCCATTCACCACATGTGGCTCTCTGAGTCTAAATTTAAATTACTTAAAATTTATAACCATAGTCACACTACCCACATTTCAAGTGCTCAGAAGCCACATGTGTGTAGCTAGTGGCTGCCTTAATGGAGAGCACAGATATTAAAATTTTTTATCTTTGCAGAAAATTCTTTTGGGAAGCTTTGGCCTAAGGTTGTCTCAGTTTGCTTGTTCGGCTGTGACAAAATTTCCTAAACTGGGTGGCTTATATCAATTTTATTCCTCAATTTTGGAGGTTGGGTCATCTTAGATGCAGGTGTGTGTAATTTCAGTTTCTGGTGAGGGCTGCCTTCTAGTACATAGATAGTACCTTCTCATTTTGTCATCACATGGTACAAAAGGCAAGGCAGCACTCTGGGGCCTCTTTTATAAAGACTCCAATCCCATTCATGAAGTGCTAGCTCTCATAACATATCCACTGCCCAAAGGTCCCACCTTCTAATTTTTAGCATATGTATTGGTGGTGGAAGGTAAAAACATTTAGACCAGAACAGAGAAAAAAGGTAGTAGGAGGACATCAGGGAGGGAGATAAAATGGTAAGAGTGATTTAAAAAGGCTCTTTTTGCAGGATCATTACGCATAGGTCTTATAATAAAATTGATCATTATTATTGGAACACACACATTCACAGATTAATTTTAATTTTCCTGGGTTCTGGAGCTCTTTCTGTCCTCCAGAGGTCTGGGTAGTGTGATTATGTTGAAAACATGCCATTGGTATTTGCTTATGAGAATATAATGAGAGAAGATCTTTTTTATGAATATTTTAAAGGATTTTCCAAGTCCATCCAGATTGCAGTAAACCTGGAATTTATGGATTCATGAGACAACTTATAAACTATCTAGCCTGTATGATTAATTGTGTATAAAAACTAAGAAACCCCAACATAAATGATTTCCTCTGAGTTGACATGTATCATACACATCGTTAGTATTTTTTCTTCAAAACCATTGAGAGAAAAAGGACCATTATAAAAGTGTCTCATGGTTCAGGGTTCTTCTCAAGAGCAGTGTTATGTGGGTTTCTAGGTTTTGCTTCTATCCTTTGTAAATCACTGGTAACATTTGGTGTGGGAAGAATCTTATGATTGTACAGTGGCTTGGACATTAAAGCCTTTGTGGCAATATGGCTCTGTAAGCTGCCTGTCATGGCCAGCCATGGCGCCACGGGAGAAAAACTCGGAGGCAGAGTAAAGCTATTACTACTTTTACTTCTACTTTCTTAGAGAGAGCTTAGAGAGAGAAAGAAAGATTTTTCTTCTTCTTAGAAAGAGCTTAGAGAGAAAGATTAGAGATAGCTTTTTCTTCTTCATCTTCTTAGAGCTTAGAGAGAAAGATAGAGCTTTTCTTCTTAGAGCTTAGAGAGAAAGAGAGAGAGTTTGTAAGAGAGAGATTTCTTCTTTAGAGAGAGAGAGAGCTTAGCTTTTAGAGTTTCTTTCTTCTTTGTTCTTTCTTCTTTCTTCCTCGGGAGCCTTGGCCTGACTCTGACCAGGAATTACTTCTTCTATCTGGTTTCTCTTCTGTAACCGCTCTGCCTTCGTTCTGGCCACTCTGATTCTTTTCTTCTTCTCCAACCCGAACTCTTCTTCCGACCGAGCGACTGCATGACTGACTGAGTGAATTCATTCTTCTCCTCACTCCGACCGCTTTCACCCGGTTATATACCTTTAGCTTTGCGGGTGCCTCACGTGCATTTACAGGTGCGTCACATACATACTTATTATCAGGTGGAACTTATGGCTTCCAGCTGACTGCAATAGCCATCTCTCTAATTGGGGCTCCTTCATATTCCTCCCTTTTAGTTTAAAAGGTGCTTTTTAATTCTATTTTCTATATTTTATTTTCTCTATTTTCTTTTATTTTCTTGTCCCTACCTGGCTTGGCTTTTCACCTTTTGTTTTAAAAGGGTGGATATTTGAGCCCTTTTTGAGGAGGTACTGCAGCTTTAAGGAAGCCTACTGCTGAGGAGCAGCTAACGCACTTAGTTAAGCACAATTGCATAAGCGGCTTTGACTTTTTTTTGTCTCTTCTTTATTTTTATGGCTTTTTTCTTTATGGCTTTCTTGCCAAAGCTCAATGGCTTTTTCTCTGCATGGTTTTTACCATGCTATTTAATTCTCTATTTTCTTTTAAGCTCATGGCTTTTTTCTTTATGGCTTTTTGCTAAAGCTCAAGGCTTTTTTTGCTAAAGCTCAAGGCTTTTTCTCTGTATGGCTTTTGGCCGGCTACTCTGCTTCGGCTTTTGGCCGGCTCGCTTCGGCTTTTCGCTGGCTACTCTGCTTCGGCTTCTGCTTCGGCTTAATTCTTAACTGGCCTCAACTGAGTCAGAGGCTATGCTCTCTTGTTTACTGCTCTTTTTGCTGGTCTCAACTGAGTCTGAGGCTATGCTTTTCTTCCTCACTATCTTACTTCTACTTAGCTTCATTATTCTTATTTCTTAGCTTTTCTTCTCTGCCTGCCGAGCCCCGGACGGACCACCATTTGTAAGCTGCCTGTCATGGCCAGCCATGGCGCCACGGGAGAAAAACTCGGAGGCAGAGTAAAGCTATTACTACTTTTACTTCTACTTTCTTAGAGAGAGCTTAGAGAGAGAAAGAAAGATTTTTCTTCTTCTTAGAAAGAGCTTAGAGAGAAAGATTAGAGATAGCTTTTTCTTCTTCATCTTCTTAGAGCTTAGAGAGAAAGATAGAGCTTTTCTTCTTAGAGCTTAGAGAGAAAGAGAGAGAGTTTGTAAGAGATTTCTTCTTTAGAGAGAGAGAGAGCTTAGCTTTTAGAGTTTCTTTCTTCTTTGTTCTTTCTTCTTTCTTCCTCGGGAGCCTCGGCCTGACTCTGACCAGGAATTACTTCTTCTATCTGGTTTCTCTTCTGTAACCGCTCTGCCTACGTTCTGGCCACTCTGATTCTTTTCTTCTTCTCCAACCCGAACTCTTCTTCCGACCAAGCGACTGCATGACTGACTGAGTGAATTCATTCTTCTCCTCACTCCGACCGCTTTCACCCGGTTATATACCTTTAGCTTTGCGGGTGCCTCACGTGCATTTACAGGTGCGTCACATACATACTTATTATCAGGTGGAACTTATGGCTTCCAGCTGACTGCAATAGCCATCTCTCTAATTGGGGCTCCTTCATGGCTCACCAGCTGCTTTCAGAGGTTTTTGAAAAATTGCTTCTTTTATACATCAGGTCAAATTATTTTCTTCTCCTGTGATGATGCTTGTTCTCTTTTCCCCAAGAAAGAAGAATTTTATTAAGGAAATAAATATCAAAGATCTAGTATTAAAGATCTACTAGGTGCAAGGCACTTTATGCCAGGAAATACATTTAAAAAAAAAAAAAAAGGGTAAAAACACTTGCCAAGCTTTCTGACCTGCGGCAGGGATAGAGGGCCCAGCTGTTCGGCTGCAGCGGAGCAGCGGTCTGGAACAGAGGAGTTCGGGGAAGATGGCCGACAGGAGGGAGGTGCTCTCTGGACTCAGTTGCTGAGGACGCGGAGTGGGAAGTTTGAGTGCGTTGCTGGCGGTTCTATTGCAACTGAAAGGGAGCCGAGACATTCCTGCACCTCTGGACAGCGAAATACAAGGTTCTCAGAACCACAACAAGCAGGGGCAGAGTCTGAGCAGTCCATAGCCCGAAGCAGCGCTGTCTGTGCTGCAGGTGCAGGGGTCAATACCATCTCGGCAAGGAGATGATCCACCCAGTGGCTTTGAAACCTATCGGCGAGGAGGGATAAAAAGAGGCCTAGAGGCATGGGCGGTGTCCACGTGGAGCTCTTTCGCAATGCTTGCGAAGCTGATCCCGCAAGCTCTGGACTGACACAAGGGTCTGCGGAGCTGCTGTTGAATGGGAGGAGAACACCGCCATCTTTGAGAAGTGCAGTGGCTGACCCAGACAAAGGGGAAAAGACGGAGAAGACAACAGCTGCAGACATCCAGGGAGCCCCTGCACTCTGAAGGCAGCGCACACCTGGGTGAGACTCGGGTAACCAGCAGGGGAGGGCGTGTCTGAGGCCAGCCCAGTGGCCACAAGAAGCTACAACTGTGGGTGGGCATGGGGAAAGGGTGCCTTCTGGAGGGTCCCCTTCCCGGTGCCATTCATCTGTTGACACACAACCGCCCTGAGCCAATCTTCCCCCTGAGCCATTTGGCCACTGGCATAGGGTGCAGACTTGACTCCACTGACAGGGTTGCAGACTATCTGGACATGGTCCAATGCAGTTGGCTTAAACTGGAAAGGGAAAAGAGAGGGGGGCCTCCCAGGGCCCGTTTTGTTTGAGACTTGGGGTTTGACTTTTTTTTTTTTTTTTTTGGTCTGCTTGTGTTATTGTTTTTGGGGGTTTTTTGTTAGATTGTTTGTTGTTCTTTTTCTTTTTTTGGCTTTGTGCTGTTTTGCTTTTTTTTGCATTGATTGTTAGTGTGTTTGATTGTTTGTTTCTGCTCCTTTTCTCATTCCTTCTTTTCTTCCTTCTCACTTGGGCATCTCTTCTTCTTCCTTCATCTTTCATATTTGCACCCTGCCAGTGCATACTAAACAGAGGCAAAAACAAGCTTTATGCAGAATTTGGGATTTCTAGAAACGGCACAATTGAACTGGATAGCAAAGAGGTGTTATATATAGTTTACTCTCCATTTTCTTGATTCTCTCTGTCCTCTCTCTTACTCCAATTTCTACTCTTTTATCATTTTTTTCTTCTTTTCCATCTTACTTTATATATAAATTGGTCTCTCCACCTGTCTACTGCATTCTCTATCTTCTCTCTTCTACTGATACTAAACCACTTCCAGTAAACCATGTCAATAGAACTCTCCTTTCATACTTTCCAAGAAAGAACAATTCAAGACACTTCCTTCTTCTTAAATGTAATACCTCTGCATCCAATACTTGAAGCTATAAAACCCCATCAGAAGTGTACAGAGTAAATTGGAAATAATATCTGGGTTAACAAAATCTGTACATTGTGATCAAAATTGAATTTTCTGAATAGAAAGTGTTAGGTTTTAAAGTGTAAAGGAATTATAAGGGGAGCTGATAGCTTTGTACTACAGGAACAACATAAGGCATTAAGGTAAAATCGAAACAGTCAAGGTCCCACACTGCAGGAAGAAAAGACACACAAGCAGCATGAAAAAAAAAAAGGGAAGAAAGTGACACAATCAAATCAAGATTCCTCATCAGTAGATTTCATGGCAAACACAGTTGGTCAAATGCCAGAGATGGAATTTAGAAATTACATATGCCAAATGTTTAGGGAACTTAAGAATGAACTCAAAAATGAGATGAGGGAGCAAGTACAGGAGGCAAAAGATCATTTTGACAAAGAACTCCAAAAACAAATACAGGAAGTAAAAGATTATTTCAATAATGAAATAGAGGCTCTAAAGAGAAACCAAATAGAAATTCCAGAAATGAAAGAAGCAATAAACCAAAATAAAAGTTCAATTGAAAGCATCTCCAACAGAGCAGACCACTTGGAGGAAAGAACCTCAGACAATGAAGACAAAATATATGTCATAGAGAAGAATTTAGACCATACAGCAAAACTCGTTGGAAATCAAGAACATAACATCCAAGAATTATGGGACAGCATAAAAAGACCAAACTTAAGAGTGATTGGTGTAGAGGAAGGGGCAGAGTTTCAAGCCAAAGGAATGAGTAATTTATTTAACGAAATAATTACAGAAAATTTTCCAAACTTGAGGAGAATGAATGGGAAAACCAAGTTCAAGAGGCATACCAAACAAACAAAATCTCAACAGATCCACACCAAGACACATTATAATGAAAATGCCTAATATTCTGAGCAAGGAGAGAATACTAAAAGCCACAAGAGAAAGGAAGCAGATCACATATAGGGGAAAACCAATCAGACTATGTTCAGATTTTTCAACCCAGACCTTAAAAGCAAGAAGATCCTGGAATAGCATATTTCAAGCTCTGAAAGAAAAGGGATGTCAACCAAGAATCTTATATCCAGCAAAATTGAGCTTTAGATTTGAAGATGAAATAAAAACCTTCACGACAAGCACAAGTTAAAAGATTTCACAACTCGAAAGCCAGCACTTATGAACATCCTGGGCAACATTTTTCATGAAGAAGAAGAGAAAGATGATAATGAAAATCAACAAATGGAGATATTAAACTAAAGGAAATACCAACCAGAAGAGAAACCAAATCAAGCTAAAGACCATAATTCAAATAAAAATGGATGGGAATAAAAATCATATCTCAATAATAACCCTGAATGTTAATGGCCTAAACTCGCCAATCAAAAGACACAGATTATCAGAATGGATTAAAAAAAAAAAATGACCCAACAATTTGATGTCTCCAAGAAACACACCTCATAGAAAAAGACATCAACAGACTGAAAGTAAAAGGCTGGGAAAAGTCTTATCACTCACATGGCCGGCAGAAGCAAGCAGGGGTTTCCATTCTCATATCAAATAAGGCAGACTTCAAACTAAAACCAATCAAGAGGGACAAAGATAGATATTTCTTATTACTTAAGGGAACCATTCACCAACAGGATATAACAATCATAAATCTATATGCCCCAAATAATGGAGCATCTACATTCATCAAACAAACGCTTCTCAAGTTCAAGAGTAAAATAGACCACAACACAGTTATTCTAGGGGACTTCAACACACCTCTCTCACCAATAGATAGATCATCCAAACAAAAGCTAAACAAAGAAACGTTAAGCCTCCTTAAAACAATTAACAATTTAGACCTAATAGACATATATAGAATATTTCATCCCTCAGTAAATGAATACACATTTTTCTCAGCAGCACATGGCTCCTTCTCCAAAATAGACAATATATTATGTCACAAGGCAACTCTCAGCAAATATAAAAAAATTGAGATACTACCCTGCATGCTATCGGACCATAAAGGAATGAAATTGGAAATCAATGACAAAACAAGGAATAAGAAAAACTACTCCATCAACTGGAAGCTAAACAACATGCTACTGAATGAACAAGGGGTTGAAGAAGACATCAAAGAGGAGATCAAAAAATTCGTAGAGTTAAATGAGAACACAGATACTTCATATAGAAATCTCTGGGACACTATGAAGGCAGAGGACACTATGAAGGCAAGTTTAGCTTGATTTGGTTTCTCTTCTGGTTGGTATTTCCTTTAGTTTAATATCTCCCTTTGTTGATTTTCATTATCATCTTTCTCTTCTTCTTCATGAAAAATGTTGCCCAGGATGTTCAGAAATTGAGGAAGTAAGAGGAAAATTCATTGCACTGAGTTCATTCCTTAAGAGGAAAAAAAAAAAAAACAACAAATAAATGACTTAACATCACACCTCAAAGCATTAGAAAAAGAAGAACAGACCAACACCAAGAGCAATAGAAGACAGGAAATAATTAAAATCAGAGCAGAAATTAATGAAATCGAGACTAAGGAAACCATTCAAAGGGTTTGAATTGACAAAGTTTTGAATTGACAAAACTAAAAGTTGGTTCTTTGAAAAAATAAACAAAATTGACAGACCCTTAGCGGTGCTAATGAAAAGAAGAAGAGAAAAAAACTCAAATTACTAACATTCGTGATGAAAAAGGGAATATCACAACAAACACCTCAGATATACAGAATATAATTAGAAATTACTTTGAAAACTTGTACTCTAATAAAATAGAAAATACTGAATGCATTGACAGATTTCTAGAGTCATATGATTTGCCTAAACTGGATATGGAGGCTATACACAATTTAAACAGATCAATTACAAGCGAAGAAATAGAAGATGTCATCAAAAAGCTACCAACAAGGAAAAGTCCAGGACTTGATGGGTTTACAGACGAGTTCTATAAGACTTTCAAAGAAGAACTAATACCAATGCTCTTCAAACTATTCCAAGAAATAGAAAAAGAGGGAGCTCTTCCAGACTCTTTCTATGAGGCCAATATCACATTAATTCCAAATCCAGGCAAAGACGCATCCAAAAAAGAAAACTTCAGGCCCATATCTTTAATGAACATAGATGCAAAAATCCTCAACAAAATCCTGGCAAATCGGATACAAAAACATATCAAAAAGATAGTGCACCATGATCAAGTGGGGTTTATCCCAGGGATGCAAGGCTGGTTCAACATTCGGAAATTAACATAATACAACACATCAATAGACTTAAAGACAAAAATCATATGATCATCTCAATAGACGCAGAAAAAGCATTTGACAAAATACAACACCCCTTTATGTTCAAAACATTGGAAAAACTAGGAATATCAGGAACATATCTCAACATTATAAAAGGTATTTATGCAAGGCCCCGAGCTAACATTATCTTAAATGGAGAAAAATTGAAAGCATTCCCTCTAAAACCTGGAACAAGACAGGGATGCCCCCTTTCACCACTGCTATTTAACATAGTACTGGAAACTCTGTCCAGAGCAATTAGACAGATGAAAGAAATTAAAGGGATCCAGATAGGAAAAGAAGAGCTCAAATTAGCACTATTTGCTGATGACATGATAATCTTCCTAGAAGACCCAAAAAACTCTACCAGAAAACTTTTGCAACTAGTAAATGAATTTGGCAAAGTTGCAGGATACAAAATCAACACACATAAGTCAAAGGCATTTTTGTACATCAGCAACAAAGACTCTGAAAGGGAAATGATAAAAACTACCCCATTTACAATAGCATCAAAAAATAAAAAAATAAAATACCTGGGAATCAACCTAATGAAAGAGGTGAAAGACCTCTATAACGAAAATTATAGAACACTAAAGAAAGAAATCATAGAAGAACTCAGAAGATGGAAAGACCTACCTTGCTCTTGGATAGGTAGAATTAATGTTGTCAAAATGTCCATACTACCAAAAGCATTATACAGATTTAATGCAATTCCAATCAAAATCCCAACGTCATTCTTCAAAGAAATAGAAATAGCAGTCATGAAATTCATCTGGAAAAATAAGAGACCCAGAATAGCCAAAGCAATCCTGAGCAAGAAAAGTGAAGCAGGGGGCATCACCATACCGGACTTTAAATTATACTATAGAGCAATAGTAACAAAAACAGCATGGTATTGGCACCAAAACAGACTGGTGGACCAATGGTACAGAATTGAGGACACAGAAACTAATACATATAATTTCAGCTATCTTATATTAGACAAAGGTGCCAAAAATGTACAGTGGAGAAAGGATAGCCTCTTCAACATATGGTGCTGGGAAAACTGGAAATCCATATGCACCAAATTGAAATTAAATCCTTATCTCTCACCATGCACAAAACTCAATTCAAAGTGGATCAAGGACCTAGGAATTAGACCAGAGACAATACTTCTAATAGAAGAAAAAGTAAGCTCCAATTTCCAAAAAGTCGGATTAGGCCCCAAGTTTCTTAATAAGAATCCTGTAGAGCAAGAATTACTACCAAGAATTAATGAATGGGATAGATTTAAACTAAAATGCTTCATCTCAGCAACAGAAACTATCAGTGAGGTGAATGGAGAGCCAACTAATTGGGAACAAATATTTAGTACATGCACATCAGACAGAGCACTAATTTCTAGAATATATAAAGAAGTCAAAAAACTTTACACCAAAAAAACAAATAACCCAATCAATAAGTGGGCTAAGGAATTGAGAAGACACCTCTCAGAAGAAGATACACGATTAATTAACAAATACATGAAAAAAATGTTCAACATCGCTGGCAATTAGAGAAATGCAAATCAAAACTACTCTAAGATTTCTCTTCACTCCAGTCAGAATGGCAGCTGTGAAGAACACAAGCAACAATAAATGTTGGAGAGGATGTGGGGAAAAAGGCACACTCATACATTGCTGGTAGGACTGCAAAATGGTGCAACCATTATGGAAAGCAGTATGGAGATTTCTTGGAAAACTGGGAATGGAGCCACCCTATGACCCAGCCATCCCACTCCTGGGTCTATTCCCAAAGGACTTAAAAACAGCATATTACAGTGACACAGCTATCTCAATGTTTGTAGCTGCGCAATTCACAATAGCTAGGTTGTGGAACCAACCTAGATGTCCCTCAGTAAATGAGTGGATTAAGAAAATGTGGTGTATACGCAGAATGGAATTTTACTCAGCAATAAAAGAAAATAAATTAATGGCATTTGCAGGTAAATGGATGAAGTTGGAAGACATAATGCTAAGTGAAGTTAGTCAGTCTCAAAAATCCAAGTACCAAATGTTTTCTCTGATATAAGGAGGCTAGTTCATAGTATTGTTGGATGGGGGTGGTACATAGGAGGACTAGAGGAACACTAGAATGGTCAAAGGGAAAGGAGGGTAAGGGGGGTAGCAAGGTAGCACAGGGGGAGGGAGGGGATAAAAGGAAAAAAAAAAGGTGGTTGAATGAGACGGATTTCATTTTCCTAAATGCATGATTGAAGACCTGAATTGCACGAATATACTTTGTATACAAACAGTTGTATGTAAAAAGATGCTAAATTCATGCACTATGAGTTGTACACATTAAAAATTATTTAAAAAAAAAAAAGGAACAGAAAAAAAGCGTAAATATAGGAGAAGGAGGTACTTAGGACTCTAGATGGATGTATTTAGTACTATTTAAAGTGAGAAAACACTGCTTTTGTTGGTTGTTTATCATGTGTGCTGCATTAAGGAAAGGAAATATAGTTGGGCTTGGTGGTACACATCTGTAATACAACCACTGGAGAGGATAATATACAATGATTGCAAATTAGAGGTCAGCCTCAGCAACTAAGCCATAACTTGTCTCAGAAAGAAAGAAAGAAAGAAAAGAAAGAAAGAAAGAAAGAAAGAGAGAGAGAGAGAGAGAGAGAGAGAGAGAGAGAGAGAGAAAGAAAGAAAGAAAGAAAGAAAGAAAGAAAGAAAGAAAGAAAGAAAGAAAGAAAGAAAACTGGGGATGTGGCACCATAGTAAAGTGGGTTCAATTCCCAGTACTCCTCCTCACCAATTTTACTGCAAATTTAACATTTGGCTTTAAATGAGAAGGGGAAAGGGAGCAGCATTTGTTGATTACTTATTAGATGCCTAGATCTTTATATATATTATCTTCAGAACAACTGGTCTTCTGAACAACTTTGAGAAGTTGCTATTACTATGCTTTCTTTTTTAAACAAGTGAGAAATTGTTGGTTAAATAATTTGCCCCAAATCCTTAATAAATGGAAGATGTAGAATTTAAATATTCTTCTTTTTGCCTCCAAAACCTGTAATCTTTGCCTTAGAGTGTCCTTTGGTGGTTCTTCAGATGACCTATTGAATGATAACAGTGTGTGTAAGTGATATGAATGCATGATTCTTGAATGAGGTTGGACTCAATGAGCAGAGAGAAAAAAATGAGAAAGAGCTAAAGGTTAGATTTATTATGTTTTTTATTGGGGATTTTTTTACTTTGAATTGATGGGATTGGACAGATTGGTTTTACCATGTCCTTCCTTTTTTTAAATTTTTTTTATTTAATACAATTACTCCCAGTTTGAAAGCTAGGAAGCCTTGCCTCCACTTGCCATGCCCTTTATTTTCTGTCCAATTTTTATGCCTCTGAATATTGGGGTGTGTAAATATGAGTGGTAGTAAGAAGCAGGTGGGCTTTGTGTTCTCTGGTGTCTTTGATCCCATGGAAGAGATTTATACGTGTTAATGTTAGAAGGCTACCACTATGAGAATGTATGCTGCTTCTTTGCTTTAACTCCAAGGCCTTCAGGAAGAACACAATATAGAAACCAGAATTATCAGAAAGCATACTTAAAGGAATCCAAGTTTCAGAGAAAGTCCAGCTGGCTTAGGTACATTCAATAACTGTAGAGAATGTGCACAGGCTGGATGCATAGTTAGGCTTTAAAGTAGAAAAAATAATTTTTAGTAACAATTAAAATTAGTTGATCTTCTTCTCTAAAGGAATATATATTTATATATTATTTTTACTAAAATGCTTCTGCAAAGTTAAAATCAAATTAATTAATTAATTTATTTTTTAAAATTTATTTTTTATTCTAAGTTGTTAGAAATGACAGAAGAATGCATTACATTTTATATTATACTTATAGAGCACACTTTTACATATCTCTGGTTGTATACAAAGAATATTCACAGCATTCATGACTTTATACATGCACTTAGGGTAATAATATCCATCTCATTCTACCATCTTTTTTTTTTTTCTTCTTCACCCTTTTGCCCCCTCCCTTCCCCACCCACCCTATTGGCCATTCTAGTGTTCCTCTAATCCTCCTATGCTCCCTATCCCAATCCAACTGTGAATTGGCCTCCTTATATCAGAGAAAGCCATTTGGCTTTTTGGGATTGGCTGACTTCACTTAGCATTATATTTTCCAACTTCATCCATTTACCTGTGAATGCCATGATTTTATTCTCTTTTATTGCTGAGTAAGAATCCATTGTGTATATATACCACATTTTCTTTATCCATTCATCTACTGAAGGGCATCTTGGTTGGTTCCACAATTTAGCTATTGTGAATTGTGCTGCTATAAACATTGATGTGGCTGTGTCCCTGTAGTATACTGTTTTTAAGTCTTTTGGGTAAAGACCAAGGAGTGGGATAGCTGGGTCATAAGGTGGTTCCATTCCCAGATTTCCAAGAAATTTCCATACTGCTTTCCATATTGGCTGTACCATTTTGCAGTCCCACCAGCTATGCATGAGTGTGCCTATTTCCCCACATACTTGCCAACATTTATTGTTGTTTATATATATTATCTTCATATATATTATCTAATTATTAATAGCTGCCATTCTGACTGGGGTGAGATGAAATCTTAGAGTGGTTTTTATTTGAGTTTCTCTAATTGCCAGAGAAGTTGAACATTTTTTCATGTATTTGTTGATTAATTGTATATTTTCTTATGAGAAGTGTCTGTTCAGTTCCTTGGCCCATTTATTGATTGGGTTATTTTTTTTTTAGGTGTTAAGATTTTTGAGTTCTATAGATTAGTGCTATATCTGAAGTGCATGTGGTAAAAATATGTTCCCAATTAGTAGGTTCTCTATTCACATCACTGATTGTTTCTTTTGCTGAGAATAACCTTTTTAGTTTGATTCTATCCCATTTATTGATTCTTGATATTAATTCTTGTGCTACGGAAGTCTCATTAAGGAAATTGGGGCCTAATCTGATATGTTGGAGATTAGAGCTTACTTTTTCTTCTATTAGGTGTAGTGTCTCTGGTCTAATTTCTACATCCCTGATTCACTTTGAGTTGAGTTTTGTACATGGTGATAGAGGTTTAATTTCATTTTGTTGCATATGGATTTCCAGTTTTCCCAGCACCATTTGTTGAAGAGGCTATCTTTTCTCCTATGTACATTTTTGGTGCCTTTGTCTAGTTTAAGATAACTGATTATATGCATTAGTATCTGTGTCCTCTGTTCTGTACCACTGGTCTACCAGTCTATTTTGGTGCCAATTCCATTCATTTTTTTTTGTTGTTGTTGTTACTGTAGCTCTGTAGTATAATTTAAGGTCTGGTATAGTGATGCCACCTGCTTCACTCTTCTTGCTAAGGATTGCTTTAGCTACTCTAGGTCTCTTATTTTTCCAGATGAATTTCATGATTGCTTTTTTTTATTTCTATGAGGAATGTCATTGGGATTTTTATTGAAATTGCATTAAATCTGTATATCGCTTTTGGTATTATGGTCATTTTGACAGTATTAGTTCTGCCAATCCAAGAGCAAGGTAGATCTTTCCATCTTCTAAGGTCTTCCATAATTTCTTTCTTTAGTGTTCTGTAGTTTTCATTATAGAGGTCTTTTACGTCTTTGGTTAAATTGATTCCCAAGTATTTTATTTATTTATTTATTTTTGATGCTGTTGTAAATGGGGTAGTTTTCCTCATTTCCCTTTCAGAGGATTTGTCACAGATATATACAGATGCCTTAGATTTATGGGTGTTGATTTTGTATCCATCTACTGTGCTTAATTTATTTCTGAGTTCCAGAAGTTTTCTGGTAGAAATTTTTGGGTCTTCTAGGTATAAAATTATATCATCAATGAATAGTGATAATTTGAATTCTACTTTACCTATCTGTATCCCATTAATTTCTTTCATCTGTCTTATTGCTCTAGCCAGTATTTCAATTACTATGTTAAATAGAAGTGGTGAAAGAGGGCATCCCTGCCTAGTTCCAGTTTTTAGAGGGAATGCTTTAAATTTTTCTCCATTTAGGATGATGTTGGTCTGGGGCTTAGCATAGATGACCTTTATGATGTTGAGGTACGTTCCTGTTATCCCTACTTTTTCTAGTGTTTTGAACATGAAGGGGTGCTATATTTTGTCAAATGCTTTTTATGCATCTATTGATATAATCATATGGTTCTTATCTTTAAGTCTGTTGATGTGATGAATTACATTTATTGATTTCTGTATGTTGAACCATCCTTGTATCCCTGGAATGAACTCCACTTGATCATGGTGTACTATAGTTTTGATATGTTTTTGTATCCGTTTTGCCAGAATTTTTTGAGAATTTTTGCATCTATGTTCATTAAAGATATTTGTCAGAAGTTTTCTTTTTTTGATGTGTTTTTGCCTGGTTTTGGGATCAGGTTGATATTAGCCTCATAGAATGAGTTTGGAAGTGCTCCCTCTTTTTCTACTTCTTGAAATAAATTGAAGAGTATTGGTATCAGTTCTTCTTTAAAGGTCTTCTAACTAGGCTGTGTATCCCTCTGGTCCTGGGCTTCTCTTGGTTGGTAGGCTTCTGATGGCATCTTCTATTTCATCGCTTGAAATTGTTCTGTTTTCATAGTGTATATCATCCTGCTTTAATTTGGGCAGATCATACGACTCTAGAAATTTGTCGATGCTTTTGGTGTTTTGTATTTTATTGGACTACAAGTTTTCAAAATTATTTTGAATTATTTCCTGTATTTTTCCGTAGTGTCTGTTGTGATATTTCCTTTTTCATCACATATGATATTAATTTGAGTTTTCTATCTCCTTCTCTTTGTTAGCCTGGCTAAGAGTCTGTCAATTTTACTTATTTTTTCAAATAGCCAACTTTTTGTTTTGTCAATTTTTTTCAATTTTTGTATCAATTTCATTGATTTCAGGTCTGATTTTAAGTATTTCCTGTCTTCTACTGCTTTTGGTGTCAGATTGTTCGTCTTTTGCATGAGGTTTGATATGTAATGTTAAGTCAAATATTTGTTGACTTTTTCTTCATTTAAGGAATGAACTCAATGCAATGAACTTTGCTCTTAGAACTGCTTCATAGTGTCCCAGAGATTTCTATATGTTGTGTCTGTGTTCTCATTCACCTCTAAGAATTTTTAATCTCTTCTTCGATGTCATCTGCAACCCATTGTTCATTCAGTAGCATATTATTTAGTCTCCAGGTGTTGGAGTAGCTTTTATTTCTTATTTTATCATTGATTTCTAATTTCATTCCATTATGGACTGATAGAATGGAGGGTAGTATCTCTATTTTTTTTTATATTTCCTAAGAGTTGTTTTGTAACATAGTATATGGTTTATTTTAGAGAAGGATCCATGTGCTGGGGAGAAGAACGTGTATTTGCTTGTTGAAGGATGAAATATTCTATATAAGTCAGTTAAGTCTAAGTTGTTTATTGTATTTTTGAGTTCTATGGTTTCTTTGTTCAGCTTTTGTTTGGAAGATCTATCCAGTGGTGAAAAAGGTGTGTTAAAGTCTCCCAGAATTATTGTGTTGTGGTCAATTTGACTCTTAAACTTGAGGTGAGTTTATTTGATGAACATGGATGCTCCATTATTTGGGGAATATTATATTTATAGATCATGTTGGTGTATGGTTCCCTTGAGCAATAAATGGGAAATGGTTTCCACCTCCTTTACAGCTCCCTCAGAACTGACGGGTGCCTCATTTTCTTGCAAAGGATTTTCACCTCATTTCCAAGAATGCCAAATCACTGGTGAGTTCAGGGTATAGCCGTAGAAATATTTTTGCAAATGCCTTTTGGTTCAATTTAGTATTTTAGCTCTAACAGTGAGGGGTAAGTGTAGAGAACACCAAGAAAAGCATGCAGGGGAAAGACACTGCTTTTGGTTACTGCAGGCACAGAGTTTCAGACCAAAGCATTGCTGCCCATTTTTGCTGTGAGTAGTTCCTCAAAAATCCCCCCCCCCCCCAGTGACTCTTATTTTTTTCATACTATTTCATCCAGGTTCAAAGGCAGTGAACCTGACTTGTTTATGGGAACACCTAACATATTTTCTCCCAGGAGTGGAAGATAGGGTTAAGAGGCAATTGGCTAAATTTGCTGTTGGGCTGCTGCAAAGCTACCAGATGGCAGTGAAGTATGAGTGCTAGGAATTTCAAGACAGTTGGATTTCTGTGCAGAAAGAAAGTCTTGCTGTTGTGGTTGGACAGGACTAGGTCCAGGTTGTCAGATTCCCTACTGTAGGCTTTCATGACAAGGAATATTTTCTTTTTATTTGTGCTTTTGCAGTGCTTCTGATGGAACCCAGGAACCTGTGCATGCTAGACATGTGATCCTTCACTGAGCTCCATATTTAGAGCCAGGGCAATGATTTCAGGAAAACCACAATCACCTGGGGAGGGTTCTGTATGAAAATAAACAAATAAATACTTGCTGCTTTCTGCAGTTTGTGTAGGACCTTGGATCTGTTTATTTTGAAAGGTTTCTTACATAACACAAGTGTACACACTTGTGAGTACCAGGGCCCTGGCATGAATGCAGGATTACTGGAACCTCAAAAAGCCTCCCCTAGCTTGAACTTTTGCCTTTACCTCAGATACTTTGTCAGGTCATCAAAAGTGTCAAATTAGAGTCAAAACAGGCAGTGAAGGGAGAACAGGGATTAGGGTTAAGACAGCCTAATAATGTCTGGAAACATAGAAGAGGTTGCATAGGTAAGGTGGAAGGCAAATCAGTCCAGCTTCAGAAGGACAACAGACACATGGCTCAGTTGCAGGTGTGTGAGGCCCCAGTGAGATACAAAGACATTTTGCAGCTTGTGGAAGACCTCAGAGGAAAGTTGTCACCTGTAGGAGATGGAAAAGTTTTGAGAAATCACCTGGTACTCCACAGCAGCAACCAGAAGGGGAAAGGTGGATGAATTGGACAAGATGAAAATCAGCAGTGCCACCATAAAGGGATTGAGAAGACTAACTACAGAATGAGAAGATGATTGTAGCAGATGACTGTGAGAGCTGGCTTAAAACCGCCATACAGAGTTGCACTGTCCAGTGGGATGTTGAGCACTAAGGTTGCTTTCTAGCTATAGGCCAGCACGAGACACCAGTCACCAGTGTGACTGAGCACTTGTAGTATGGCCAATATGTGTGAGATAGTGCCTTTTGCTTATGAATGATGGGCAAAGACCTGTGCAGGTGTTTCACAGGAGCAAACCCTGGAAGCATCAAGCAAGGAGAGGAAGCAACTTGAACCAGGTTGTGGCCATTCTGTGAGGACAAAGCAGGATCGATGGCAAGACCAATAGCCAGTGAAGCAAGGAGAGGAAGGGATTCCCAGGCACAAGCAGGCCCTGTCTTCCAAGAGGCTGGGAGCATGGTAATACACCAGAGTTTTCCATGTACTTTTGCTGATGCAGGCCTACGACCAGCTGCTTATTTTGGAATGATATCTTTTCTGATAAATCCACAAAAGGAGTGGTGAGGAAACTCTTCACATGCTGATATTTATTCATCTAAAACTAAAACAAACTGAAACAAAATGCAATTGAATGAAACTGCTAAAACATCGTAAAGCTCATTTGCCAAGTTGTATCAGAGCAGAAACACACTGAGTGCACATGTAGACAGCCACTCTCAATCTGAAGGGTGAAGGCAAGCTCATTGTGCCCACTCCCTAAACACTGCTTCGGTGGCCTCAACAATGTAGAAGAAGGCCACTGTAGTTTTTTTACATTGTACTAGTTTATAACTTAGAAACCAAGTGACTACTTCCTATTCAAAAGAATAGGAAGTATGTTTTTTTTTTTTGTATGTTTTTTTTGTATGTTTCATACATACAAAAAGGCAAATAGGCTTGTATTGATGGCTTTTTTTTGTTTTAGCAGTATTTCTGTTTACACTATGAATAGTATCTCATCTGCTGTCCTGGATTTGTCAGACTGTTAGTAATATATTTGCAAGAGACATCCAGAAACTATAATATATTCATAAAATTTATTTAGAAGAAATAACTCAAACACTAATATATGAAGAAACTAGGAAAGAAGAAGAAACTTATAAAAACTAAATTGGGAAGAAATAAATGAAACATAAATATAACTAACATAGAATAGAGGAAACTATTAAACATATAAAACTGGTTTCCAACTCAATGTGTAAATATACTGTGGTCCACCCTAAAAGGAAAACATGGTTCAATATCTTCTGGATGGTTTGCTAGCAGCTGAGCTGCCTCCTGGTCCACAGGTGTCACCCACCATGGCCCCTGGAAGCTCTATCTGTCCCCATGTTGATGGTGGAAGAGATGATCTGTCTTCCAGTTGTGGTGGGTGATCTTTCTCTAGTTCAGCAGGTTTAAGTGTGAGCATCCCCAGGTGTAAGGATGGAAATTGGATCTGGTCTGTTACAGGCATTGTTGTAACTTGAGGTGGCACTGGAGCTACAGAAAAAAAAGACCCCAAAATAATTGCCTTTCCCTAGGCCTTTCCCAATTCATGCAAGAACCCCACCCCTGAGAATAAACCAGCTTCTGTTTTCACAACAGAAAAAGGTCCACCATGCTTGTCTGGCTTGGGACTGATTAGAAGTGCCTGGTGGTGCCAGCATATGTCTTCCTCACACACTCCCTCACACGCAGGTCTCCTCATAACAGGGTTCAGACTCTCTGGGATCTGGGTCCTCCAGCTGTGTAAGGAATCTGTGGACATGCAGTGTCAGCCCTGACCCAGGCATTGTGAGCTGCAGGAAGGTCCTGAGATGCTTCAGGGTATCCAGGTCAAAATCTTGTGGATGTATATAAAGCAATGTCTGAATGATGGAGCAGAGGGTGTTGTGGAGTTTGAAGTGAGGTACACAACCATCAGGAACTGGGCCTCTGCTTTACCTCAAACCTCCCAAAGCCCCCTGAATGCTTGGCTTCCCAAAAAGGGCCAAAAGCTTCACATGCCACTGGGCAAGGAGGGCAATCCTGTGATTGCCATGTGTGGCTGACTGGTTCCCCCACTTCTTTCCTGTCTTTATGTTGAAAAGTATGGAAGTACTCACTGGGATTGGCTGTGTTGGCAAGGGATCCTCACAGTGTGTGTTTCCGAGGCTTCAGCCAGTCTTCCGCTCCTTGGGCACCACGATCCCCTTACCACAACACTCTGTATTCCCCCTACAGCCAAAGCCACATCCCATAGCCTCTGCTGGAAATCCCACAATTTGGACCTGGGCTATGCCCATCCCTCTTCTATATAAGCATCCAGAGTGCCCCCATCTGGAGAGAGGAACCATCCCTCTTGGCCCAAAGTTTACTCACTTCATTACTTGAAGGGACTCCTCAGCATCGGCCTGGAGATTTTCATACCTAGAGAAGGCCAAGAGGCCGTTACCTGTTCCATCCCAGGCCCCTTACCTTCCTAGATGCCTGGTGAAAATGACTAACTTCCAGATAGAAATGGAAGCTCATGAGGGCTGGGAAGTTTGTCTGCAATACTTCCTGAATGACAGTCTAAGTGACTACCAACAGTAGGTGCTTCACATATATTTGAGTGTTGAATAAACTCATCCACCTACTTCTATCTCTCTCAAGACCTGGGTCCCCTCAGTCCATCCCAGGGGTCTCTGTTCTGGTATCATAAGCCGAGGGAAACTCTCCAATGCAATCCACTTACTCCTTCCCAAATGTGGAAACTGCTTTTCCTCAGGCATCAAAGCATGCAGAAAGCTTCCTAAATGATAGATGACAGGTCATCAGGAGAAGCTCAGAGCAGGAAGCTCAGAGCCCTTGGCAGCCTGCTCCAAAGGACCAGGCCAGAGGCAAACACTCCTGTGGCTCATCCTGCTTAGGCCTCTTAACACCCAGGCATTGTTATCCTTTGAAATTCTGACTTTTCACAGAGCTGACTGAGGCTCAGAGTGATGCCTGGCGTTTTTAACACCAAGCTTGGAGATGGCCATGTCCTTGGGCTTGGAGGTGCTATGTACTTTATACAAAGCAGCTTTAACAACTTCTGGGTGCTCGTCCAATTTTGGTAGCTGTGCGAATATTTGTGAACAAAGGCGGCATTGCCCCTTTGCAGGTCAGCTACCAAACTACTAATGGTGTCCTCCAGAACAATTGCCTTGAGACTTTCTGCGAGGTTTAACCGAATCACTGGTGCCACGCTGTTTTCTTCTTCCTAGTATTGGCAACCCAACAGGGACATTTCAACATGGACATTGTAGCAAAGTGCAAAATGACTCAGTTCTACACAATCAAGTGGAATCAAAAGAGTTTTCCTTCATTATTCTCGAGGGACATTACACACACACACACACACACACACACACACACACACACACATACACACACACATTCACACACACACACACACACACACACACACACACAGGGTTGTGAGTGTCTGGGTATATTTAATAGGGAATCAGAGTGCTGTGGAAGCCTAAGCTCACCTGAAGTGGGCTGCTCTTTCTCACTCCTAGGTTCCTTGAAAAAACTTGGCAGTGGTGACAGGGCCAAGCACTGACCCAGGCCTCCACACTTGGGAAAGGCCCCTACTCAGAGCTTCCCTAAGGTCCGAGCAGCCACAGGTTGGTAGACGAGAATTTATGCTGTCTCCACACCAGTTAACTGACTGGGGCTGTACTGGACTCTGAGTGCCTGGCTACCAGGGTTCTAAGTTCTGTTGGTTCCATTGCCAAGGAAGTGAGGTCACTTATTTGGGGAAGGATATGAGGTCACCTCCTTGGTGTTCCCTTACATGAAGCTCTTCCTCACAAAAGCTGCCCTCACCTTGTGACACATGCACAAGTGGATAGAGCTATGCCCACCCAGCCTTGCCCAGAATTCAATAAAGTCTTGGGTAGATCCAGCTTCCAAGGTTTTGGGAGACAGACATGGGTTCAGACCCACCACCTCCTTTGGGCTTTGTGAATGACACTGAATAAGTTATTGAAACTTGCAAGGTCTGCCTACCTTCCCAAAGTGTTTCTTAGGGACCTTCTAGCATCTGCTTTTCAGGTTGTCATTACGTGTACATGTCTTACATGTCTATGTAATCTGAGAGATGGTAGTGTCACAGGGGCATGAATGAGAAACATACAGGTGACATAGTCACAGTGAGGGGTGGGACAAAAAATAACCTGCAACTCTATCTAGATCTGAGTCCCAGAGTGAGATAGGAAAAGACAGTTTCCTCTTGTCTGTGCCCCACTCTGCACCAGTGGAAGGTTGAAGTGACGGATTTTCAGAGATTCTCCCTCTGTCATAGAAGTTCAGGTACTTTTTCTGAGATTTATACATGCCTTCAATTTTTTTCTTAATGTAGGAGTTCTTCATGCCAAGAAACACAGCATACTGGAGCCCGAGGCCTGGAGGCTCCTGCTCTCTATGTGGATATAAACTGCATGTTGCTTCTGAGAAACAGAAATTGACATGGTCAAGTGAAATCCCTGAAAAAATTGAGTTATGCAAAGTCTCATTTCTGTCAGGCAATTGCCTACCTGCTTCCTTTGGTCTGGCTCATTCTGCTTGTAGGAAATGAAGCTGAGACAATATGAGCAGCCATGCTGACAAGCCAAGGAGCAACTATACATGAGTTTCTTGACCAACACAGAGTATGAAGGCTCAGTCACACTGTATTCTGCCAATCATCCAGGAATGATCTCAGAGGCCGGTCCTGTTGGATGTGTCTCCTGAAGGCCAGAGGCCCAGGCTCCTGACAGATGGAAATACACAGGCACCACTTGAGCTGGTCTGGATCCCACTGCTCAGAAAATGTGGCATCGCCACTCTCTGTGGCTATCAGCAGAGGAATGCTGACCCACAGCACTGTACAATGAGTGTGGTAACCTGACCCTGGTCTCCCATTCTGTCCCATCTTGGCCCAGTCCCTTGAAAGCCACACTGGCCTCCTTTCCAATTTCCCTTTCTGCCAAAGACACTCCCCCACCTATGACCCCCAGTTTCTTCACTGCCCAGTCTTCTCTCGGACATTTCATAACCAGGAGATTATAGCTGCTCTCTCTTGTCATTCTGGTTTCAGCAGAAGTTTCACCTCACTGACACTCTCAAACCTGCCTCTCAGTTACCCCATTCTCTTTTCCCACTTATTCAGCATGATTAACTCTTGTTGAAAGAATCATAGCCACCCTCCTCTTTATTGATGCTTGTAGAACTGAAGACAATGGCACCCTTGGGATGAAATAATGAACTATCAGGACTTTTTAAGAGGGCTTGATGTTGTGTTGCTTAAACTTTAGGGAACCCTGAGAGATTCTTGTTTCATTTCACAAAACCCCACATATTCAGTAGCATTTTAGAATTTGCAGTCTGGTACACCCCTCCTATATGCCACTGGTATTTATGCAAGTGAAGCATCACATTTGATGTTTTTCCTTCCTGGGCAGTATCATGGACACTGTAACCTTTAATACCCTGGTTCTGTGATAGATGTGCTCCCTTGTGATAGATGTGCATCACCTTTTGCTGATTTTCCCACCTTATATTTTGCTATCTTTCTGTGCCTCACTGGTAAGCAGTGTTTGGAAAATCTGTACTTATGTTGTTGACCAGATGACAGTAGCATGTCTTATCATGGTCTTTTTTGCACATTGGTCATCAGGGAGACCAGGGAGAGGAGACTGACAGTAGCCCCACAGCAGTGGGTACTGCTGGGCTTCTAGACCATGGGGGAAAATTGGCGTGATAGCAAGCAGAAACCCAGGACTGCACCAAAAGGCAAGAACCTGGCATTTTGGGGCTTCCATTTGTAAGTGCCTCACCCAGGTGTAAAAGGTTAGGTTATCAAATTGTCTGATGGAAAATATACATCAAAGAACAAGGATGGAGTGAAGCAGCCACCAATTTGTCCCAGGGGTTGGTCAGAACTCTTGGGTGTGCACTTCTCATTCTGCATGCCTTTAAGTCAAGGTTGCTTGCTTATTTCAGGATGGCAACAAACTACTTTCTCTTGTCCTGCACAGGGGAGAATACAGTTTTCTTATTATCTTCCCACACACAAGGAAAAAAGCCACAGGAGTAAAATCCCAGAGGCATCTCACAGGGCAATAATGATTCAATAGCTAAGGCTACTGGGAAATGAATAGGGGAGGCAATTCAGATTTTTTCTTTTCTTTTGGTTAGAGCATCAGAACTATACATAGACTTTGGGTTCATTTTTGACAAAATCAAACATGCAAGGAATTTATTTTCTTTGCTTTTCAGAAGATTTTCCATTAATGACATATTACTTATGGTTTCTTGGTTTGATTGCTTGAGTTATCTGGGTATCGTTGAGGAAGTTGATGCCTGCACCTCAATAATAGACTGTTGATCCTTGTTTTCTTCTAGAAGTTTCAAGGGTTTGGGTTAAATCCTGAGTCTTTGATCCATTATGAATTTGACTTTGGTGGAGGATGAAACACAGGGAACTAATTTCATTTGACTAGATATGGAAATATAATTTTGCCAACATTTCTTGAAAAGGTTGACTTTTCTTCAACATATATATTAAAACCATCTTGGCCATATGTGAGATGGCTGTAAATATTTGGGTTCAGAGAATTCAATTTTAAGGAAGAGAAATGGATTTTGACATCACTCTTCATGCAGGGACACTCACTAACCTATGCATGTTTACTTTGGACCCTGTGTTCACTGTTCAATGAAACGGAAGAAGCTGCAGTCTTTATTATTCATTCAAGGAATTCAAGAATCAGCCAACCATCCTAGGTGAATGAGCGACCATCTTGCTTGTGTATACCTAGCGAAGTGACTGTGTGTTATCTTCTTTTGAAAAGTGATAGGCAGACAATGAAACATTGAACTTGACAGACTGAAGCTCAGTACTCATGCATAGTGAACTGTATATGAAGGCACACAAGGCACCACAGGACTGGCTACTTCAATGTTTTGTGACAGCTATTGGAGAAGGCAGATGGAGAGTGATGGCCAAATGAAGACCAGACAAGGAGAAAGGTGCTGGGCTTGAACTGACACATTCTTAGGATCAAGGTTATTCAAATACAGGGGGGAGCCCTATGTTTGATAGGATAAGCCTGTATGTGTTTTCTAATCTCGTAGAAGTCAAAGGAATTGAACCTTCCCTCTCTATCCTCCTGCAGCTATGAGCACTTATTTGATGTCCTTGGGCAATGGCATTTTCTCTCGCACAGAAGAAATAATCCAAAATTTCTTAATTTTGATACAGGATCTCCCTAAGTTGCCCAGCATGGCTTGAATTTAGGATCCTCCTGCCCCTACCTTGTGGTCACTGGGACTACAGAAGTGCACCTGTCTACCCACCAAATATAAATGTGTTTTATTGGTTTATTTTACTGTCAAATGTCTGGAACTTCAAACAATGCAGGCACACAGCAGGTGCTCAATAAACAAGTGCATGGGTGTGGGTTGGGGTCTAGTGGCACAATGTGTGCTTAGCAGGAACAAGGCCCTGGGTTCAATTCCCAGCATTGCAAAATAAAAACAACCCCAAATCCCCCAAATATTCCCAAACCCAATTGCATGTATGCAAAAATAAACCCAGAGCCTAAGTCCTGACCCATATTCAGTCATCACCAGTTATTGTATTTTTCTTCTTTATAAACCTACACTATTTTTGTATTGGCAATTGACCCTCTGACTTCATTTGTATGAAAATGGAAACCTCATGCCTACATTAGTCTCTGCTGTTCCTATTGCTCTCGCCCTTAGTTGTCAAATCTTGCTTTGCCAGTGTGGGTGCAACTGGCTTCTACAAGCTGCTGTCATCCTTGTGGGGGTTCACACTCAGCTCTCATCTGGATGATGGCAATAATCTAACCACACTCACTTCAGTCCACTCTTTAGAGTTCATCTCAGAAACCAAAGAAGGGCATAACAGGCAGGTCACTTAGTATTCAGGAATGAAGGGCTAGTAAGGAGATGAATGTGCTTCCCCAGCTTTGGAAGTGAGAGCTTCCCTGAATTCTATGCTTTAGGGTTCTCATTTGCTCCCCCACAAACTTTTGTTTCTTTTCTTTTGATGTGCTGGGATGGGACCCAGTTTCCTGTACAGGCCAGGCAAATCATCCAGTCTGAGCCACACCCCAGGCCCTCTAATTGCCCTTCATCTTGATCCATGTCCTTGGATAAAACATTGCTTCACCACTAGGACCTTCCCACTGTTCACTTCCACCTCAAAGACAAATGTTCACCCTGCCTCAGGATCCCATTGACTTATTAACTCAAGAAACCACTGCACCATTTATGTCTCCTGGGCTTTTCCATGTTCAGACTTTGGCTTAAGCACTGACCATTCCCTCTTCCCACTGTTGAAAAAACTGAACTGTAACTATTCTTCCAGGTACATCTGTGCCTCACAGCCATGAAGTCTTTCCAGATTGCCTGCAAGAGAAATGGTCCCCTTCTCCCCTACAGCTTCTTCAGAACTGACAGGTGCCTTACTTTCTTGCAAAGGATTTACACCTCATTTCCAAGAGTGCCAAAGCAATGGTGAGTTCAGGGTGTAGCCCTAGAAATATTTTTGCAAATGCCTTTTGGTTCAATTCAGTATTTGTGCTCTAATGGTGAGGGGGCAGTGTAGAGAGCACCACGAAAAGCATGCAGGGGACAGACACTGCTTTTGGTTACTGCAGGCACAGTGTCTCAGACCAAAGCATTGCTGCTCATTTTTTCTGTGAGCAGTTCCTCAAACTTTCCAAAAAAAACTTAGTTACTCTTATTTATTTCATAGTATTTTATCCAGGTTCAAAGGCAGTGAACCCTACTTGTTTATGGGAACACCTAACACATTTTCATCCAGGAGTGGAAGATAGGGTTAAGAAGAAATAGGCTTTATCTGCTGTTGGACTGCTGCAAAGCTACCAGACAGCAGTGTAGTATCAGTGCTAGGAGTTTCAGGACAGTTGGATTTCTGTGCAGAAAGCAAGTCTTGCTGTTGTGGTTGGACAGGACTGGGTCCAGGTTGTTAGATTCCCTACTGTAGGCTTACATAGCAAGGAATATTTTCCTTTTGTCTTTGCTTTTGCAGTGCTTTGAATGGAACCCAGGGACATCTGCATGCGAGGCATGTGCTCTTTCACTGAGCTCCAACTTTATCCTAGGGTGCTGAGATCTGGTCTCATCGGGTGGTGCAGAGCAACACGTTCTGGGTAACAGCCAAAGTCTCGGGTTATCGGCTGCTGAAGTTCAGGTTGTGGGCCGGAGAATGCTAAAATAGCATCGTGGGGTGCAACGTGAGTGTTCAAGGCAACACGGATGGTAAAGGATTCAGAGATAGAGAAATCAGCTCACACACGAGAGTTAGGCTGCTGAATCTTCTGTTTTTACTTTCACTTTGTTGCAAGTATATAAGCATATTTCTTGGCAATAAACATTGCTTTTTTGATTACGTCACAGTCATAAGATTTAGGAAAGCAGCAACATCTACCGATTACATTCTCGACATATTAATTTTTTTCCCTACACATTTCAAGATTTTGTGTTGATGGGGGTTATGTACACTGTTCCAAGGCCCTGTACAGATGGGGTACACGTACATCTTTTCAAGACCCTGTACAGATGGAGGTCGTACATGACTGTCTGGACATATTATACTTTTGTCACATTTATGTAACTAATCTGGGTAAAATTAATTTCTCACGGATTCCCTGAAGCCATATCCTCCACATACTTGCTCCACTGCCTGATAAAAGTTAATTTCTTATACTGTCTGGCATTCAAAGCACTATTGTTTTTCTAAAATAGTTTATCTGAAACCTAGAGGCATGGATGTTAGCTCTGAAGGACTACTACCCTAAGGAATTTGTATGCATCTATTTAAAACTACTTTAAAAGTAAAAGGAATCTTTATCAATCACAAAAAGATGCTCAAAGCTTTTTCTTGGTGCATTTAACTAGGAACTGCTATATTAGTAAAACTTATAGAAAAAGTTTTAATGCTATATAACTCAGATTCGAAGAGGTTAAATTCCAGAATCAGTCTCATTCTAAAAATTTGAAATAGCAACACCTGGCAGCAACATAACAGAACAGTGAATAGACAGGAGACAGTGAGAACATACACAGACAGAATTAACTTTTTTAGCACCGAGTTTGAGTGTCATCTATCCATGAAGGGCAGGGGACTTTTGCCTTGACTTCCCTTCTGCAAAGAGGAACCTTTGCTCAAACTGCATTTCATGGAAGATTCCACACTAGGGCAATGATATCAGGAAAACCACAATCACCTGGGGAGTGTTCTGCATGAAAAAAATAAATACTTGCTGCTTTTTGCACTTTGCATAGGACCTTGGATCAGTTCATTTTGAAAGGGTTTCTCACAAAACACAAGTGTACACTCTTGTGAATACCAGGGCCCTGGCATGAATGTAGGATTACTGGAACCTCAAAAAGTCTTCCCTAGCTTGAATGTTTGCCTTCACCTCAGAGATACTTCTTCAGAGAAATCACTAGTGTCAAAGGAGAATGAAAACAGGCTGTGAAGAGAGCACAAGGATTAGGGTTAAGACAGCTTAAAAATGTCTGGAAAAAGATAGAGAAGAAGTTGCATAGGTAAGGTGGGAGGCAACTCAGTCCAGCTGCAGATGGACACCAGACACATGGCTCAGTTGCAGATGTCTGAGGCCCCAGTGAGAGACTTAGACAACTTGCAGTTTGTGGAAGATCTCAGAGAAAAGTTGTCAACTGTGGGAGATGAAAAAGGTGTGAGAAATCACCTGGTACTCCACAGCAGCAACCATAAGGGGAAAGGTGGATGAATTGGACAAGATGAAAATCAGCAGTGCCACCATGAAGGGATTGAGAAGACGAACTACAGAGTGGGGTGTCACTGAATTGCTAAGTGCCTCGCCATTGCTGAGCCTGGCTTTGAACTCAAAATCCTCTTGCCTCAGCCTCCAAAGTGCTGGGAACAAATGAGACCACCCAATCTTGGATGTTTAGTCTCTGAAACTGTAAGTGAAATAAACCTTTCTTCTTACAAAGTACCAACAATGAAGTATTTTGTTATAGAACTTTAAAATGGATTAATGCACTCATTACAGAGTAAGTGTTCAATAATTTTTAAATAATTATCGAAACTCATGTAAACATCCAGAACTCCTTGAAAAATTCTGCTTCCCTCAATAGATTCCCAGTATTCTGTCAAACAGACACTTTTCATGCTTTGACTTCCTAAAAATCTTTTATTCCTTCACCTAGCTGAATTGTAAAGAACTCCAATGCTATAGTCTAATCTTAATTGTTGGATATGAGTTTTCCTGATCTTTTGAAATGACCTACTTGCTCTCAGATTGGAAAGACAGCTTGGACTAATGGACAGAGCCTGAGCATGAACATCTGATGACTTACTCTGCTCTGGATAATACTGGAACATTGCTGTGTATCACTGGGCTGAGCTCTCAATATAGGAGCCTCATTACTCTCATTTTTAATGTAACAATGACATAATTAGATTTGTGATGTTTCTTTTGATTTTAATTTTGTGTAACTTCCAGTATAATGTAAGCACAATGTTCATGTATATGTTTATCCAGATCAAGTTACAAATATGGAGGTTTCAAGACGGCAGAATAGAGAAGTTCGCTTTCCTGGCTGCTTGTGGCATGAAACCAAGAAAGCAGATGGGCATCTTCTTAGCAAGGTGGGTTCAGAAAAAAGCAGGGGGAGACTTTACTGGAATTTAATAGTGGACATTCAAAGCAGATCAGGGATGCAGGAGGTTGGATATGATAGAATAAGGAAGAAATCCTCAATGTCAAAAATGCTGCCATAGCTGAAGGCACAACCAAAGTCCCTCCATAAGCAAAGTGGAGGAATAAGGGAATTAAAGGAACCTGTATTTTTAGGAGGCCTTAGGCTTGTCTGGGTACAGAGAGCTTTGAGATCAAAGACACTGCCTGACTAAACTAAAAGGCATACTGAACAATACCCTTGTGTAGGAAAGAAGGCAAATGTCTCCTGGATGTGTGCAGATGACAGAGGAAGGAATCATTTTAGAGACCCTGCATGGGGGCTAACAACTGGGGGAACTGATTCTTGCAGACCTGAGTTTGGCCCGATATACAGACCTGGAAACCCCATACTGCACAACATAAAATGTAGCTAAGAGACAAAAAAAAAAAAAAAAAAAAAAAAAAAAAAAATCAAACATGGAGAGGAGTTTACATAGCAGACAAGTGATTGTGGAAACCCACCCAGCTCTCCCCCTCCACTGCAAATCTGGTTGCTTGCACAAACAGCTGGGAGACACGCACCTTTCTGGTAACTCAAAATGATGGGGGTGGGTGAGATTGAGTTTGGAGACTGAACCTGAGCTCAGGAAAAGTGTAGGCTGCAGGTGACAGAGTAGACTAAGAGTTGGCTCCTCCACCTCACAAGTGGAACACAGGGGAGATCCCAGGGGTGCAGTCTTCCAAAGTGGACTGGCAATTGCTAGGCCCTTGAGGTGCATTGATTTAAATTCTGCAGATCAATTAGCATACAGCAAATAGCCTGGAACCCACCTAAGCCTAATCCCCACCTCCAGGAGTCTTGCCTATGGGATTACCTCTCCCACTCTAGCAACCCCACTCTGAGGCTGGAGCAAGCATCACACTCCAGATGACCCCACCTAACACTGATAAGAAGGGAAGGTAAGCATCTTTTGAACTCCAAGGGAAAGAATTCTTTAAATCTTTGTAGAAACTTTTCTTTATTTTCTTTGTTTAATTGTGAACTTAATGACTTATGGACATTTATACACATTTATATTTTTTTCTCATTTATAGCATTTATGAAGCCAGTTTTTTCATGGATCAGTATTTGCAGAACTATTTGATTAGTGTTTTTCAGTTTTGTTTTGAATTATTTAATTTTTAAATTTTTAATATTTTACATTTTTACTTTATATGTATGTTATTCTCTCACTTTTCCCCTGATTCTTTCTTTTCTTCCACTCACAGCTAATTTCTTTTAATTTTTCATTTCTATTTTCTCTTCTCCTTCCTCATAATCATCACATCCTACATCACTTCTGTTCTCTCCCTGTGCCCCATTCTAAATTGTAAAACCTTTTGAAAACTTACTGTTTTTATTGTAGACAATAACTGATCAAATAATTTCTGTGTATTGTGACAATTAACATTATAGGCATCATAGCAAGAACTATTTGGTTTAATGTTTTATAGTATTTTCATTGGTTGTTGTTATTATTTATTGCCCCCTAAACCGCAAGGTACTAGAAACCTTCAGAGACACTATGAGGCCACATAATAGAAACTATACTGCCTCAGGTCCATACTGTTACATGGGTAGGCACACAAATAACATGAAAAAGCAAAGGAACAAACTGACTCTAACAAAGCAAGATACTCCAATATCAGAATCAATAGACATCACAGTGCAAGAAATGTCAGAGATGGAGTTAAAAATGTACATAGTTAAAATGATCTGTGAGGTAAAGGACAATGTAAGGAGTGGAATAAGAGAGAAAGTACAGGAAGTGAAGGATGGCTTCAATAAAGAGAAATTCTGAAAAAAAAATCAAGCAAAAAAATCTCAAGATGAAGAAACCAATAAATCAAATAAAAAATTCAATGGAAAGCATTACCAACCATCTAGACCACTTGAAAGATAGGGATTCAGGCAATGAAGACAAAATATATAATCTTGAAAATAAAGTTGACCACAGAAAAAAGATGTTAAGAGACCATGCACAGAACTTACAAGAAGTATGTGATAACGTAAAAAGACCAAATTTAAGATTTATCAGGATAGATGAAAGCTTTGAGATACAAACCAAAGGAATGCACAGTCTTTTTAATGACATAATATCAGAAAATTTCTCAAACCTAAATAATGAAATAGAAAATCAAACATAGGAGGAGGCTTACAGGACCACATATATACAAAATTACAACAGACCAACACCAAGGAACAATATTATAAAAATTGTCTACCATACAGAATAATGATAGAATTTTAAAGGCTACCAGAGAACAAGACATGTCACATTTAAAAGGAAAACAATCTGGATCTCGGCTAATTGCCCAACCCAGATCCTCAAAGCTAGGAGGTTGTGGAATAACACATATGAAGCTCTGAAAGAAAATGCATGCCAGCCAAGAATAATATATCCTGAAAAATTAAGCTTAAGATTTGAAGATGAAATTTAAGAATTTGTTGATAAACAAAAAGTAAAAGAATTCACAACTAGAAAGCCTAGAGTATAAAACATATTTAATAAAATATTACAAGAAGAAATAAAACTAAAAACCAGCAAAGGAAGTAACTATACTAGAAGAATAGTCAATTAAAGAAGAAATTGATTCAAATTAAAAAGCAGAAATAAATAAAAATGACAGGGAATAAAAAGCATTTCTCAATAATAACATTAAATGTAAATGGCCTAAACACATCAATCAAAAGACATAGACTGGCAGATTGGAATAAAAAACAAGACTCAAAAATATGTTGTCTCCAATAGATTCACCTTATAAACAAAGACATACACAGACTGAAGGTTAAAAGATGGGAAAAAACATCATTCACATGTCTCTCATACACAAGCAGGGATTTATAGTCTCATATGAGATAAAGTTGACTTCAAATCAAAGTTAATCAGAAGGGACAAAGAAGGATATTTCATACTGATTAAGGGAATTATACATCAATAATACATAACAATCATAAATATTTATGCCCTAAACAATGAAATATCTATATACTTCAAACAATCTCTTCTCAGTTTCATGAATTAAATAGACCACAACACAATAATATTGGATGATTTTAACACATGTTCCTCACCACTAGATAGCTCCCCTAAACAAAAACTAAGAAGCTATAGAACTAAAAAATACAAATAATTATTTAGACTTAAAATATATATAATATTTCATCTCTCAATGACTGAATACACTTTCTTCTTTGCAGCACATGAATCCTTCTCTAAAATGGACAATATCTTAGGGCATGATGCATCTCTTAGCAAATATAACACACTGCATTCTATCAGATAATAATGGAATGAAATTAGATATCAACAATAAAATGGAAAAAAAAAAAAAGAAGCTACTTGAACACCTGAAGACTAAATAATATCCTACTGAATGACCAATGGATAACAGAAGAAAACAGGGATAAAATAAAAAACAAATACTTAGAGGTAAATGAGGATAGCGGCACGACATATCAAAATCTCTGGGACTTTGTAAAGGAAATTCTAAGAGAAAAGTTCATTGCCTTGAGCCCTTTCATTAGAAGAATAGAAAGTCAACCAATAAATAATATAATATTACAGTTCAAAGCCCTTGAAAAGGAAGAACCAATCAACACCAAAAGCAGTAGAAGACAGGAAATATTTAAAATCAGAGCTGAAATCAATTAAGTTGAAGCAGAAAAACAACTCAAAATTTTAATAAAACAAAAGTTGGCTCTTTGAAATAAATAAGATTGATGAAAGTTTAGGCAAGCTAATGAAGAGAGAGAGAACACAAATTAATATAATTTGTGACGAAAAAGGCAATATCATGACAGACACTACTGAAATACAGATGATAATCAGAAACTACTGTGAAAATTGTACTCTAATAAAATAGAAAATCTTGAAGACAAGGACAAACTTCTAGAGAGATATGACTTACCCAAATTAAATCAGGAGGACATAGAAAATTTAAACAGATCAATTTTTAGCAATGAAATTGAAGATGCTAGGACCAGATGAATTCTCAGCTGAGTTCTATCAGACTTTCAAAGAAGAACTAACACCAATGCTTCTTGAATTATTCCATGAAATAGAGTTGTAAGGAACACCTCAAAACTCATTTTATTAAGCTAGTATCACCCTGATACCAAAACCAGACAAGAACACATCAAGGAAAGAAAATTTCAGACCTATATCTCTGATGAAAATCTATGAACAAATTCTTAATAAAATACTGGCAAATTGCATACAAAAACATATTAACAGGATAGTGCACCTTGATCAAGGGGATGTAAGGTTAGTTCAACATACTGAAATCAATGAAAATAATTCATCACATTAACAGACTTAATGACAAGAATCATGTGATTATCTGAATAGATGCAGAAAAAGCATTTGATAAAATATAGCATTAATTCATGTTCAAAACACTAGAAACACTTGGGATACTAGGAACATACCTCAAAATTTAAAAAGCTATATATGTTAAACCCAAAGCCAACATCTAAATGGAGAAAGAATGAAAGCATTTTCTCTAAAAACTGAAACAAGACAGAGACACTCTCTTTCACCATCTTATTCAGCATAGTCCTTGAAATTCTAGCCAGAGTAATTATTCAGAAGAAAGAAATTATAAGGATACAAATATGAAAAGAAGAACTCCAAACTATCCCTGTTTGCCGATGATATGATTCTATATAGAAGACCCTAAAAACCCCACCAGAAAACTTCTACAACTCATACATTAATCCATAAAAATAGCAGGATATAAAATTAACACCCATAAATCAATTGTGTTCCAATACATCAATGATGAATCAACTGAAAGAGAAATTAGGAAACTATTCATTCATAATATCCTCAAAAAATAAAGCATTTGGGAATAAATCTAACAAGAGAGATGAAAGAACTCTGCAATGAAAATTATGGAACTCTAAAGAAAGAAATTGAAGAAGACCCTAGAAGATGGAAAGATATCCCATGTTCTTGGATAGGCACAATTAATATTGTCAAAATGGCCATCCTCCCAAAAGCACAATACAGATTTAATACAATTCTTATTAAGTTTCCAATGACATTCTTCATGGAAATACAAAAAGCAGTAATGAAATTCATTCAGAAAATAAGAGGTCCAGAATAGCCAAAGATATCCTTAGTGGGCAAAGTAAAGTAGGAGACATCAAAATACTACACCTTAAATTATAGTGTAGAGCGACAGTTACAAAATTGGCATGGTATTGGCACCAAAACAGACATGAAGACCAATAGTGCAGAATAGAAGACACTAAGAAAAACCCACATCAGTACAATTATCTCATAAAAGACAAAGGTACCATAAACATAC
Source organism: Tamias sibiricus (assembly GCA_025594165.1). Taxonomy (NCBI): domain Eukaryota; kingdom Metazoa; phylum Chordata; class Mammalia; order Rodentia; family Sciuridae; genus Tamias; species Tamias sibiricus. The sequence continues at coordinate 5,978,992 of CM046661.1, read as the reverse complement.
ATTGGAGAAAAGATAGCCTCTTCAACAAATGGTGCTGGGAAAACTGGAAATCCATATGTGGCAAAATGAAATTAGTCCCCTCTCACCCTTCACAAAAATCAACTCTAAGTGCATCAAGGACCTAGGCATTAGACGAAAGAACCTGCACCTACTGGAAGAAAAAGTAGGCCTAAATCTCCATCATGTTGGCTTAGGAAACAAATTCCTCAATAAGACACCTTAAAGTGCAAGAAATAAAATCATGAATCAATAAATAGGATGGTATCAAACTAAAAAGCTTCTTCATAGCCTAGGAAACATTCAAGAACAGGAAAAGAGAGAGCCTACAGAATGGGATAAATTCATTGCCACCTGCACCTCACATAGAGCATTAATCTCCAGGATATATAAAGAATTCAAAAAACTTAACACCAACCCCCCCAAAACCCAAATAACCCAATCAATAAATGGGCAAAGGAACTGAACAGACACTTCACAAAAGAAGAAATATGATCTATCAACAAAATATATGAAAAAATGTTCAACATTTTTTCAACATCTAGCAATTAGAGAAATTAAAATTAAAACTTCACTGAGATTTCATCTCACTCCAGTCAGAATGGCAATTATCAAGAGTACAAGTAACAATAAATGTTGGTGAGGATGTAGGGAAATGGGTACACTCATGCATTGCTGATGGGACTGCAAATTGGTGCAATCAATATAGAAAGCAGTATGGAGATTTCTCAGAAAACTTGGAATGGAACCACCATTTGACCAAGTTATCCCACTCCTTGGTTTATATCCAAAGGACTATCATTGTACTACAGTGATGCAGCCATATCAATGTTTATAGCAGCTCAATTCACAATAGTTAAACTATGGAACCAACCTAGGTGTCCTTCAATAGATGAATGGATAAAGAAAATGTGGTATATATACACAATGAAATATTACTCAATCATAAAAAAAATGAAATAATGGCATTTTCCCATAAATGGATGGAAGTGGAGACTATCATGAATCTCAAAAAACCCAAAGGCTGAATGTTCTCTCTGATAGGCAGATGCTAACACACAATAAGAAAGCAGGAAGGAAAACCTAGAAGTTCACTGGATTAGACAAAGGGAAGGGAATATAGGGGAATAGGAAAGAGAATGAATCAGACACAATTTCTTATGTTTATATATGAATACACAAATAGTGTAATTCCACATCACATACAACCACAAGTTGGGAGGTTGAACTCCATGTATGTATAATATGTCCAAGTACACTCTACTGTCACGTATATCTAGAAAGAATTTAAAAAAATTAAAAAAGATTAAAATTCTGTTATTTAACTATTAAATGTATTAATGTTTTCAAAACTCATGGTAAGTTCAATGTTCACTCATTTATCTCTTCTTGCATTTTGTAAAGATCTTGAGTTATCGACTCTGTTCTTTTTGTTCCCATACTACCAAGATCAGTAACAGTAACATATTAATTAATAGCCATAGGATAACCTGATATTTCTAATAGCCATTTACCCTTTTAATCTTCTCACACTCAGTTTTCATGGGGAACCCAAGAGGTAGAATTATCCTCATCCCATTTGACAGTGAGTAGTTGACAGATAAATTTAAATGTGAGGTAGATTTGAACACAAGCATTTAGGATTCACACTCAATTTGGTTGTATTTTTATTCAATAGCATGTACAATAAATACAGGTGACTTTATTGTCATTTTATCTGCTTATCCCTCACTTGTTTCACTGCCTAACTTCACACAGGAGCAACTGTACTCATGACCCGATTTTTAGGCAGGGCAAGCTATTGCTTCTATTTTAACTGTGTAATACATGTAATACATTTCCATTATTTAAGTGAGTTGAAGGCAGAAGAGAAAAAAAAAGTGAAACAGTGAATACTTAGGTTTTTTTTTTTTCTTCTGTTTTAAAGTTGTTTCAATGTGACTAGATTAATATGCAGTTTCCTGAAGCACAGTCCATCTTCTGTGTATTTGTCAATATCTTGGCTGCTAAGTGCTGATGCTGGGTACCCACATTGTCACTGATAGTAAATGCAAGACACAGATTTGGGGGCACAAGATATGCCAGTTCCTACTATTTCCCAGTGGCAAAGTCCAGGGCAGCACAGCTTTTCCATTGATGCATCAGGTCAAAGGAATATGGGTGCATAAGTCCACCCAGAGTTCAAAATTAACAAGGAAGGTTTGCAAAGAGAGCTCCTTTCCCAGTTAGTGCCTGAGAGCCAAGGATGGACCCAGTTACCCTGGGTGCTCTGTGTGCTGGTGGAGTGTGTTCAGCAGCTGTGGAAACACAGGGGCAAGCTGCTAAAAAACTCCCTAAAAGCAACCATCATCTCTTGAATTACTAAACAAAACAGACTGCCAAATGCAGGCTGAATCAAAGTTGTGTTTTGTGTGTGCAGGTTTTGTGTTCATTTGTTTTATTTTTGCCCTTTCGAAAAAAAATTTCCATAAAACTGTTTGCAAAGAAACAAAATAGAGATGTTCACTCAAGTGAAAATGAAGTAAAGAATGAAGTACTAAGCTCAGTCCACTAGATGAGATGTTGCCTGCAATACACAGACAAGATGTCAATATTAGAGTTGTCATCTATTAGAGAAGTTATTTCAAAGAACTGGTTGGAGAAAGTTTAGCTTGTATTTGGTTCTATTTGGGCATTTATTATTCAACACCTCGTGCACTAGGTATATGTCACTTTATTATCATTTTCTCTATTTCCATTTCTCACTGCCTAACTTCATAAAGGAGTACCTACCTATACTCAAACAGCAATTCTCTTATTTATCCTTGGCTTTACTTGATATCCTAATATTTTTTTTTCTAGCTTTTGGAACATTTATTATATCTTCATTGTTTTTCTCTAGCATGGATTTAGGAATAGAGCCAATGTTATCTCAAGTACCTCCCCGCCACCCACCACTGCAGAACTTAAAGAATTTCGTGACTTTATAAGAATTGGGTTCTCTTTACAAAAGCATGAATGTTCACATTCAGCATTTGTTGTGACAATTATATGAGACAAAACATATCAAGTACCTTATATGTCTCATGGTGTGCTTCTTGTTACATGTTCTATATTGTCTATTTGTTGGTTTTCATGGACAATAAAAAAGCTATCTGGGCTAATGCTCCATTTCTTTGCAGTTCCTTCTGTCTGAATTCTGGAAGGTTCCATTTTCCCCTTTCATCTCCCATCCATCATTATTACAAATATTTCCTGTTCATTTCCTTATGATACCATCTCTCTGTTTGCTTACCTACTTTTTCTTATTTCTAAGTTTCACCCTTTGAGCATACTTATTGTGACATCCCTTGGGGAGTGGGGAGAAGCAGGTGGAGTAAAGAGGAGACCAGGGATCAACACTGACAACTGTAAACACATGGCAGTACTTTATGGTTTTCCAAACAGCATTAGCCTAGGTGTCCTCTATTCAGTGGAAATGGCACCTGTCTTTTCTGAGCCTTCCACAAAATCAGCAAGTAGATGTTGGGTATAATTCTCATGCCACATACATGTCTGCCTTGCACCTAGACGAGGTCTAGCTTGTGTGTGCTCATCACGGAGCTGAACACTTAGGCTTATTATGCTTTTTTCTTTTTTTTTTTTTTTTGGTGTGGTGCTGGGGATTGAACCCAGGGCCTTGTGCATGCAAGATGAATACTCTACCAACTGAGCTATATCCCCAGCCCTCACTTTCCTTTTTAAAAATATTTGAACTACTGTTCTTGAGGATCCATCCTCCTTGACTTCCAGGATAGCACATTCTCTTCTTGCCTAATTGTCATCCTCTATACCCTTGTTGGATTTCTTGCTCTTTCCAAATTTTGAAAGATGAAGTTCCTAGAGGCTTGGTTTGTTTCTGTCTCTCTGCTGTTACTTAGTAATCTAGTCTGTGACTATATGCTGGTAACACCCCAGTTCCTCTGGCCCTGACTCTTCTGAGCTCTAGACTCACACCCCTAACTGACAACTTGACCATGGAAATACAGAGCAGGTGTCTAAAATGTAACCTGTCCAAAACAGAAATGGACTCTTTTCAAAAAATACTTCTCATTTGTTTCCAGATCAAATGTGGCTTACCCTCTACTCTGCTAATGATGTGAGGAATCTGCATGTCAATCCTGATTTTTAGTTTTATTTCACACTTAACATATTAGCTATTGCCAGGTGGTGATTGTTCCATATTTTAAATTTTTTTTTCATAGATTGTTATCTTCTCTCCATCTCCAGAGTTATCACTGTAGTTAAAACTACCATTACTTATAGCTGAACCTTGCAGTATTCTGTGTCTCATCTTTCCCCCATTCTTTTCTCTATAATCCCAATCTATAATCTATTACCTATTCTATATTTCTATCTACACACCCATCTTTTATATCTATTCACTCATTCATCCGTCCATCTACCTGTCTATCCACCTGTCCATCCATCCATATGTCTATCCATCATTCTGTCCATCTGTTTAATCAAACGTCAATCCATCTATCCATCCATCAATCAATCCATCCATCTCTTCATCCATCCACCCATCCATCTGCTCTGTTATCTACACAGAAAGCAGAGAGATCATTGAGAAATTATATCATGTCACTTCCTTGAGAAGAAATTCTTCAATGGTTTCCAATTCTAACTTCTTCAAATAGTTTATGACACCTTCCGGTTTCCACCTACCTCTACAAACTAATGTCTTCACTCTTGTCCATTTTTACATGACTTACATAGTCAAATGCTTTCAAGTTACAAGGCCTCTTTTAGGTTTGTCCTCTTCTAGCTTAACCTTTACTCATATTTAATGTCCAAGCTTATAGTTTATGTCCACTGCTGCTTACCACATAGTTACCACATGTCTAAAAGGTATTGTTTGTGAGAGTGTAGGTGTGTGTGCATACTTGAAAAGAACCTTTGATCTTTAACGAAGTAAAACCCTTAAAATTTAATAACTCTGTTTCTAACTGAGGGCTGTCATGTCTCCATTTACTATGTTTGAATGACATGTGGTTGTGCATGTATCATACACTTGCATACACTCACACAATACATTTGAGGCATATATTGTGAATAAAGGCCTGTATGGTTTTTATTGTAATCTACATATATTTTATATACTTATTTAGTACAATGAGGGTGCAGTCCTTAATGCTGGACATATTTGGTACTCATCATGTTACAACAATGACTGAGGAAAGGAAGGAGTATGTGTGAATGTCTCCATGTGTCTGTGTGTGTGAATGTCTGTCTATCTGTGTGTGAGGTGCATGTGGTCTACACTCTGCACTGCATTCATACATCACACAGGTGGGAGGATGTCCGTGGAGGATGATTTTTCTCCATCTGTCTTATGACTCTCCTAAGATATTTTTTTGTACAATAAACTGAAGCTTGAAAAACATGACCTGATCCCACTAGCACTTTTTAACTACATTTCATCCATCAAGTTGAGTAAAATTTGATCATGTCTTTTTAATTAAAAAAAATTCTCTTTCTCATTCTCTGTCTTTCACTCATATGCACACACTCACATACCATCATGTTTTATTCATCTTCCCTTTGAAAAAGGCAAAGAGCATTGCTAAAGGCCCCCAAACCTTGCAGAAACTGAATGTATAGGCATCTTCGAGTGTGATTATAATGTGTCCCTTGTGCTTTCTAAAGAATAAGTCAATACCTAATATCACAACCTACCTCCAGCCTTTTTCTTTTTCTTTCATCTTGGAATTCAATGCATCTATTGTGAAAAGTGCACCTGCCTGAACTGAAGTATAATTAAAAGTGAATTTCCACGCAGCTTGCATGGTGATGGTACAGCCTGGGTGGAAATTGAAGTGTAATACAAAGTCACCATGGAAGCGCCCCAGGAACAACATGCCATTCATCTGATAGCGTGTTACTTGACACCACGCGGTGCTCACAGCAAGTCTACTTGTGAATCAGGGGGAATCAATCAGCAAAATGTGCTGAGGATACGTCCAGGGACATCTGTGCTTACATCTAGAGGCCTAGATTTCCCACGCACCCTGACCCATGAATTGGATTTTCCTAAGTTCTGTGTTCTGATAGAGACTTCAGAGCTGGTTTTGTCTCCAGCATCTCAAAATGATGGATCTGGGTTTTGCTGGAAGTTCTAAGAAGTATAAGCTCATCAAAAAGAAAGACAAACTAAAGACGGATTTTAGGTCAATCATGTGTAGATGTAAATTATGTAGCTTACTTGGAAATAAAGAGATTTGATGTACTGACTCAATTATCATTAAAACATAAGTACAGTGCTCCTTGATTGCTAGCTATGGTTTTAAGGAAAAGGTTTTGTGCATATGTGTGTGTATTTTTCTATCTATGCATAAAATGGTTTTAAGATTACCCAGGAGATGGGGCAGTTGTTCAGAATCTGTTATGTATATTTTAGAAAAAATGGTCATACACCCAATCCCCTGACTTTTGCATTTGAATACAAAATGCTCTATTTGTTGCATAAACACCATTAAGGAAATTAAGTTAGAGCTTATTATCTAACGACAAACTACTTTAACATTGACTTCTTAAAAATATGCTTCTAAGTAAGCAGGGAAACTGTAATTTTTAAATTGATATAAACTTACTCTAGGGAATTTTCCACTTGTAATATTGTAAAGCATTATACCTTTCAGAAATAGGATTTCCTCTATTATTTTATAATATACTTATTTTTAAATACTCATTGATAACTGTAAAAACATAGATACTGGGAAATTATATTAATAATTTAATTAAAAAAGTGAATATTCACCAATTATGGGTAATTATAAATAATTATTCAGATATTATTTCATTCTGAACTTTAAGCTATTTATGTACTTATGAAAATAATGTTTGGGCTGGGAATGGTGGCGCACGCCTGTAATCCCAGCAGCTCAGGAGGGTTGAGACAGGAGCACCTCAAGTTCAAAGCCAACCTCAGCAAAAGCAAGGTGCTAAGCAACTCTGTGAAACCCTATCTGTGAATAAAATACAAAATAGGGCTGGGGAATGTGGCTCAGTGCTGGAATACCCCTGAGTTTAATCCCTAGTACATAAATAAGTAAACAAACAAATAAATAAATAAAATTTGGGCCATATTCTACTAACATTTTTGTAAACATTTTTATTCACAGTATTATGTTTTCCCAAGGTATGAAATTTGACTGAGCAACATGATTTATACTGACATGGTAGAAATCCACACAAGCATACACTTTGTAACATCACTAGTCTATTTCCAGTTACTTTTCTTATTGTATAGATGCAGAGATAACTATCTCTGCTTATTTTTTATCTTCAAGATGCAGAATGTTTCTAATTCAACAGACCAAAGGGGATTAACATTTTCAAAGCTTCTAATAATTTATGGTTTAAACTTAAAGAAGATTCCATGTGTTACTAAAAAAAATTCCAATGAATTTGCTTTATGAAGCATTCTAAAATAAATCACTTTGAATA